>CALYLW010000598.1:297830-366094 GCA_944989445.1 Ampullaceana balthica | reverse complement strand
GTGTGCGTGTGGGGGGGGGGTGCGCGTGTGGGGCGGAGCGAGTGCGGGTGTGTGTGTGGGGGGGGGGCGTGGGGTGGGGGAGCGTGTGGGGGGGGCGTGTGAGAGGCGGGGCGGGGTGAGTGTGGGGGAGTGAGCGGGGTGTGTGTGGGGGTGTGCGCGCGCGTGGGGTGGGGGGTGCGCGCGCGTGGTGAGCGCGTGGCGGGGTGTGGGGGTGCGGGGTGGGGAGCGTGCGGCGGGGTGGGGCGTGGTGTGTGTGCGGTGCGCGTGGGGGCGCGTGGAGTGGGGTGTGGAGCGAGCGTGGGGGTGTGCGCGGGGTGCGTGCGGTGGGGTGTGTGTGTGGGGTGGGGGCGTGGGGTGGTGTGCGGGGCGGGGCGGGGGGGGGGCGAGTGCGGTGGGGCGCGTGCGCGTGGGGTGTGCGGCGTGCGCGGGGGAGTGTGCGGGGGGGGGGGTGTGTGTGGCGTGTGGAGAGTGGGGCGAGGTGAGCGGAGTGTGGGGGTGTGTGTGGGGGTGTGTGTGGTGTGGGGAGTGGTGTGTGTGGTGTGTGTGGGGTGGTGAGTGTGTGTGGGGGTGTGTGTGGTGTGTGGGGGTGTGTGTGTGGGGGTGAGAGAGAGGGGGTGTGTGGTGAGTGGTGTGTGTGTGGTGTGTGTGGGGGGGGGGTGTGTGTGGTGTGAGGGGGTGGGGTGTGTGGGGTGTGTGTGGTGTGTGGAGTGTGGTGTGTGTGGGGGTGTGTGTGAGGGGGCGGTGTGGGGGGGGGGGGGGAGGGGGGTGGGGGGGGGGTTGGGGGGTTGTTGTTTTTTTTTTTTTTTTTTTTTCTTTTTTTTTTTTTTTTTTTTCCTTTTTTCTTTTTTTTTTTTTTTTTCTCTAAACCTTGCTTACCTAGCCCCTAGCCCTAACTTAGTCGCCCTAACCCTTTAAAAAAATATTACTAAACTTAAAAATTTGATAGTTGAATCTGTAGGGGACAAACCAAATGAAAAAAAAAGGGAAAATAAAAGGAGAGGGAATGAAAAGAGGGAAAGTAGAAAAGGGACAAGGGGGAAAAAAAAAAAGAGGAAAAAAGGAAAAGGCAAGAGAGAAAAAAAAGAGGGAAGAGGGAAGAAAAAGGGAAAAAAGGGAAAAAAGAGAAGCCTCCACAAAAGAAAAGAAGGGAAAAAAAGAAAGAGAGGGGAGGGAAAAAGGAGGAGAAAAAAGAAAAAGAAAAGGGGAAGAGAAGAAAAAAAAAAAAAGGAGAGAAGGGGAAGGAGAAAAAAAAAGGGAGAGAAAAAAAAGAAGAGGAAGGAAGGAGAAGAAGAAGGAAGGAGAGGAGGAAAAAAAGGGGGGGAGAAAAAGGGGAAAAGAGGGAAAGAAGGAGGGGGGAAGAAAAGGGAGGGAAAAAAGGAAGGGGGGGAGGGAAAAAGGAGAAAAAAAAACAAGAAAGGAAAAAAGAAAAAAATGGAAAGAAAAAAAAAAGGGGGGAGAAGAAGAAAAGAAAGAAGAAAGAAGAAGAAAGAAAGAAGAAGAAGAAGAGGGGGAAAGAAGAAAGAAGAAGAAGAAGAAGAAGAAAAGAAGAAAGAAAAGAGAAGAAGAAGAAAAAGAAGAAAGAAGAAGAAAAGAAGAAGAAGAAGAAGAAGAAGAGAAAGAAGAAGAAAGAAGAAAGAAGAAAGAAGAAGAAAGAAGAAGAAGAAGGAAAGAAGAAGAAGAAGAAAGAAGAAGAAGAAAAGAGAAAGAGAAGAAAGAAAAGAAGAGAAGAAGAAGAAGAAGAAGAAGAAGAAAAGAAGAAGAAGAAAAGAAGAAGAAGAAGAAGAAGAGAAGAAGGAAGAAGAAGAAGAAGAAAAGAAAGAAGAAGAAGAAGAAGAAGAAGAGAAGAAGAAAAAGAAAAGAAGAAAGAAGAGAAGAAGAAGAAGAAAAGAGAAGAAGAAGGGAAAAAGGAAAAAAAAAGGGAGATGGGACAAAGAAAAGAAAAAAAAGAGGGAAGGGAAGAAAGAAAGAGAAAAAAAAAAAAAAAAAACAAAGAGAGAAAAAAGAAAGAGAAAAAAAGGAAAAAAGGAAGAGAAAGAGGGGGAGAAAAAGAAAGGAGCGGCGAAAAAAGAGAAAGAGGAAAAAGAAAGGGGACGAAGAAACAGAGGAGAAAAGAGGGGGAGAGGAAAAAGAAAAAAGAAGATGGGGAATGAGGGAAAGAGGAGGAAAGAAAAAATGAAAAAAAAGAAAAAAGGGAAGAAGGAAGAGAAAAGGAAGGATTAAGGGAGAAAAAGAAAAAAAATAGAAAGAAAAAGAGCGAAGAGGGGAGAGGAGAAAAAAGGGGAATAAAAAATAAAAGGGAGAAAGGGGGAGGAAGGGAGGGAAAAGGGAAAAGAAAGTGAGATAGAAAAAAAAAAGGGAGAGAGGGGGGTAATAAAGAAATTAAAAAAAAGATATTAGTAATTATGTTTAAAAAAATGTAAAGAAAAGAGAACAAAAATGTAAAGAAAAGAGAACAAAAATGTAAAGAAAAGTGAAAAATAACCGCCCCAACTAAAAATCGAACCTCGGACCTCTAATTCAGCAATCGGTTGCTCTATCAATTTGACCACAAAGGTGCTGACAAAATTCGTTCTTTTTAAAATTATAATGAAAAGTCTATAATTATATCGCTTACTCTTTAATTTAAGAAACATGATTTCTTACACTTCAATTTAAGAAACAATATTTCTTACACAAAGCACACGACTGAATACACACTACCAATAAATATAGAGAATGTAGTTAATAGTTAATTAAAGTTTGCATATTCATTCCTTAAACTACTTAGATTCTTTGATTATTTAATAGCAATTAACGTTAAATGGCAAAGGATTGATGACAAAAGTAATCTTAGAATCAATTTTTATTAATTTTTTATGAAACTTGTGCATTCTTCTCTAAAACTTCATTTAAAGTTAGACATTTAAAAGCTTTCAGAAAAGTGCACAAGACAAGCATAAAATTTCTTTCTTTCTTGTCATTATCATAAATGTACATATCAGATACAATATAGTATCTATTTCTTTGTCATTAGGTTTAATACAGCTGTAAAAGCTATTGTGTTAAGTTGTCTAATGTTATGTATTTTTGGTGCATAAATAAAAGTTCAGTACATTTCCAATAAGATATTTTAGGGCTTCATTAATGTGGATATATTTCTATTAAGAGAACCAAAATTTTACATTTGAAATCTGACATACCTGTCATAACAAAACATGATAAATTTGGCCAGTTTCAGATACAAATACCCAACTGCCTTTGCTTCTCCTGTCAACTCCGTTGTTAGCGCCAATGGAAGGTATCCCAACTCAGCGGCACGATTGGCAGCAGCCTCACATGCTATTGAATTATTCCCCACAATCACATTCTGGACATTACTGAGGATTTTATCCCGCTGAGCTTTCTTCTGGGCTGACTTGTGTCCAGTCAAATTCTGCTCCATGTTCAATTGTTTGATCTCTTTCTCTAGAAATTTTCTGATGCTTTCAGGAGTTTTGTCCCAGACATGAAGTCTCATTAAGATTTCTACACAGTGATGTGGTGTGGGCTGGTTTGGGTACGTTGGTCCACTGGCAATTAAATCTACAGCATCTCCTATAACAGAGGAAAGGATGAGGGAAACAACCTGAAAAAGAAAGGGTATTTATTGTCAAACAGCTTTAGATAAAACATTACCGTGGTCACACAAAGTAAGATGCACTTTTTGTATGTAAATTCAAATATAAAATGTTTAAGGGCCACTTTTATATTAAGGTTAAATTATGTTGTTACTATTAAACTATGGACATTCAAAATTCATTATTTGAAGATCATGCTACAATATACAAATATTTTTAGCAATTTTAAAATATCCAAAGGTTGTTTAACATCATGCAAATTTTACGATTGGGGTGTATATAAAAAGGATGCATAAATACTTTACCTTAGCAGGCTCAGCATGTTTAGCAAGCCCTCCCCCTTTGAGCATTTCAATGTTTTTGCAAACTGTGTTCAACTCCCGTTTGCTGGCTCCATTTCTTGCAAGCAGCTGGTTGACCTGGAAGAGTTCTTCCAAAGTGATAGGAGGATATGGTGATGGACATAAGGCAGTGCCCCCTTCTGCAAGAGAGATAAATACATAATTTTGTACTGACATAGTACTTTAAAAATCTGCACAAGTTTCATAGATTGGAAAAGTGATAATAAAGTAAGTCTCAAACTATTTTCAAATTTTTTTTTATATGTCATCCAAAAGCTTTACACAGAATTGGAATTGGTATGGTGAGTAGTAAGTAATTATTTCAAAATATTTACTACTTTCAATTGTCAGACAAAATTGTAACACAAAATAAGACTATCTTAAACAATTTTTAATTAATAATTGTTATTTCAAAATATTACAGAAATTATGTCTTCTAAAAGCATTCCAGTAACATACTGTCTAATGGTATATGGGCTTAGATACCTGATAGGACAACAATCAGTAGATCTGTTTCTGATAGATTAGAAATTAAACTTTGGATGGCTTTAGCAGCATTATGTGAGGGTTCATCTCTCTGTTGCTTGGAAGAACCCTCAAATACTTGAATTTTAGATGTTGGGGAAAGAAACATTTCACTGAAAATATTTTATATAAGAGCTAACAACATTGAAAACAAATGTGTAAATATTATGAACATATACTAAGTGTTTTTTTTAACAATTTATATATTAAATTTTACATTGATTATCATGTACTTAAAAAAAAATCCATTATATTAAAAATACTTTTAAAATATTCTTATAAATTTACATATTCAATGCTATTGAATTTTCTTTTATATACAGGTTTTCTGTTAAGTCTGGTCACATGTGTAAAATGCATATTTTATATAGGGGTCTACCGATATGCATTTTTGCCGATATTGCCGATACCAATATTACCGATATTTTTTTTGCCGATATGAGTATTTGTTAGGACAAAAACCAGCGGTCATATTTGATGACGTCATTCTTAAATTTATCACTCCTAATTATTTATATTTTATATTAGGGGTCTACCGATATGCAGTTTTGCCGATATTACCGATTTTATTTTTGCCGAAACGAAGTTTCTGATTTGTTTGCAAATTCCAGATCATGACCTACATAGGACTCATGACGTAGCTAGGGGGGGGGGCGGTCCTCCCCGGGCGGCACGCATTAAGGGGGCGGCATTTGTGGGCATTTGATGAAAAGTACAACAATTTCCGACAGCCGCCCTTTTTCTTTTGAAGGGGGAAAACCAAGGTGAAACAAAAATATTTGTAATTTCGAGTCTTAATTAACGGATTCGCACATTTTTTTGATTACATAGTGAATGTTATAACTAACGCAAAACCGTTCAAAAAATTTTAATCGCTCAAAAAAGGTATCCATTTGTTTGGAAAACTAAGCGGTATGAGTCACAGATGAATCTTTTATAAGAAAAGTACCCCAAAAAACACATCACCGCTGGGCCGAATAATATGTGCTATTATTATCGCCACGACAGTTTTTACGTGGAATTTTGACGTTCGCAGAATGATGCGCGAACACTTACCTACAAGTTGTGGTGGTTCAAATGTTGTGTTTAACTTGCAAATAGTCATTTATATTACTGTTTCAGTTTTCAGAAAATTATTGTTAGGTAAGTTATTAAAAATTTAATTTATTTTGCTTTTATTGCATTAAAGTAGCACAAATAATTTGTGTTTTTCATTAAAACGCGGTTATTCATTAAAAATGTTACACCTATCCAATTTATTAAAGTAACAAGCGTATCACCCGTCAAAAATAACGGAAGTTTTCAAAATAAATACACATCAGATTAAAAAATAACGTAATACAGAATTTTCATTTATTTTTATTTGATTCATTTATTATCATATTGAACAATTTTATGCGGAACGTTTGAAAAGAGTTATATTTGGTGCAGTAATTTATGGTGCGCACTATTGAACAAATCAGCATTATATCCAAGAAGCATTACATCCATTACGGGAATTATGTATGTTGATTAATGTGTAAATAAGTTGAATTTTTCATCCCCACCCCCCTCGTCACACAAACTTAGACCCCTTCTTCAATAAGATGTCACAAAGCTTTGACATAAAAGCCGTATTTTCTGTTTGAGAATGAGCATGTTTAAAAAAAAATGTTGTCATTTAAGTATGTTTTTAGTGTAACACTGCATTCTAATATCGTAACAGCACACGTTTTACATAATCGTCATTAAATAAAGTGTCAGTAATCAAATATTAAGTGGAAATTTTATTTAAAGTTGCGCGTTTTGATGTGACGTCACATTTATTAACCCCCCCCCCTTGTCACAAATGTATGATTCAAGGTTCGTGACGTCATTTATGGACAGCCCCTAAAAGGGGCGGCAAATTAGAGACCGCCCCGGGCGGCAAAAGTTCTAGCTACGCCACTGTGACAAAACGAACCGTCCTTTATAAAAATGTACAAGCAAAATTAGGAACTCATTTGAAACTTCAACTTTGACTCATAATTATTAATTCTAACCAATAGTTTAATGGCTTTTGCACACGGCCACCTTTTATGAATGAAACAATGAGAACAAAGTAATAGTAATAGAGTGAAAATGAGGTTGAAGGATGAATGTTTGCCAATGACAACAAGTCTGTACACGGTACAGTTTGTTATTCCATACGAAACGAAATGTTTTAGACATCTGCGATTCTGCGTGCATCTTTGCTATTAGAGCAATTACGTGAACATAATGTTTACATGTTATCCATTTATTAGAGCAATTACGGTATACTTGGCATCGGCACTATTTACATAGTATTTCCGAGTATACGAAAATCGGCCGATACCTAAACAATATCATAGCACATGGCATACTGTATCGTGGCTGTACATATTAATACTAGGACTCTTTTGGCTATTTCAATACCGGTATCGGGGTCGATATAATGATTTGTCGAGATAATGTAAATCTAAATGATAGGTTTTTTTTCGTTTTTTTTATTGACGAAAAAAAATATCGGTGACGTCAATATCAGGATCTTTACATGCTACCGATACCAATATTGCCGATATCGAGATATCGGTAGACCCCAAATTTTATAGTCATTTTTTTTCAACATTTCATATCTTAACATGTATCTGCTTCATGCACCAGATGCAGTTGGTCCACAAAACCATCAATCTGTGCATATTCCTGTGTCCAGACTTAAGCAAAATACTGTAAAAATATATATTAAGATATTTCAGTCTACCTGGCAAGTTCATTGTTTCTCATTTCTTCTTGCATGCCTTGAGGAATGCTGACAATCCCATACACTAAATGGTCTCCAAGAACATCTTCCACAGCCCTCGCCATGCCAAGAACTGCTTCCCCAAACCCAACGACAAATACATTCCTGTTTATTTTGTATGATTTCTCTTCAACATTCAATGTTGATGTTATGCGATTGTACTGTAAAACTTTTTCAATCATGACCTTTGGGCGCACTGCACGAATAGCAGTTTTAAAGATATCTACAGCTTCTTGCTTCAAGTCAGATTCAGAGCAATGGTCTTTTGGATTCAGGTTAACAGCCACCTCATACTGTCGTGGAGTCGAAATAGAAAAATGTCTACATTTTGATGAGCTTGGTACATTTAAAAATGGATGGAAAGACTGGAAACATGTAGTTTGTGTACGATTTGCTAGTGAGCTGGCAAGAACTTGGATCAGCTGAGGTGCTACAGTGAATCTCTTACTGCCAATAACTTGAACATATCTTAAAAAATACATCTTCAAAAGGACCTGAAATACATTTTTCTTAAAGTTATCAAAATCTGAAACATCATTAATATTGTTAACAATATGATTTACAACCATGTCTGAAAGTGTCTTAAATTAAAATAGACACAAACAATTTGTGAATTTGTGTCAATAAAACAATAAATTTTGAGCTTTAACTTTAATAATAGCTAAGGTTCAAATGTTATGGCTAATGCCTTCATTAGAAAAAATAAATAATAAAAAGTAATTTAGATTAAATTAACATACTTATATTATCTGCCCTGACAGTACCATTGAAAAACTTATTGATTTTAACTTAAATAAACGGATTTGTTTTACTTAAACTTGTTCTTGTATTTTTGTATAATTAACTGAAGAATGTGTCTAATCACATCCCAATTCCTATCAAATTCAGTCAATTTTTAGCACAAATACAGTGACTATCATTCAGTATAATATAAACCATGTGTAGGTGATTAAAAATAGAAAAGGAGAGGGGGGATGGGCCATGAAAAATTGGATCCAATTAGAAGACTACAA
This sequence comes from Ampullaceana balthica, assembly GCA_944989445.1. NCBI lineage: Eukaryota > Metazoa > Mollusca > Gastropoda > Lymnaeidae > Ampullaceana > Ampullaceana balthica. The sequence goes on along the minus strand of CALYLW010000598.1, from coordinate 357,840 downwards.
TAATAAATTTCCCTCAGAATATAGACAATGAAAAGAACTAATTCTCTTGGATTTGGTACACTAATTTTGGGGCTAATGCAGCAAATAAATTATATTTATATTTCAATAGATCTGCAATATAAGTGTTGATGACCTTCAGTTGCCTCCTTAAAAAATTTTTTTTTGGCTGATAGTAGATAGATGAATTTGGAATGGGAGGGGTGTGTGCTTTGTTTAGACAGCAAAGTTAATAGTGGTTTACCTTGATTCTTTATAAGGACAATAAGTTAACAGGTGTGAAATTAGTTTGAATTTCATTTACTTAAAAAGAAAACATTTTGAGATGAATATGAATAGATAAAAACATTCAATGTATAAATTATAATGACACTGGAGTCATTCATAAATACAATCAGACTTCTCTAAGTCGAACTCAAGGGACATGAAAAAAAAATCGACTTACAGAGTTTTCGAGTTAGGGAAAATGGCATAATAGGCGCAGATTAATCAAGAGCAATGCTGATATTGAGGGGACAGCCGGCTGGAAGGCTTGACAGGAAAGAGAGACGGTGTGTGATGTTTCATGTGAAAGGAAGCAAACTTGCTTTGACATACCGACACAAGCCCGTGAGATGTGAGAGGAGAAACCTTCCCTCCCCTCCCCCACTTTACTCACTCCACAGTGGGATGGGGGAAGTAAGATTTTTCTTTTCAAAAAGAGTCACAGCATGCAGCAAAGGGGCGCGAATTAGTTACCCTTTTTCTAGCCACTCCTTTTTCTTGTCTTGATCATTTTTGGTACTTGCAAGAGTCGCTTAATCCCTTGTGGAATACACTAAGATAAGACTTTGCATCCGTTTACGTGGCTCTACGGAACACATGTTCTGAAACGTCACCCAGAATAATAACCCAAACGCCTTGGAAAATTGGACTAAGGGAGGTTGGAAGCCAAAAATCTTCAAGGAGATCTAAAATACATTAGTCTTATGGAATTTGGCCGGGACCTAACAATTAATTCAATATAGGGAGGTTTTCAACTTAGGGAATTTTGACTTAGCGAGGTCCGACTGTATTAACTTTCTAGATGCTACCAATATTTTAATATGTAGTAGACCATATACAAAACTGGGAAAACCTGGCAGAGGATAGGTCCATGTGGCGGGCTATAGTGAAAGAAGGATCACTAAGAGCAGAGGAGCAAACTAGGGGAGAAGCAGTTGGAAAAAGAGCGAGGAGAAAGGCCAGGCAACACTGCTTTCGTGTGTGTGTTATGCAGAAAAGACTGCCACTCAAGGATTGGTCTCATCAGCCACACCAAGAGCTGCAAATAATAAAGATAAATCTATCATCTTTCGCAGATGGACAGATGCCATACGTACAGCAGACCATGTATTTAGTACTATTACCACTTCGAGTCATCAACTTTTGGTGGCTTATGACTTAAGAATTTACTATTATTTATTTATGTTCAGTTAACCTTGGCTTGATGGAACTAAGTAACTTAACCACCTCCTAAGTCTAAGCCTACAACTCCAAATACCCCAATTGATTTTGGAGACCATATATCATATATTAAAATTTCATAAAGAATATAGGCCTATATAGTATTAAAATAGTGATGTGTAGATACTATTACAATACTACATCTCTATATATATAAGACGCATTTGTTGTCTGTCTGGTTGTCTGTCTGTTCCCTAATAACTCAAGATCCAGACAACCAAATAACGTGAAATTTGGTACACGTACACAAAATTATACCGGAAAGGTTATTAAACAGGTTTCGTTCCATATATATAAGATACTGGGGCCCGGGGGCCCAAAATGTAGTTTTTCCCTATATGAGCTATATAAAATAAATTTTTTTTGAAAATTAAGACGTAAAATAATTACGCAAATTAATAAACATTTTGGTGTCGAGATTAACAAGAAGGCGATTATCGCCATAAAATAATTTTTTTGTTGTTGCTTTGCTGTTGTTGCTTTTGTTGTTGCTTTTGTTGTTGTAGTTCTTGTTTTGTTGTTGTTGCTTTGTTGTTGTTGCTGTTGTTGTTGTAGTTGTTGCTTTGTTGTTGTTGCTGTTGTTGTTGTAGTTGTTGTTTTGTTGTTGTTTTGATGTTGATTTTTTTGTTGTTGTTTTGTTTTTGTAGTTGTTGCTGTTGTTGTTTTTGTTGCTGTTGTTGTTGCTGTTGTTGTTGTTGTTGCTGTTGTTGTTGCTTTGTTGTTGCTTTGTTGTTGTTGCTGTTGTTGTAGTTGTTTAATTGTTGTTTTGTTGTTGATTTTGTTGTTTTTGTTGTTGTTTTGTTTTTGTTGTTTTGTTGCTGTTGCTGTTTCTGTTGTTGGTTTTGTCGTTGTTGCTGTTGTTGTTGCTGTTGTTGTTGTAGTTGTTTTATTGTTGTTTTGTTGTTGATTTTGTTGTTTTGTTTTTGTTGTTTTGTTGCTGTTTCTGTTGTTGGTTTTGTCATTGTTGCTGTTGTTGTTGCTGTTGTAGTTGTTGTTTTGTTGTTGTTGCTTTGTTGTTGTTGCTGTTGTTGTTGTAGTTGTTGTTGTTTTGTTTTTGTTGTTTGTTTTTGTTGTTTTGTTGCTGTTGTTGTTTTTGTTGTTTCTGTTGTTGTTGCTGTTGTTGCTAAACCCGGGCGAAGCCGGGTACTTGCCCCTAGTATATACATAAACTAGTGGATAGTTAGGTACTTTGACAGATAATTAAAATACTGCCCAATAGTCCTAAAATACTTTAATAATATATCATTTTAAAAGGGCTGGTCAAGACCTTTTCAAAAACACTTGTTTAGTCTATCTATCTTTTGTAGCAGTGGAGTTATGCATTTTTTGTCAAATTCTTTTTGCCCCTCAGTAAACTCAGTTATATTATAAATTACATAAATCAGTGATTCTCAACCTTTTGAGCTTCAAGGACCACTTGAACAATTTGTGTCTTAGCCGCGGACTACTACTAAAAATTTTGCTACTCCTGTGCAGGAAATTTATAATTATGCTATATACATATAAATTAAAATTTCATCCTCGTGGACCATCAGGGACATCTGAGCGGACCACTACCACGGACCACAGGTTGAGAACCACTGATATAAATTATGTTTGTGTTAATTTATTCCAAAACTTGTGACTTGTGGGAAAATAACTTGGGAAGTAAAGAGTACAGAATTTTGAAATTTGAGTTATTTTGAAATTTGAGTTAAAGGGCAACACAAATTTAAAAAAAAACTAAAACAAGGTATCAGAACACATTTTTAAAACAACCTGAAATAGCAGTAAGACCAAACATTCCATGTAGTAATATACAAAAAGTATGTGGAAAAAAGGTGCCAGAATGATGCAACAGGTGTGTTCTGCTAGTAAAAAAAGCTCTGATTCTACTTAACTATACCATTAGTCTAATAAATCAAGTGGTATGCAGGCTCAACTTGCGTAAGGCGTAACGATGGGCACGGGTTCGAATCTCCGTGAAGGCAAGGATTTTTTCACAGGGCCAAGGATGGAGATGGATTTGCCACACCCTCAGAAAGCCTACATCCAGCATTGCGAGACAAGCCCTCACTTGGAACCCCCAAGGCAAGAGAAAAATAGGTCATCCCAAAATGACCTGAAGAGGAGAACTGGAGGCAGACACCAAAAAGAATGGGCACAGCTGGGGACAGTTAGAGAGATTGGTGCAGGACCGGGATGCCTGGAGAGCCTTTGTTTGTGGCCTATGCCCAAGATGGGATGGCAGGCGATGATGAAGGGTGTCCCAGAGTCCACCCAGCTCCATGGGTACCTAACACTAACACTAATTACTTGTTAGGAAAACAAAGACGCCTGGGCAGAACCCTCATAGCCTTGGCATCTGAACGCTGCGTCACTTGCGAACAGACCAGAGTGGTATGTGGACGCAATATTCTTCTGCATAGAAGGAGCGTCTGTATAGTGTAAATAGGCATAGTCATATACATAGTATATAGGTAACACTGAACACGAAAGAGCTTGCAAATTGCAAACAAGTGTTTTTGAAAAGCATGAAAAGGTCTTGACAAGCCCTTAAACAGATATTTTACTTAAGACTAAAGGACAAATTAAATTTTCTCCAAGCCAATTTCATGCAAGTAAGAGCTACATCAATAGGTAAATGGTAATCCCTTATTTATATTGTAGCCGTCTGCTAGAGTTAAACCTCAGCAGTCCGTCACTGCAGGTTCAATCCAGCCCTCGATGTGCTTGGAGTTCACCATGCCAGCGGGCCAGTAACACACTGCCCCTGGTCTGTGAGAGAGATTAGTAATAATGTTGTAGTGTGCACACCCACACAGCGCCACACCATGTGCACCGCACCGAGATGCACTAGGTATGTTAGAAGAAAGGAAGTAGAAGAGAGAATGCCAGTTTGGTGCGCTAAGAAACAGAAGTGAACGTGGTGCAGAATGTTCCTCCATTGTTGTTGAATAAAACACTGTTATAAACAACTGCTTTAGTCCCACATTTGTGAACCTGTCTTAAATTAAAGCCACCACACGGCTACAGTTTGGCGTCGTCGGTAGGGTTTCACTTGAGGTAGGGATAGCAGTTTAAAACAGTGTTTTCCATTTAAAAAATGGAACAAGTGGAGCAGCTACAGATAAACCGACCTCCAAAGTTACCACGGTTTACGTGCGAAAATGGAGCGGAACAATTTATTAAAGAGGTCAGACTGCTCCTGCAGTTCCATCCTATGCCACCAGCCTCAGTGGTCAGGTCACCTGGATCCTTGGTGCCCTGGAATGACGTGCCCGCCAGGACATCCTGGACAGGGCATCGACTGAGATTAACACCCCTGATAAACTGCTCAACCTTATAACGAAGAACTGGGGAGATCAGCGGGATGGCACCACCCTGGCCTCGGCCTTTTACAGACGGCAGCAGGACTCAGGTGAAAGCGTGGAGGACTATGCGGCTAACTTACACAGCCTCTTTACTCTCCAACAATCCACGGCCCTGAACGCTGGCGAATGCCATGCTGAAGAGTGCATTTGTGCAGGGCCTACAGCTCTCAGCAGCACCTCTCACGGACTGGACACAGATGTCGCAGCACCTGATGGCCTACATCAACCAGCAGGTAGCAGTTGTGGAAGATAGGCTCCACCTGTCAATACAACAGCACCGAGAGGACATGGACGCCACCGGTGCCCACTGTCCACCAGCACCCAGACATCCCAAGTCAAACAAACGGAAATCCGGTCGCCGAACAACAGTATGTCTGTGGTGCAACAGAAAAGGCTACGTAGAGGATGACTGCCGTACCAAGAAGAGGTATGTCGACTACCACACTGGGAACCTCATTTCCTCACAACCCCAGGTTTACCTGGTAACCAGGAAAAAGAGGCTCGAGGGTCTGAGAGGTCCACTCCAGCCCAACAAACTGCAACGTTACGCTCCATGACAGCGTCCCCTAGTTTGCAAAACAAAGATGACAGGGACAGGGGAACCAGCCACAATACATGTAACTGGCAGCACACTTCAACCAGTCACAATACATGTAACTGGCAGCACACTTCACGGAAGCCACGTCGTGTGGGGAGCGACGGGTCAACTCGTCCACTGAGGGACGTGAAAATGTGGATTGTTGTACTATCTGCCACGACAGAGTCGGAGAACGGTTGGTCAAGCAACGTAACACTTTGAACCGTCGTAAATCTTATTGTGGATTTCAAGCTCCTGATCACTGATGTCCCAACTTTCAGCAAGACGACATGTCATGCCGATGGCCTTCAACAGCAATTACGTTCAAGAGAAAGCCGAAAACATAAACATGTGACTACGGATGCCTTCCTTGGAGAGAGCACACCTCCAATGGATTCTCACAAAGGTCCTATCTGGCCTAGGTCAGAACGATGCAAGCCTGAGGAGAATCACTTGACCACTAAAACAACCGTCAACAGCTCTACACAAACAGACACTGTTTTAGAAGAGCCTGTCAAGCCAGAACGGCCCCACTGCATGGCTGACTTGGGTCACGGGTTCGACGGTCTAATACCCCTGACCAAAACCCACTTAGACCAGTATCACGGGAACACCCGAACTAACCAGGTCATCAACAAGCCAGAGTGCACTGGGCACCCAGAAGACCTCGGCTATGTTACTGACTACGCAAGATGGACGAAACAATCTCCTCCAATTAAGTAATTAAGCCGCGCAGATCATTAATGATGTCAAGATAGGCGGACACGTTGTATTCCGTGAATGATTTCAGATGCCCACTCAACGTGATAATAACAATTGAATTTTTAACATTGGTTCTAATTAGGGTGTAAACGATATTGTTTAACAGTTTGGATAACAATGTTATTAACATATATTTTTGATTATTTATATTTTACCAGCGAGGGCGCTGGCATTCAGGGGCCTGGGGAAACTGTAGCCGTCTGCTAGAGTTAAACCTCAGCAGTCCGTTACTGCAGGTTCACTCCAGCCCTCGATGTGCTTGGAGTTCACCATGCCAGCGGGCCAGTAACACACTGCTCCTGGTCTGTGAGAGAGATTAGTAATAATGTGGAAGTGTGCACACCCACACAGCGCCGCACCATGTGCACCGCACCGAGATGCACTAGGTATGTTAGAAGAAAGGAAGGAGAAGAGAGAATGACAGTTTGGTGCACTAAGAAACAGAAGTGAACGTGGTGCAGAATGTTCCTCCATTGTTGTTAAATAAAACACTGTTATAAACAACTGCTTTAGTCCCACATTTGTGAACCTGTATTAAATTAAAGCAACCACGCGGCTACATATATTTTAGCGCATTTTATATTTCAAGTCATTAAAAAAAATATTTTTTAAACTTACCTCATTAATTATTAGATTGAAATCTATTTTAAAATCAAAACATTGATTTTTTGTTGAAATAAAAGTAGTATTTTACGATTTGTAAGAAATAATAATTTGTATATTTCACTTATCTTCTGTGACTTACGGCGCCATTGTTGTTGTTGGAAGTGGAAGTCTGATTTTAAAAACCCTTTTTTAAGTTAAAAACCCCTTTAATTTTAAACTCAACAAAACTAATTGTAAAGCATTAAATACTTTTTTATTTCTGATTTAAATTTAAGTGTTTAAATTAAATAATTAGACTAATTTTAATTAGTAAAAGTAAGTTATTTTATTTATTTTGTTCTAAAATTTTAAAATGCGCTAAAATAAGGGATTACCTTTATTTATTTTGTTCTAAAAATTTAAAATGCGCTAAAATAAGGGATTACCTTTATTTATTTTGTTCTAAAAATTTAAAATGCGCTAAAATAAGGGATTACCTAAGTAACTTATTGATTTACCATTCGATGTAATGTTTTCTTAACTGAAAATTATAACCATGGACCATAGAGTAGACTTTAATTGTCTTTATTAGACGAAGTGGGTGGATAAAAAGGCTTCTTTAGATCAAGTTCCGGGAGTGAGGATGGACTAATTCACAAGAACCTTTATAATTCATAGTTACGACTGACATATATTTAATAGAGAATGAAAGTTTATATTTGTTTTAAGTAGGCTATAAAAAAAAATTTAAGACAAAATACAAGCTTTAGTCTTTAGTATAGCTGATATTGAACTGAGATAGATTAATAATAAAATTTAAATCGACATCTCCTAGTGAGTGACGTAGCTGCTAGGTGGACCAGGTGGGAGAGGGGTGCGGACTCCACAGGGTGACAAGTAATCCCAAGTTTGGATTGCAAACTAAGACTAAAGATTTTAAAAAAAAACTTAGCAGTAATAATAAATGAGAAATTAATCTCCATGTCAATGAAGTAATTTAAAAATCCAACAATACCTTAGCCTTAGGTGTCGTCCATAAAGTACGTCACGCTCCAGACTCCAGAGGGTGGGAGGGGGTGTAAGAAAGTGTGACAGTTTGTGACAGGGGGGAGGGGGTCCAGCCATGTGTGACGTCACGGCGTTTTCTATTAAATTTTAATTATTTTGTTAATAAGAAAAACATAACTTTTGTTCGAAAGTGTGACGTACTTTGGGGGGGGGGTCCTAGATTTGTGACAGGGGGAGGGGGGAGTTTAAAATGATTAAAAATAGCGTAACGTACTTTATGGACGGCCCCTTAGGCTTTATAAATAGAAACTTTTACAGAGGTAATAATAATATAAAACTGAAATGCTACCTTACTTTGGTGAGACCTGTACTAGAATATGCATCTTCTGTATGGGACCCAGCCACCAAATCTGGGGAATATTCAAAACTGACAAGAGTAACACCATTAGTTGAAACATAAATTCTATAAACACTTGAGGATAAAAGAACAGAGCAAAGTAGTAATAATATATCCGTCGAAAGGGAGTGGCCTGCTCGGCGGATGAGTAGGGTCGTGGGGCACGGACCCTACTGTGACTCGGCGACCTGAAACTAACAACTCCCGGAAGGCAATGCCAAAGACCGATATGTTAGGTGTTAGTTGCTAGTCACATATGATTACAGTCGCTGTACGGATCTTAGACAAAGCATCTAAATGCATTGTCGATGATGAAAACCAAAGTACCCGTTGAGAGTCGGGTAAATCCGAAGCGACCGTTTCGTCCCCCTCAATTTTACTAGCAACGCCAATGAGCGGTGCCGGTTTAGGGCCAGGAGCGCCAGTACGGATTAGCAAAAGGAACCGCGAAGAACGCAGCGGACGCCAGCTCTGAGGAAACCTTCCAGTGGGGGTTGCACCCTAGGTAGGTCATTGACGATCCCCCGCATAGCGGCGGTCCTAACCATTGAGACTCGTATGCTTTGGCGGGGTGGTCATAGTAAGGCAATTCCACCCCTCCTTGTGAGGTCAACTTAGTGGGAGGCACCTTCGACTTTATGTCCTGGATGCCCAGGTGGCCGCTTCAGAAGCGACCGCTCTGGGTTCCCAGCTGTCACGTACTTTTCTGGGGGAGGGGGCCAGATAGCTGGGAGGGTCTTCCAGGAAGAGCACTAGGCTCGGGGCTTCTGATTTTCTTCCACATGTAGGATCATTAGTAATAATATATAAGGCAATTAATTTCTAGCTTGGAAATACAACAGAAAGATAATCTGAATGACGATAAGACAGAAGCACTCCTATTTTGCAACAATAAATCACGCAGTACTTTGTCTCTTCATATTCTATTCAGGTGGCTAGGTCTGATATACTGTTCAAAACATCGACTAGGAATCTTGGCTACATTACTTCTGACAACATGTCTACCAACAACTTCATCAATCACATCTGTCGCTCTGCCTACACCACCATTCGTCAGATCAGCTCATTCCGTCAATACTTAACAGTTAGTGCAAAACCACAACAACTCTAGTCTGTGCTCTTGTTCTAGCTCGTATTAATTATTGCAATTCTCTTCTGTTAAGTGCGCCAAAACAATGCATTGAAAAACTACAGAAAGTTCAAAATTCAGCTGCCAGACTAGTTCTGAAGATAAAAAAAAAGATCATGTTACTCCGCTACTTTACTCACTTCATTGGCTACCTATACAAGCGCGAATTGATTACAAACTGGCTGTTCTCTATCACAACTTCTTTTCTGACTCATCCCCTTCCTATCTTACCGAGCTTCTGTCGGTCTACTCACCCAGTTGTCAGCTACGCTCTTCTGCTGACACACGTATTCTCTGTGTTCCTAAGACACGAACTAAAACAACTTTTGGTGAAAGGTCATTCTCCTTTTGTGCAGCCAAACAATGGAATTCTCTACCATTAAACATCCGTAGTATTCCAACTACCAAGTCCTTCAAGACTGCACTTACGACGCATCTTTTCAAAGTGTATTTACAGAATTAATGAAACATGTTCTTTTAATGATTAACGTAGCTTATGTGTAATGTACTGTCCTTTATGTTGTTATTATGGTATGAATGGTTATTTAATTATTATATGTACGTATGTTAAGATCTCCATGTAAAGCGCTGTGAGCCCGGTTCCTTGCTGGGATACAGCGCTATATAAATTATCAATTATTATTATTATTAATACAAATTTTCGTTCATTCCGTCTGCAATTCGATCGTGGAATGGGTTGCCTGAGGAAACCAGGAAAACCAACTCTGTGTTAACATTTAAAGCTTTAATAAAAATACAAGACTAGCCAAAAGCCATAGATAAGTATTGAACGCAATAATCTACTGTATAGGAGCATCTGTAACAGATAAGATAAAATGAGACACCATCCAAGAGGGTGACACCAAATTGAAAAATAAATCCATTATTGGATAACCATTACATTTAAATTTTATACTGTTGTAATCAATCCTAATGCGCACTTTATTAAAAGTTGAAGGTTGACGCCCGCAAAATGTAGTGACCCCTATACTCAGTCAGAAAAACACCATTTTTTACCACAAATAAACATCAATTGCAGTGTTGATAAACTATCGTAGTGACTAGAAGATGTATTTATCTTAATTCAGAGAAATCACTTATTCAAGATACCAAATGGGCCTACGATGTAGTCCTCCGTGTTATTAAGTAAAAAATTGGTTGGAGCAATACCTGTATAATAAATATTTTTTTATGTCAAAATGTTTAGCTCTGAATCTCATACTATACCAAAAGGATAAAAAAAGTTTGATAATAAGAAGACTTTACTTTCATTTATATTGTTTTTATGCGTATGTATATATAAGAAGTATAAGGTTTAAAGATGTATCTGTTCTGTTTAATTGAATGGAACTGGTCAATTAATATGAATATAAAATTAATTATCAAATTTATTTAGGAAGTGGTTTATATCAAGGTAAAGTCTCAACACAAAATGTTTTATAATTTTTATTATTATTAGGGTTCAGAAAAACTTTTCAACAAGTATTTTTATGCTTCACTAATTAATTTAAGTTTTGTTTGTTTGTAATTAATTATTAATATAACATATTGAATTTGAAATAAAAATCAAAACTTGGTAAAAGCCTAAACATATCTCCATTATAAGAAGACTTCCTCTGTGCAGGCCTGGCCTTGTACATTAAATGTAAATTGGTGAAGCTCAGTGATAAAATTAAGTATTTAAATTATTGGTATTGCCTGAATCTGGTTAATAAAATTTCACCATTTACTCTTCAAATTTATTCTAAAGGTTTATTTTAAAAATTTAATGAATAAACCAACAAAAACAAAATGACCAAGTTGAAAAATGATATGTTAACATTTATTACATTAAATTTCAATGTACATCATAGAAAACATACAATTTTTTCTACTTTGAGCGCAATATTTAGAAAATTTTTACAAAAAAATTCCAGTAACAGTTTCTAAGAAGTTTGTGAATAACATTAACCACTATCCTTAATAAAAATGACAAGATCTAATTGATAAACTAACATTATAAAATAATAAATATGCTAAGAAGAGAGTTTTGAAATAAATAATCTGTAAAAAAATCCAAGTACATGTGTATACAAAGTTGATAACTAAAGAAAATGAGTGTGTATCGAGGTATTAATTATGTAGGATAAGAAATAAAAATAAATACTGACTTTATCTGATGAATTCCAAAACAGCACATTTTGTATGTCCAGAGTAAATTAAATGCCAATATGTTTTTACAATGGAAAACAGCTTTGTTGAAAAGTTCAATAAAAACTTAACTTGTTCAAATTTTGTACTGTCTCTTTGAATAAATTAAGTTTGTGCTTGCATAAAACTTTATAGCAAATAATGTATATAGATATTCCTTCACTAGATATATCATAATATAATGTATATAAGACCATTTTTTATAAATATACTATACTATAGTATTTTGAATTTTGACAAATTATGCACATTCTCAGTTTGAAACAATTCAAGAATAAAAAAAAATTAAATATTTTACAAAACAAATACAAGAATTTATAAATAACATTAAAAGCTGGCTGTGTAATTTCTGATTTAATCTGAAAATAAACCATTTGTATAACTCAAAACCATTAACATTATAAACAGATGTATGTCACATAAAAGCAAGCTCAATTAATAGAAATGTGTGGCCTTTGTTAGTAATTGTTACTATCTAACAACTGGAGCAAGATTTTCCAAAAGAAAAAGTACTGTAAATAAGTAATTAAAAATATAACAGTTTTCATGTGATATCTTTATGGCAGATTATGCTGCCAGTTGATATACAGCTAATACTTAATTGTAGATATAAAAATGAGAAAAAAACATGCCTAAATGGTCTAATAAATTTTGATGAAATTTCAATGAAACAGTTATTGGCCAGTTGATTTTAGTAAATGGTGTTTATGTGTCAAAATTTCAAATTAATAGACACATTTGTTTAAAATACAAACTTCACCACAGAATCAAAAGTTTCATTGAGGTATTTTGCATCTGATTTTAGCATTTTTTTTTACATTGAAAATATTTAATCACTTATTCTACAAAACATTTCAATATATGACATGGCTAACAAGATTTTTGGCTTCTGTTGTTTTTTTTTAAAAATTGAGCCAATTAATCTCTGAAATGTCTCATATTCTTACAAGTCTTGCTTCCACACAAGCAAACTTCATTAAAAAAAAACAATATGAAAGATGTCCATTTTATCACCCCTACTTTTTGTAAAATTGAAAGTTTGTAAAGGTCTTCTTTAATTTTTAGCAGTATCCCATTTGACAGGAAGATTGTACTGTAAATTATATTCAAATGGAAGCTTTACTCAATTTAAAAATATTACTATTTTGCCAGTCAATTACGTTTAATTTGTGCAAAAAGTGAAACGCATTAAGCTGACCACTATTGGATTATATATTTGGCATAAGCTCTGAGTGTCTAGTCTATGGGAATGTGGATGAATCTATTACAATAAATATATAGTTTTTTAAAAAAAGGCAGTGAAAATGAAATCTTTTAGTGCCAAATACCATTAGATAGGCATTCTTACTGGAGAATCATCATTTAAAGATATTTTTTTGTTTTTACTAAACTTAAAATTTTTTTTTGGTTTAAAAAGCTTTCTTATAATTTTAGTAAATGAATTCAGGTGAAGAATATGACCACAATAGGTAGTTCACAAGGTTAAATTTCATTACTTACAAAAAAAAATAAAAATGTTCAGATTTCCTATTATATGGGGATCACATTAGCTTTGTATTATGATTAAATCAATAAAATAAATTGCAAACAAGAACTGATGTTACTGTTACATGTTGGTAGACGGCATCTTGATGTTAAGAGATCTGTTTGCTCTGACGCATCGTTAGTTTTATTTTGTAGATGAAGTTATTGATAGCACACAAATGTTGTGACATTTTTGTGTTGACTGCTTGTGGAGGGGAGGGCATGAGAGCTGGTTTTACTTGGGTCCGCTACCCAACGCCAGCTGTGGGTGGAGCCGGCTCACTCATGGTTGGGCACAGTCTCCAATGCTTCACAGGTTGAACGTGTTCTCCTCACATTCTGAAACAAAGAAAAAACTTCGTTATAACACCAGCTGAGGTAGAATAGATACAATGTTTTGGCTAAAAAAATATATTTCAACAAAACATAACCAGAACCATCATACTTATACCCACATCCATCCAGCCATCAAATATAAAAATATATATTAAGATAGATTAATGTAACTAACAAACATGATTTATATAACCATGACTTAATAACATTTAAACCTAGAAATCATGAAGAGAATTTTCACTGAATTTGTTGGAGGTGTAGCAAATTTAAAAAAAAGGCACATACCATAAGCATATACTTGCTTTAAAAGAACATACATCTCTAATATAAATCCCAACCAATCTAACAGACGGCTTATAACAGTTTTAACAGTTATCTAATAAGTTGACCTACCATAGGACGGTCTCTGTGGGTGTTTACAGCAGGCACATCAAGGGCAACAAATTCAACTCTACATCCATACGCTACCGGGGTCAGTTTGATGACTGTGTGAAGAGGCACTTTCAAATATGGAAGATTGTCTGCAAGATGATCAACATTTTTTTAATGAGGCTAAATTTTGATAATTTAAAATATAGCTTCAGCATAAACATAATAAATTAGCATTGAATAAATAGCTCACTTAAATAAAAAGGGATATTTATTTGTGATTTGCTAACAAACTTTTAACCCCTTGGATTAATAATGTCTCTCAAAGTGAGTACTAGTAATCCCTATATCTGTAACAACAGTTTTGATTTCTTAGTTGGACGAAAATTTTCTGAAAATACCTGATCAAGATTTTAGGAGAGGTAAAGTGAATTTTATCAACTTTTCCATTAAATTTAACAAAATCAATTTAAATTAAACCCCAAACCAAGCGGTTGTGGTGGTTCGATATATTAATTTCAGCCTAAAAGTGATTGTTAAAATGGAAAAAAGGCAGTTTTCCTAGGTAAGAAAGTCATATACTATTGTAAAATAATTGCAACTAGAGGCAGCATCTCTTATGAACACCAACTTCCTAACTTAATGTTATCAACAACAGAAATTTAAACCAAAAATAACTAATAAATGCCTGTTCAAAATCAAACAATTTTTTGTTGTTGTCTGGGTTGCCTAATAAAGTTTGTCAACAAAGACTTAAACATTTTGATCATATGCCCAGTGAGACAACAACCTATATTGTCAGTTCCTTCCAGTTAGGGTAAAAAAAACCTTTGAGACTAGACAGACCAAGTTGATTTTATGGTTTGATTTACAAGATTTTGTTTAACAAGTAGAGTGTTGTATACTTTGTTTTAGACTACATTTTTAGTCAAGTTTTCTTCAGTTTAGATCTATTATTATTTTAACTCCACTTCTTGGCCTCTACAATACACAAATAACAAGCTGAATGAGCTGCTTGTAGGGTTACAAGTCAAACAAGACTCAAGTCTCTATCGTACAAGCTGCTATGGGAAGTTTGACACAAGTAGCATGTCCAATACATGCATCCAAACTTGGTATCCAGAGCAAGACATCTAATGAGTTTCTACAAATGAGATCAGCAGAAATCCTGAACTCTTGTGTTTGTTGGATAATCGATTGGTAATTGAAATAGAGTTGCTATAGTTTTAGGTCTCTATCTAGTTATTTATATATAATATTGATCTCGAGTTGTTATTGCTTTAGGTATTATGTATTGAGTTATTATTTTTATAGAGCTGTTATTGATCAATAGAGTAGTTATTGATCTTGAGTTGTTATTGGTCTAGGCATTATGAATTGAGTTATTATTTTGACAGAGCTGTTATTGGTCTAGTTATTTCTGATCTACAAATAGGTTACTCATACCTTAATTACTGGTGTATCTTATTTGATTTATTGAAATTTATTGTTTTGTTAGTTGACACAGCATTATATTACACATGAATTCCACTCAATTATGATGCTAAGATTTGGGCATGGTCAAGTCACAGCAAATTAATGATATAATGGAATGGATCAAATGATGTTGGTTGGCCCCATGGATTAACTGTCCTAATAATACCTCTGATTATATCCACTACATCAACTGCCCCACTTCCATCCAGACTATGCATTCTGTGACTAGTGGATTAATGTTTTCTTTTCTAAACTTTTGTAAAAAAACATCTGAATTATTTTCAAACACATCAATTATATATAAGTTCAACTGGCTTATTACCACACACCCACCCAACTGTTTCACATATCCACATAGCCATACAAATCTCACGGGTAAATCCATAATATTACTTCCATCAATTAAAATAACAGAATGATTTCTAGCATGGTATCAAATATTTTATGTATAAGTGTTGCCTTCATTACATTAGTGTTAAAAAAAAATCCCTCTCCCCCACTGAGGATATTCATAAAATCTATACTCTTGCTTTTATTTCAGTTTTCACCCGCAAAATCTGTTATTTAAATGACAAAGGCCTCAAATGAATTTGATTATTTTCATTCAACTTAAGACTAATAACCAAACCAGTGTCAGAAACATCAAAATATGCTCTATAATAATAAGGAAAACTAGTTTAAAATAAATTATAAAAAAGACTACACTATCAATGAAAATTTAAATAGGGAATAGAAGAGAGGAAAAAACAACTCGATTATGGCAAGATTGTGTGGTCTAGAAACAAATAAAAGAGTAATAACTAATCATTACTAGATAGGTAATACAATCAGAGTAGAAGTAAACTTTATCTTACATGTGGATGAGGAACAAGCCAAGGGGAAAAAGCCTCAGTTCAGCTAAGAATTTTTGGGAGGATATAGAAAGCAATAGGTGGTGCGAAAAAAAGCAATTTAGAATACATGACTGTATCAACTTTTAATGTAAAGACTACAGTTATTCATTGGATCTTCTCTACTTCTTATTAATTGTTTGTTTTAAAAAAAATAAACTTAGCAACTCATCAAATTATTACCCTTAAAAAGCATAACTATAGTACTTAAGGGTCAGTGGTGTGGCTAACGTTAGATTGCTCCCCACATTAAATGACAATGTAGTTGTCAGATAATGAAATTTTACTTAGGGCAAAAACTGATGTCTGAGGTGGTTTCCCACAAACACACCCTCTCCACCCCACTTATTACATTATGCACTCTTGACATGCTTTTCTTTAAGTTCATCAGCTTTGATATAGAAAAGGGTGAAATAAATATGTTAGACACAGTTGGCGAGGAGAAAAACTTAACGAGCGGCACAGCAAAATGGGGGTCATCTGGCCCTCTGTTCAGTGAGGAGGTTTCACGTAAGTTAAAATCTGATCTCAGATGGCTTACTATAGGTTCAGTTCCTTTTCCACACATACAAAATATTGACAGTGAATTTTAAAAAGATGGCCAATGCTAATAAGACCACAAGCATGTTTTGGTATGTTTACATGTCAATACTTTGGATGTGATCAAAATGGAACACTCATAGGCTTGCTATGTATAAATGACTGTAAACTGGTCAGATGTATATATGTCAGTTGTAACTTAAGACAGGTGACTTCCTTAATTGGAACGTTGGAGTTTTGCTACAAGGAAGGGACTTAATAATTTTGCTTGTAATAGAATCAGGTTGAGGGTTTATACTTCAGGGGAAAACTGTCACAATGTAATTACATGTAATTACATGGTGTAATTACAGAAGGTGTTATGAATTCAATGCTTGGGTGTTACATATGGATTCAATTTGAGTTTGTCATTTGATGGTTTTCAAACTAGATCATATAAAATTCCTATTTCTTCTTCTTTTATATCTTGAGCTACAATAATAAACGTATGGACCATTCTGGATCCAAATTATGTTGAAAATAAAAATGGAAAAAAAGGAATTACTCCTAGAGTGACAGGAAAAATTTAGAAGATCACTTATAAAACCAAGAAGTTAAACTGTACTTAAAAGTCAACAACAAAATACACTGTTTTGTTTATCCCACTGCAATAGCAGCTTCTAGCCTTAAGCTTACAGAAAGTTTTTCTATCAAGAGGCAATGAAAATGAAATAGCTAACAACAGAAGAATTCAATAGATAACAAAGTGATACATGTGAGTGGTACCCATTGGTTGATTGACATCATGGGATAAACATCAGTCAATTTTCTGAATACATCTCCCTGCTTCTATGTCAGAAATTGCTCACAGCTTATTTGACCCGGTGCACATTTATCAGGTTAGAATTATTACATTTTTATGTATATTAATAATTTTTAAAATTAATGTAGTGAGCTAATCATTGTTAAGTAAGGAAGAGGTTTTAGTTTGGTTATCCTCATTAATTAATATTACATTGTACTTAGTTTAATTGATCTGACACTAATGACACTGAATGTAAACATAACAACAAAACTGACATACACAGAGAGTGACGAAGATGGAAAAAAAAGACAGATAGATGTCCCACCTGAGCAGTGGAATTTGTTCCTGCACGCACCCATTACCCGAGATTCGTAGCCGTACAACCGTCTCACTAGGGAAATCCACATGGGGGCTTTTGTCTATAAATAATAACACAATAACAGAAACATGGCATGTCCTTTAGCTTGTCCCAATTCTTTTACTCTAGTTAAGTTTAGGCAGAAAATAAAATGATCAGCTTTGTTAACAGTGTAGATGAGATTATGCTAAAAGATCTTAAATCATAAGACTTATAAATAATGCTGTTTCCAACATCAAATCATGACTACATGCTTATTTTTTAGGGCTGTTATCGATTAATTTAAATTTAATCGTTAACTTTTGAAAAATTATCGATTAATTAATCGATAATTTCGATTAAAACCAAAAATAGAAATTTATGACGTCATTAAACTGAACATTTCTCACGGACCTTGAAAATTAAGAATATTTTGAACTAAATTTCATGACAATGTGTTAATACTTGATTTGTGCTGAAGGTGGTACGTCAGCGATGTATTTGATCCTTTAAAAGAGAATTGTTTATGGCAGTGGACAAAGTAAACGTTTTCACCATCTTCGACTTTGCCATCCGCAGTTAGCTTAAAAACAACATATTTGCTCAACTTTCTAGTTATATGTTTAAATTTAACTGCGCTGATACTGTCAGCAGGGCCATCTTAACGCATAGGCCCATTGGGCATTTGCCCGGGGACCCACGAGCATATGGGCCCCATGGGAATATGTTTATTTATATATATTATGTATATTCATTTTTTATTCCTGCGGGGGAAGGGCCCAACACTATTTCTTTGCCCGGGGGCCCAAAATGGTGTAAAGACGGCTCTGGCTGTCAGCCATTTTATAGTTGACGTCTGCCGGTCAACATAAATTAATAAAATAAATTTTAATATTACGTGGGAGATGTTTGTACGTAAAAAATATATATAAATTATTAATTACTAATTTTTAAAAAAAAATATCATAAATATTTTCTTAAATTTTAATCGAATTTTTATCAATTAAAATTATTTTAATAGATATTTAATCGATAAAATTTTTAACGATTAATCAAGAAATTAATCGATAATTTCCGCAGCCCTATTATATTTATTTTAAAAAATGAGCTAAGCACACACCATATTACACATTAAAAGTTGCCTGACTATATTAATGACATTCTCAAATTAAGGCTGTAATGTAACATTTTAAAAACAAATAAAAATAAGTGCCAAACAAAAAATGTTTTTAAAAAATAACAACCCATATTTTTCTAGCACACTACTAACTACTACACAAGTTTGGACTATCACAAATTGGTGCAGTTATGGCTTAAAGACTATCCTCAGCATATTTCTCTGCATTCTTGTCAGTATTTTATAGAATTACACCAACAAAAAAAACGTTTAACAAAATACAGAAAACTGTGGGTGTTGAAAACGTTTAAAATTACACTAACATCTAGCACCAGATAATTATGCAAGTTTCTGGAATAACTACAGCAGGGCTTCTACAAACACTGCTCAGGGAGACAGGCACACAATTTGTAGAACATGTCCAGTTTCTTTTGTTTACTAAAAGCACACCTTAGTTTTGTTAGGGCAACTCATTAAAGTTTTTTAGTCAAATTTACTTATAATTGAATAACTGGACAGAATAAAACTTAACTATGTTATTAAATTTTGAGTTATATTTTGAAAAAATAAGACAAAAAGAAAAAAGTTACATGTAATTAAAATCACTGCAAAGATGTCATTTGCATTCATTTATGACATTAAAATAACTTTTCATTACTGTAGAACTTAAAAAACTTAAATATCTATATATTAAGACAATATTTAGAAGAAAAAGATTGCATCTGATGGCCAAAACCACAAAATAAGTCTACATATATAATAACATAGTGTGCTATGAGCTTAAACCCTGATTAGACCAAATAAAAGAAAACCTCACATTTTTCTAAAAGTTGAAATTTATTATGCCATATATTTTTTGTATACATGCAGACAAGGAACTTTTATTAAAGCTTGTAGTTAACAAATTTATTTATTTTAAAATGAAACAATTTATTCCCTCAGAAATATTTCTTGTATGGTCAAATTTTCTTTGACAAGAATCACAACAATTTCTTTCTTTAAAAAACCCTCTTGAATTTGAATCCCTTCAGTTTTCTTCCATTATTTTAAATAATGAAAACAGCTCATACATTTTCATGACCAATTAAAATTAATTAGAGATTTTGTGATTTAAAAAAAAAGATTAAACAGCACAATAAAATAGTTAAGTTTTGTATTATTTAATTATTGTATTATGAACTAAAAATAATTTATTAGATGTTTGTGAATGTTATTATTAGTACAGTAGATATACACATTCTCTTGATTAGACAATAAGGATTCAATGAAAAAAAGAAACAATGGTGAAGAAGAAAAATTATAGACACGCTGAAAATTTCAATATTTCAATTTTCCCGTAAGTTAATGCAAGAGTATTCCTGATATTTTTTACATTCAATATCAAGAATTCACTGCTCAATTAATAGCTTTAATTTTAACTACTTCTTAGACGCTTATTAAACAAATACAAATTATTGGTTGGGAAATTTTCTTTAAAAAGTTTGATAATTCTTTATTTAATTATCACTACAAAGCATAAAATAGTGGTATTTTAAATAATAATTTTATACGAGCAATTCCTCTATTTCATTTATTAATGTTCTAAACTGGTTGCAATAACTTAAAATAATGTTGATAAGACATTTTCTTCTTATCTTAATATTTTAAACTAAACTTCAAAAAGTTAAAAAATTGTAGTTTGTTTAAAAATTTTAATACCTCTACGCACACAACTAATTAAAAAATACAAGAGCATTACAGCTGCACACAATTATCACCAAAAAAACAACTTCTCTAAGCATCGTTATTAGTGGTAAGATTTCATAAGTATCAAAAGTCAAAGTGCAGGTAGGAGGGAATAAATGCAGCTATTTGGAATGAAGAGTGAGAAATCCATTCTTTAAGTTTAAGTGAATAAAGCTTTATTTAAACTGTGCAATAAAAACAAAGAAGCCACGAGATGCCAAAACTTCTTGTTTGACCAAACGATCAAAATATTACATAGAATCTTGCTGTTCTGCTTTTTTAATTCATTTGATTAAAACCAATTAAACTTTATATTATTTGTGACTTATTAATTAATAAACAAAATGACTTTAAAAATACTTACGTTTTGGATGAAATACATATTTTTTAAAACTTTTAAAATGCCAACAAGGAAGCCAAGGCAATTATGGGCTTTCTTTTATTAACTGTGATGTGTGTGGGGTGAAATCAGACATCAAACCAGGGTTTGAAAACACAGCTCACTTACCTGCACTCTTGTCTTGAAAGTAGGCCAACAAACAACGTAGGACAGCCTGGTGACATATAACCATTACATTCTCCTGACGTTCCAGTTCCTAGTTGAAAAAATTTTTAAATTGTATTTCTTATATTGCAATGACATTGAAGTGTGTTCCTCAAGGTTTTTGGGCACATTCTATTTTTATTACTGTTAGCCTAAAGAAAATAAAAAAAAATTAAAAAAAATTAAAGAACAATATTTCTAATCAATTAAATAAAGGGGATGTTTTGATAATTTATAATTATTTGTATATAATATCAAAAGCAACTTAGAAGAAAGTAAAGAGTTGGGTTAACATTCACAAATGTATACATTAAAGACAAAAATGAAACTGCAATATTTTTCTATGTGATATAGGTTGAGATTATTCCATCAATTTACTAGCCTACTATTGACAAGAAGAAAAGGGTGGGTTAACTCAAGTACAATTCTACACCAATGAAATTTATTTTTAAAAATGCTTACAAGAATGACAGGTTCCAATCTTGCAACTAAATCTTGATAAGACTGAAAGATAGATAAATAATCTTTAATTATTAATATAGATTAAAACAATCTTATAACCTAATTGGATCAAGGATGGATGTTTTCCTGGATTGGTCACCATGATGCACTCTCATTCAGTACTTCTCACCTCTTTTGAACCAGATACACACAAAAGAAAATATTTGGTACTCAGAATATTTATAACATTAATAATGAAAATAAAATTCAAAACAAATAAGTACACACCAATAAAGTGTTTCTGCAGTCAAAATACATACAATTTTTTAGAATAGATAACGCATGTTTTATCTGGGTCATTACAGCAGTCTTATTTTTTAAATTTACCAATGACTTGCATATAAACAAAGAGAATAAGTTACTTTAATTAATTTTATGCAACTCTTCTAAATTATTACACAGGCAATAATGTTGACCTCGCTAGTTATATTATAAATAAATGCAGACACTTTGTCAAGTTTGAAATCTTAGTTGTTTCATGTTGTTTTTTCTCTTTTAGTAGGTATATTATTAAGTATAGATTATTAAAGTCAATGAAGTTTTTAAGGTTACAGAATAAATATCAAAAGAAAATGTCATTTTACAAAGAGAGAACATTTTATAAATCAATTGATAATCAACCAGACAACTTCAACATCACAAAAAACAACAACAACATGAAAGTGTTTACTATACAAAAAACTAAAAAAAAACTTAACAAGATAATTAAATAAGGTTTTGCATGAAACCATAAATTTTTACTAAAATCAAATTGAAAGAATTAAGTCAGAAAAAATTTATGAAAAATATATCGAAGAGATGATGCAATTACTTTAAAAAAAATAGTTTTATGTTCTTTCACTGATGCAAAGAAAATGACAGTTCCTCGACCTATAGAGGTACAGGAGTGAAACACTGAAGGCCAAGGCAACATCTGCAGTGTAAGAAAAGGTGAGACAGGCAGAAGCTTTATTAGGGCCGCTACTTCTAAGTAGTGTACTGTATTGTCATGATGTTGATGAAGGACTAGGATATCTATAGTTTGACAAACAACCAGACAGGGGAAACTAGCTTTTTTAAGGACATTACCTCTACTATTGGGTTATTTGGTGGTTAAGAAAGATCATGAGCAAGAATAGACAGAGGTTTGGTTAAGGTTAAAGGCAGTACCTCCCCACTGGGGTATCTGTAGTGATACTTGTCCTGGTCTCTGTCAGCAAAGTCCTGGGGGTACTGCTCCTGGATTTCCTCATATGTCATGCCCTCACATATACCCTGAAAGGTATAGCTTTGATCAACAAAAGGAACCCTCCACAGATACAATGAAAAGAACAATAATCACAAATGCAAAATATATTCACGTGTGCCAATCAATGAAAAACAGCATACAACAATCATGCAGTGTAACTAGGAGTACAGAATGGATTATCTTATTTTTAGAATTAATTTGTTTCAATAAATTATAGTTAAAATTTTTTTTAAATAACAAAAAAGCCCATTTAGTATGGACGATTTAAAAAAATATATTTTTTTATATGTACTAATAACTTTCCATACAATTGTAATGCTACAATCAAAGATATCCTGTTGTACTTTTGTAACTTAGACTTCTCAATCAAATTTTCACTTAAAATGTAAATTTAATTACGCAATTTCATTTACAAATCATATTGCCTATCAAAATAAATAAATAAATAAATTTGTATAATTATTTTCTCTTCAAAAATCATACTTTTTAAAATACCCTATATACTCGTTTTATAGCCCGTTAGTTTATAAGCCGACCCCCCACTTTTTGAAGAGAAAAGTATTAAAATTGTATAACCATATCGCAAGTCGACCCCCCCAAAAATAATAGGACAGCTTAAACAAAATGGTACAAATTTTTTAAAAACTTTAAGCTAAATCGTTCATTATGATTGTTTACTTTGTACTGCCTATCTTTGTCTTTGTGCTCTTGGTTAGGCAAGACTTACCGGTATTTAAAAAAAAACAACTTTGGTAAACAGTGACGAAAGCGCGTACATGTAAAATTTGTTGTTGAAAAGAAAATTTGTAAAACAATTTATTAAAACGTTCACAAAAATAAATAAAATTATTAAATAAGTTAAGTGCAGATGATTCATAATATATTATAGCTTCTGGTAGAGCAGTCGAAGCTTGTAGAATGTAGAAAAGGACCTTGTTTATCTACAATAATAACACTTTCAATATCCATGCAGAAATACGTTAATGACCCGTTCGTAAGCTGACCCCCCTACCCTTTCCCTTAGATTTTGTCCAAAAAAGGTCGGCTTGCAAACGAGTACATACGGTAGTTATAGAGTAATTTACAAAAACATTGAATTATAACACAAAACAACAATCAACCGACATCTTAAGTCAGTGCCGGAGGAAGGGGCTGACCTTTACGGGGTCCTCTGGATAAGTAGGGCACGTGAAGCCCGAAACTAACAGTCCCGAAGAGGAACGTCGAAGTCCCGTTACTTAACCTAATGGGGATGCCCTTACCCAACACTATGTGGCTGGTTATTGCGGTTGCCCTCACCCCCATGGGTGGTCTACAATGATGTTTCCCCCTATCTTGCGACAGTCCTCGGTAATTTAGACCCGTATTCTGTGCCGTGGTGACGCCGCAGCTATGGCGGGTCGAAGTAGAAAAAATTCCACATCCACCCTTTGAGAGGCAGACTAAGTCGACTTGTGTGGCAGCCATCTGCCCAGACGACCCCCTCTTCAAGGGGATATTCTCGGGGGTGCCCCCGTCGGCTAGCTCCCCTCGGGGAGGGGAGAAAGTTGCCGGGGAATTCCCCGAGGGGTTTTATAAGAGTCTTAGACTCAGGGCCTTTTGACGCCATCTCATATGTCATATACTTAAGTCAGTGATAACCAACCTCAAATCTGTACAACTGCAAATAATCTGTTTGATCCAATGAGGGGCTATGTGGCTCTTCCCAGAAATAAAATATCACTCTTAACATTCAAGACATAAACAGGGCTCCAATACCAAAAAGCTTGGCTGGCTGATCACTGGCTCAAGGTGTTTTTTACGACGAGCAATGGAAAATAGAAAAATCATGACAGAAGAATAACATGAAAAGTGAGGAAACCAACATGTGAAAGGTGATACAATACATCCACAACAAAACAAGACCTACAGCATCAATTTCATTGAGAGCCTTCCAGTGCTCTTGTGGTGCATCAATATAACGGGCTGTTTGTATGGTTCGCTTCAGTTCACTGGTCCACACCTTCAAGTTGGGGATGTTTTCATTCTTCACAAAACTGGCAAGTTCTTCTGCATACTAAGAGTATAAGAAGAAAATCAGTGCATTTTGATGTATTTTTTCCCCCCTTCCAAATAGGATATACACTATACACCCATCAATAATGTTGGCTGCCAGCTTCAGGTTTGGGTTTAATTATCTTTACAAACCTTTTCCAAACAAAAGTAATCATACATATGGAGCAGGCACTGAACTTTAAATTGGTAATCACTATTCCTTTAACAAATACATAAAGTTGTCACAATGTCAAAGTATA
The DNA here is from genome assembly GCA_944989445.1 of Ampullaceana balthica. Lineage (NCBI taxonomy): Eukaryota > Metazoa > Mollusca > Gastropoda > Lymnaeidae > Ampullaceana > Ampullaceana balthica. The sequence continues at coordinate 332,692 of CALYLW010000598.1, read as the reverse complement.
TCATATTATAAATTATTAAATATGTTAGCTAATAGTTTGATCAACTAAAGAAAAGACATTTACCATATTTGACATTGTATAGTTTGTTCAAAACCTACTGTCCAAAAATATGTAATTTTAAAAATTGTTAATTGTAGAGGGTAAAAGAGTTTTCAACAACAACAAATTTGAATGAAAATATATGCCATAAAAATATATTTATGAGAAATTACTTTAGGCTTTTTTCTAATGTATGTATGAACCAATAAGGCTTTATTCAAATTAGTGTTCTTTTAAAATATCTATTAAAAGAAGGTTTTCAGTTTAATTTTATTTGAAAAACACATTTTAAATAAAGCTTTATTCTAAAAGCTTTAGAAAGAAAAATACATTAAAATTATCGAGTTCAAGAATATGCTTATGGGATGCTTTTGATTACCTAGGTGTTAGCCAAACCAGGAGTATAGCTTATGATGTGAAAGTGGATACGACATGCACTAACTCATTCTGCCCGTATTTCTTTGACAATTACTAAGTACTAAGTTTTCCCACCCATCAAAAGTGAAGCACACTTGAGTCTCTATTACATTCTAATATATTAAGTACTCACTCTATGTCCTTGCTCGCTCAGTTCACTATTTCCTCCTATTCGCCCTTGTAAATTCATCTTGCTTTCACCATGCTGGAGGATATGATTGAACAACTTATTTGAAGATATTTCAAGACAAAAACTTTTCACTTAATAAAGAAATCAAGGATTTTAATCTCTTGGAATTTAACATTAACTAACAATAGTCATTGATACTCACTCTAGTCAAATAAATAGTTCTTGGAAGCACATGTATATTCATTAGGTAGTATACAACTCTGCTTTGTAGGTGACCTGAATATGAAATAAATAAATACTTAAGTAGATGCGGCTGGATAGCGAAGTCAATAGTGCGCTCGCCTTACAAGCTGAGGGGCGTGGGATCGATTCCATGTTAAGGCCACTATAAAAATGTTGATGAATGACTAACGCTAAGAAAGTCCTCCGCTGACCTGGAGAGGGATGGGCGCCGCCAGGTCTATCAAGCCAGAGAATGTTCTAATGGAAACATTAGAACCCCCTACGACTACGGGGTTATAATGACCACGAGGTTATGGGACTATAAAAAAAAATATATAAAAAAGATGCAATAACTTGATAGGCCACAAGTTATACAAATGCAGGACATGTTTAAAAGCAACATCGAAATTTACTGATTTATTTACCATAAAGACTTGTTCTAAAGCCGACCTTTTTTGGACAAAATCTAGTGGAAAAGGTTGGGGGGTCCGCTTACGAGCGGGTCATGTACTTTGAACATCGGTGTTGTTATTGTAGATCATCAAGGTCCTTTTCTACATTCTACAAGATTCTATTGCTCTACCAGAAGCTATAAAATGTTATTAAACATCTGCACTTACCATATTTAATCATTTTATTTATTTTTGTGAATGTTTTAATAAATTGTTTTACAAATTATGTTTTTAACAACGAATTTTAATGTATTGGCTTTCACCACTGATTACCAAAGAAAAAACATTTAAAAAATACCTTTGCCTAACAAAGAGCACGAAGACAAAGATAGGTAGTACAAAGTAAACAATCTTAATGACCGACTTAGCTTGTAGTTAAAAAAAACATTTTGTCCTATTATTTTTTGGGGTCGACTTATGAGCGGGTTACACACTTTTAAGACTATTCTCTTCCAAAAGGGGGGGGGGCATATGAAGGAAGGGGCTATAGATAGAACGAGTATATACGGTAAATGGGAATTTCTTCAAGTAAAAAATATTTTTAAAACAAAAAGAAAAACTCAAATCAATGAATATACGTAGACGTAGAAAAAAATAACTAGATAAAATTTTTGGAGTTAATGAGATGCAGATTTTCAAAATTGTTTTATCTCGCAGACAAAATATCTTCAGCACTTTTAAAAGGTTTGGCTTACCTGCTAATTTGTTGACTATAAACCTCTCCCCCTGGTTGAAGATTTGTATAAATGATATATCTTTATCATGATTATAATCCAGTGCTTCATATTCTGCCTTGTAATGCTCTATTCTCTTAAGGAAATCTTCTAATGCTGTGTTCTTGTCCATCCCTTCATAGTCGGGGCTACAGACTTTTACTTCCTGTCAACAAAAGTAAAACTTGAAAATTATAGTTTCAAAATGTCATTATTCTTCCTTTATGATATTCTATTTAAAAGCATCATTAAACATTATGGGACAAAAATGTTGTGGCAAATAATCAAAATAGAGATAAAAATGTCACATGTTAAAAAACGTAACTTTCTATCAAGAATGCTCTTAAAAATGGAAAATAAAATTACTTTTAAAAATGCATTATGCAAATAAAAACTACAGAAATATAAATAATGAAGACTAAAGTTAAAATATTTTTACTTTTAATAATTTTTGAAAATATATTTTGCTTAGAATTTCTTGGATAGTGCATTTTAAGAAATAGAATAGAATAAAAGTCAAATCAAACTCTCGCTGGGAAAAAAAATTAAAATTTAAAGAAGATATTTTTCCTTCCCACCGAGTTTCCCCATCAAAGCAGACATTTTTAATGAAGATAATCTGAGTGTAATGAAAAGGCATGGAGGCCAGAAAATTAAGTAAAAAGTAAGTAAATGCTTAATAAAAATATCCACAAGGTGGATTTGTGAGTAGGAAAAAAAATGCTTTAAAAAAGCTACACATAAAACTACAATTGATTCTAAGCTGAAGGTGGCTAGGATATCTTGTCTAGTTTATAAATCCGGTCTGGTTCAAGAATTAATTAATTCTTATAATTTGACATAGAAATGATCTGTCAAAAATATTTTCTTATAATATAAAATGTGATTCACTTATTGCACAAGAATTTTAAGACAACAATGTATTTAAGGATTAAAAATCAAAAATAAAATGGATTTAGGTTACATTTACTACTTTGGTATTAACATCCCTTATGATTTCTTTAATTAGATTTAATTTCTTTTATGATGTTGAATAGGGCTGGTCTTAAAAATGGCTCAAGTTATATCAGCTACTAAATACTTTAACGAAAATAAATATCTTTTGCTTGACATTTGTTAGTAAAATGATCAAATAATTCTGACTTTTACAAAACATACCAAAATATTGGCTTCTATAATAGCTGGCTCATCGCATATAGACTCAACAAAAAATAGTTTGAAATTTCTGTCGACTGTGAACATTTTTACAAGGATGGCTCGTCTGTCTCTTGTAGTATTTGTGGCATCTACCACCTGAGGAAATATTACAACAGATCAGTACATTAATTGAATTTTTATTTTCAATCACAACTTACCATTATTTAATCAAATCCTCGTAATATATTACAACATATTTAATGGTTTTTTTTAAAGTCTCAAATTTTAAAGCTGCATTAAAACAAACTTTAAGATAAGATTTGAAAATTAACCAAACTGCAATAATAGAAGCAGCATACTGTCTAACGTTTTTAAAATGAATGGAAGTATATTAGCATGGAAAAAATCAAATTTTTAGTCCTTGTAAAGAAGACCTTTGAAAGTGAATAAAAAATTAAACTTTCGATTCTTCACTTGAAAAACATAACTACAAAGTTAAAAAAAATGTTTACTTCCAAAATAGGAAAACAAAATCAAAATCACTGGGAAACCAACTATTAACACAATCATTTTTAATACAACTGTTTCAACTGTTTCTGGGAAAATCTCACCAATATTACCTAGACCTTTTCCTGAAGTTCAAATATTACTTACAGCTACTTCACCTCCCCCTTCTTCCAGATATTTTGCTGCATCTTCCATAGCAAGCATGGCCACTTGGCTGTTGAGGAAATGATGATAATACTAAAAGACTAAAATAAATTAGGCTTGCATGTATTACAGCAATGTCAATCAATCATTTTTATAATTTGGCTTCATTTTTGGGTGTGTCCAATTTTCTTTTACTAGTTACTTTCCCAATATAAATGGCAAATATATTAACACTAACGCCGTTAATGTTAATTATGACAAGTATGAGCCTAAAACTTAGTTAATGGCCAGACCAGAGATGTCTTCCACAGGTCAAGGAGTTTTCCCATAGTCAACTATTAGTCATGCTGACTATTCAAAAAATTTAATATAGTTTTTTTCCTGTTATTTCTGCATGGAAAGTGAGACCTACACCTCCAGGGAAAATTATGTTTAAAGGTCCCATGAAATTTATACTTGTTAGAAATGAATAGTATTAGAGTATTTTTGCTTATTTTAACAATTAAAAGATAGAGCTTTAGCGATGCACACATCTTTTTCTGGTGATAATCTTAATCTAAAGTATCAAAGATAAAAATATTATTTCTAAAACCAATGGAAATATCAATTTTTATATTTATTTAGAGTCTTTGAAATGTAATGCTCATTAAAGAACTGGAAATTTATCATATATGTATCATTCATGCCCTTCTCCATAAGTCTGTTGCTGGGAATCCCCAAAGTAACAAAGCTGTGTGTTATGGTGAGACAACTCTTGGAAAAGCACTAACTTCACCTTGACCCATGTATAGAGGACAAGACCACACAAATGTGTTATGGCCTAATAAATATTTAACCTTTTGGAGACAAAACTTTTTTGGCATACCTGTGCCAAAAAGACAGAAACCTTTTTTCAAGAATGGGACATACTTTGTAAAAAAAATGTATTAAAAAATAAACAATTTTTAAGTAAACATATAAAACCTATATATTCTTATAGGAAAATAAATTAACTTTAACCATATTTGTAATTGAAATAATAATTCCACTATTATACAGAGTCAATCTAATTTGCATAATTTATGCGTACACTTTTTTTTTGTTGACCTGTGAATAAACATGATTTACCTATTATATCTGTGTAAATTTCTTGATGGTAAAAGGTTAAAATAAGTCAAAACACTTGTGTTTTGGGAAGCAAGGCCCATGGAGCCCTTCATACACATATTATACATGAGCTTCTTATTACTGCTTCTATCTGTGTATCGACTTGAATTTGTGTTTTTTTTAATTTATTAATTGGGTGTTAAGTTTTCTCCAATTTTTAAGTTTTCTCCATTTTTGAATTGCCATTTTGTGTGATGCCAGATAGAATAGCACTTCACATTGCAAAATCAACAATTAATCTTTATTATTGTTTTTTCAAACTTATTAAAACGGAAGCTGGTTATTTCAAATTATATGGCGCTATTATGGATAGGATTAGCTATCTTGGCGAGCCTGACTCCAGATAAAGTACTTGATAATTTTAATCCCAAGCTTAGGTACAGACAAGTTTGTTAGGGTTAGGGTTGAGATCCAAAGAAGTGACAAAGATTGGATCCCATGCACCCAACCTAGAGACATTTTCAACTGTGCCTGTTATGGAGTATTCATTTATATATTTTTTAAAATAATTAAAACTTTAATTTTGAAAAGATTTTGTCATTGTAAAAAAAAATAATTTAACCAAATTTGAACAATTAATGGAGCATTATGTAATTTTAATGAAGAAGGTACTAAGGTACAACTTCAAGGTGAATATCTAATTACTTTTCATACAATAAGATAGCATTTCCAATGAACTCCAAGGAAAATTAGGCTTTTTAGGGTGTCTGAACTCAATTAAGTAAGAGAATTTTGTCATTTTTGACAGGGAATCAGAATCATTTAAAATAACTTGATGCTTTAGAAAATTGCTATTGAAAGTTCTAGGGTTAAATGATATAGTACCTGAATTGAAGATTTCACAATGTTAGGCAGAGTAGTTCTCTGCTAATGACAGAAATAAATGGTGCTATCAAGGACATACTATAAATATTTCCTATTGATTGGTTCACACCATTATTAAAGAAATGAATTAACTTTTTCACTTACCTCCTCAGTTCTTGAGCTTCTCTGTTTTCAGGTTTAAAAAACTCATGGTTGCGATATTTGTCAGTCTTGGCTCTTCTATATTCACCAACATTAAATACTAGCAAATAAAGCAGTAATTAAAAAATTAAATTAACCATCAATACATAAATGTTGTTGAGTGAAACCTATTAAAAGCAATAGTGCATCAGTCAAAACATTTACAGCTTCTTATTCTTCTTAAAAGTATTACACATTTTTAAGAATAACTTATAATTTTATTATCTTAACAGACATGAATTTGTCAAAAGTATTTACGATGTCTTAAACTCCACCAAACTTAACCTCGGCTCACCTTTTGTGGTCACTCCAATCCAGTTGAGGTACCTGGTCAGTTTCTTGGATATGTAGGTTTTGCCTCTGGCCGGGAGCCCCACCATGGCAATGACCGTGGGAGCTCGCAATACATGTGGACATGATGCTGAAAATTGATCAAGCAAACTGAGATAAAGACTGGGGTCAACATTGAACATTTTAACTATGTACAGGCCTAGGTGTTGTTCCAGGCACCTCTAAAGAGGACTCTTTCTGTAGTTATATTGACAAGGGTGGTTGGTAAAAGTCATTTTATAACTATGTGGTAATAAAATCACAAATTAAAATCCTGGTGTTCAATGATAAAGAAAAATATTAAATAATGAGTATTAGCTAGATTCATGTCTTACATTTGTAATAGTCAAGTTTTTTCAAATGTACATCTATCAATCCATCAGAAATATCAGGAGTGTTAAAACAACAAAATGGTATGTTAAAGTTATAATTGAAACATTTCAATAATTTAACATTAACAACTCTTGTTGTTAAAAGCAGACTTCATGTTAATTTTTTGAAGATTATAATAAAAGATATGAAAATTGATTACATTAGTTAGTGGTTATTTGCTAATAAATTTGTCTGATGGATATATGGAATGTTTAATCATTGTTATCTTCTGAAATAGAGGAATTAGACCCTTGAAAGTTTTAGTGATAAAGTGTAAAAAAAAATGGGGTAAAGGAATCCAAAGCAGTTTTGAATGATAAGTAAAATAACTTAAATTTAAAATAATAAATTTTTCAAGAAAAACAAAAAACACCCTACTCTTTACTTTAGAAATATTTAGCCAATGTGATCCATTCAAATTATTTCAAAATTACAGTCTGCCAAGAAATGAGATCTGAACACTTAAAAGACAAAGGTCCTTCCTATAGAGAACATTCAACAATTTAAAGGGCTTAAGAAATGAGTTTTGACATTTGAATGACTCCATGGGATGAGATGTGACCATTAAAATGACTTGCAGAGATGAGGTGTTATAATTTAAATAATTTGAAGAGATGAGAAGTGTAGATATATTGTAAATGAAAATATGGTCAAGATGAAACATGAACAATAACTAAACATAGAGTGTGATGACCAGCTAGGATGGGAAAGAGACCAAGTTGCATTTCAATTTTGAGAAATCTCAAATCTCAACTTTTTCAAAATATCATTACCCAGCTGTAAAAAATAGCTTCTTTTTTGAGATGCAATTAGGGGATGTCAAGTCAAATACTAAGAGATGAATTCTTGCTTAAACCTACTTACTGAATTTTGACCTTTGCAATACTACTACATTTTAGCAGGCTCTTAGTTTCTTTTACTACAGATTTTTGTGACAGATGAAATCTGAACAAAACAGCTAATAACCCAGGCACACAGGACCTGTGTCAGGGTTAGTAGGTGAGGTTGAGAGGGAGAGCACAGAACAGGGGTTTTCATGAGTTTGAGACCAAGCCATTGAATGAATGACAAATGGTTTATTTATTCTGGCATAAAATTAACACAATTATATAAATAATGGTGTCAAACTTTGACAGATGACAACACCATGCTGAACAATATAAAGTTTTTACAGTGCTGCTATAAATTGGGACAGAGAACATTCATCATGTCAAGCAGAAATAATATCAGCATTGATGTGAAAATTGCTTTTTATGCCTAAAGCAAACAATGAATACATTTACATATAAGTAAATATAGTGGAGGAAAAAAAGTGGAAACGTGTAGCAAATAATGTAATTTTAAAAGAATTGTAAAAGAAAGAATTTTTCTCTCCAATAACTATTATTAAGAAAAAACTAATTTTGAAGAAACTTTTGGATGAGTCTAAATAAATTTTGTGTTTTTTTTTAATTTAAAAAAGCTTTTTTAAAAATCTAAATTATCTCTAAAATACATGAGAGGTGGAAAATCAGGGGTTTTCCATGTGAACTACCTCCATTGTCTATATCCACTGAAATAAAAAAAAATTTTTAACTTGTAAATGTTTTGATTTCTTTTCCTTCTAATTATTTATACCATCCCAGGCCTTAGAACAGAGGAATTTTGCTCTTATACACAAATGAGATTGCAGGTGAGAGAAGGATTTTTTTGGGACCATCGTCTATTTAAGCATGGAAGAATAATTTATTTTTATTTATGGATAAAAACAAGTATTAATAATTTTAGCCATTAATTTCAATTGTTTTATTTGAACATCCTTGTCCAGTCACACAACAAACAACAAACGGGCATGAGAATTTAAATGTACAACAGTATTAGTGAGATTAAGTTACTCTCATATAACTAAGATATTTGCTCGGATCACACCTCATATTTGTAAATGAATATAGTAAGTTGAGGATTACTGAGTATATAAAAAGTAAAAATGCTTTTAAAATTACTACAGTAAGGCAAACAATGAATTCAGTGAAGTTCAAACAATGATATATTGAAGTGAACACAACAGTGAAGATGAAGAATGAAAGTGCACCACACACACACAATGTTTACAGTAGGCCAAATAATGACTACAGCTATCATGACGTGTCCTTGGGGAGCCAGTTAATGACTTCTGGCACGGGAGAATGTTACACCAACACACAACTATTTGAACAATTTAATTGACGTGGGAGGGGGACGCTACCTGTTACAGACCGATGCCTTAAAAGCAGCTCGTTCTGTTACACGTTACAGAGGAACTCCAACTGATGCTGACTTTGGTATTGGTCCCAAATCAAGCCTGAAAGTTTGTTTTTTTAGTCGGAAGTTAATGCTGATATAAATATCTCTATTGAATTTGTATAGTTGGTGTTGTAGTCGGTGTTGTATAGTTGGTGTTGTATAGTTGGAGTTGTATAGTTGGAGTTGTATAGTTGGTGTTGTATAGCCACTGTTAGGGACACCACTGTTTTATTCAAAGAATGTTAAACAAACCTTAGAATCCCAACTTAAAAAGACTTCCTTTACAAACTGATTGAATAGTTCAACTAAAATGTTCAGCAGTACTAGTAATTATCGGTGGTGAGTAGTTGGTTATCGCATGTAACAATGCTAACAAACAGTCCTGGTGAGTAGCGGACTATCCCGTCTAACAAACAGTCCATGTCTATGAATGAGATGCCGTACTACATAGATGGTGAGTAGTGGACTATCCCATCTAACAAACAACCGTACTAGATAGTTGAGTAGTGGGCTATCGTATCTACACATTCCACGATTGTGAGAAGTGACGCCGTACTTACACTTAGAACCACAAATACTGCATTTCCTGATAGTCCAACCGTATCCGGATTTCGTAGTTGACTCCTGCATGTCTTTACTCCTAGGCATCCACCCACTCAGTCGTCTACGCCTGGTCGACGTAGCGCTGGCCGGGTCGCTGACCGAGTCCGTCCTGTCCCGTGAGGTGGCCGAGGGGTCAGGTTGGGTTTGTGAATCGAAGGATGTTCCAGTTCCAATTTTCTCATCATGTGGCCCAGTTGTCCGGCCATCGTGGTAGTCGAGTTGTTGTTCTTGAGCGTGCGGTTGTTTAGCCATGGTACAAATGAAACCGCTATCAAGGCATTAAGTCACAGTCATAAACTCAAACGAAATACACAGCTCTCGACTGACCTACTTGTTGACAGAAGAAACATTCATGTTTCTATGGCTTGACGAATATCTGGAAGCAATGTGAATGTTGAAATTATCACCTTGAAACAGCTGCTCGAAGAAAACTTAAATTTAGAGTTTCTTCCTAGAAACAATCTCAGCACTGTCAAACAGACGGATCAGGTGAACACTATCTGGACTAGAGCCAATCCAATACTGGGCGGCCACTCAAGCTAAGCCTAGGAGTAGGAGATAGCGCTTGTCCAAACCAAGAAACACAAGGAGGGGGAGGGTTGCTGGCCTTGTAGAAACTGTGTCAGCTCATACAAGGCAGTTGTAAACAAAACGACCCGCTACCCTCTAGTAGCAAAACTCGGCGTGCACCAGACTGGAAACAACGTCAACCAACCAGGTCCTTAAAAAAAAAGGTCCTTAGGCCACGCGTCACAGTTCAAGGCTTCACAGAGTATTGCAGAAAAGCGGCACATTATGTTCCCATTTGTTTCAAATATGACTTCTTATTTCCCTTCTGTTTGGCGTGTCCCATAAAAAAAGATGAACAGCTGATATTATAAGTACCGATTGGTTGATTTGTTTTGTAAACAATAATTTGATTGTTATTGTTTATTAAGATTGAGTTAACAAAAGGCACATTGAAAACGTCTTTCATTATTATTACTTACAAATCAGTAATCCTGGCACTTGAAGTATTTCAAATATTTCTGTTTTTACAAACGTGGAACTAAAGAGTCTTTATAATAAAGACAACTCATAACAATATAACTCATAACCAACAACAACTCATTTAGAATATCCCAGCCTACAGTCTACGTGGATCTAACTGTGAATGTCGTCTTAAAACGGATTTTGGCGATACATCTCAAGTTCAAATAGAGTTCAAAAATGAGATATTTATTTTGGGTGGCCGTGGCGGTCTGAAACAAGAACAACAATCCATGCAGGAAATCTTGTCGTAAAAAACTATTTTTGGAATCATCCATATGATAAGCAAACAGAATTGGGATCACGTTCGATCATTTCAGCGGTAACTGGGACTTCTTGCTTTATATATGCTAATGGGGAGGAGGGGCAATGGGGAGAGGGTGGGGAATAGAGGAGACGGTGTAGGGGGAGGGGAGAGAAAAAAAAGAGAGAGAGAGAGAGAGAGAATGGGGATTATGAGAGGTAAGGCGAACTTACGGCGTAACGCTAATGGGGAGTGCGGGTAATGTGACGACTCTTAAAAGTGTTGGGGAGAAATATACGGGACCTTTGGGTCTACGAATGGAAAGGTTGTTTACTAACATGGGCTCTAAAATATGGACACATTTAGATCAATGGAACTTGGGCATGGGAGACGGGGGAAATGGTAGATTATTTCGTATTTAACAAACACATGTGTTTATTAGAGCAATGTGCTCGCGGGGTGAGTATAACGTAACACAGGAATCGTTCAAAGTTGTTATGGTTTGTTTGGGTACTGATAATGTTTTTATTTCCCGAGTTGTCTCTTTTCAATTAGTCAGTCACCTACATGCTTGACTCTGAAAACAGGTCACGACCTAGAAATTTAAACTTCCGGGAGGTCATCATTCTAACCTCCCTCCACTTTATGAAGCTTTACTTACCACTAACTGAATTAAGTACTGGGGCGGGATAATTGGATACCAAAAAGACCAAAAGAAAGAACTAATTGTATACATAAAAGTCCCATATCCAGGCCTCTAACCTTTCTAATCACGGGGATGTGTTAAAGTTTCCGAAACCACAGGCAGAGGTGTTTTTTTATTTAACTTCTTTTTACCAAGAGCTTTATTTTACCTCTCAGCCTAGAGCAACCCAGCTGTCTGACGTAAGCCGGGGTGTTTTGTTAACCTGGCGTCAACAACCAGACCCTGTTTACAAGTTAGGGGGAAATGGGGTGGCGAGGGGTGTACAGTGCACAAGGGATGAATAGACTAAATTACAAGGTGACCCAAAAGGAAGTTTTTAACGATCCAATAAAACCAAGAGCTATTGAAAATTATTTTTTTTGATAGTGATTGAAACATTAAAATATGCCATTTAAGAAAAAATTATGGAATTTATCATTAAATTTTGTTTACACCCGTTAGAAGCCGTGCTACTGTACGAATGCATTCTTGAAATCTACAGTTGAGATTCCCGCTTGTGTGTGTGTCACCCTGTGCAGGGAGGTCATAAGAGAGCGCTGAGACTCCCCTATGACATTGTAATCTCACTTTAAAGTCAATGCATGTATTCCAAATTGGTGTATCTAATCATTAATGTTACTGTCGTGGTACAGCTTTAGTTCATTGGTTACTTCCTCAAACTTGAGTTGAAAATTATTCACAGGACGGATCCAGGCCAAACGTATTGCTGCTCTCATGTAGCTTGTATGGATTGATAGGCTGAACTTTGACCCCCCCCCTCCCCAACCCACGAACCACATATCACAAATGTCAATGACTAGATCACATTCACTCGCACAATGCCTTGACTTTGACACTGGCACAAACAACGTCCTTACAATTACAAATGTTCAAAGCAGACGGGGTGAGTAGAGGTTGGGAGCGGACCTGGGTTAGGTCAGAGAGCTGCATATCTTTCCCACGTAATGGAATGTGTTTTTGTAGTTTATTATTTTTAAAATTTTTTATGTACTTACATGTATTTATTATTATTATTTATTTTATTATTATTTTTTTGTGTGTGTGCAAAAAAAGGGGGTGGTGGGTGTCATCTACGGCAGTTAAATACAATAAGTGCTTATGGGACAGCTCCTACATTCACATATAATAATTCACTTTATGGGCAGCTACTACAATAAAATAGAATGCTTGTTTTATGGCGCAGCTACTACAATAAAAATAATTTATTTCTTGCAATAGATGAGATACCACCATTTCCACCAAAACTAGCAGCTCCGTGACAGAGCTACTGAGCTAAATTAAACTGTTTTTTAAACTTTAACCCGACCCCACATTCTCAGAAGGGCAGTGGTGACTGTTTCAACTTTAAAGCTTTGAATTCCCTGCATACGGTAACGAAAAGTCGCTCACAGCTATCGGCACACAAGAAGTGACCGTTTGATACTTATAAGAATAAAGCCCATCACTAGCTAGAGCCACTTGATTTGATAGTGTGTGTGACCTGACAGCTGTTACACATTACCCCCATCACTAGCTAGCGTCACTTGATTTGATAGTGTGTGTGACCTGACAGCTGTTACACATTACCCCCATCACTAGCTAGCGTCACTTGATTTGATAGTGTGTGACCTGACAGCTGTTACACATTACCCCCATCACTAGCTAGAGTCACTTGATTTGATAGTGTGTGTGACCTGACAGCTGTTACACATTACCCCCATCACTAGCTAGCGTCACTTGATTTGATAGTGTGTGACCTGACAGCTGTTACACATTACCCCCATCACTAGCTAGAGTCACTTGATTTGATAGTGTGTGTGACCTGACAGCTGTTACACATTGCCCCCATCACAATGCAAGTCTGATGGTTAACAACAAGCAAGGAGAGAGTAGCCCCAATCTCGTATAGATCCTGCCCGTCCCAATCTAACAGGGCACCGATCAGCAAGCCCTTATGGCAGGGGCGGATTAAGACTGCACGGGGCCCCTGGCTGCAATTCAAACTGGGGCCCGGTCTAGCCAGTGTCTATTTAAATAAAATGATTGCTAGCAGCTAGTATAAGGCTGCAGCTTGTAAGGAAGTGTATAAGACAAAAAAATTAAATAGAAATCAATTTGATTTATATAATTTAAATCAATCCAAAATTCATTAAAATATTTATTATTATTATTTCAACTTGGAACTTTCGTTTGCGAACTTTTCTCATTGCGAAGTTATCAATCAAGTCAGTAAAGCTAAGTGAGCTTACAATTTACTTTTCAATGCTCATTAGAGAGAGCAGAATCAGTCTTCTTTGTCCCATGCAACTTCTAACTTCATTTTTTAAAATTCTTTTCAACTTTGAAAATGATCGCTCTCTGCTACAGATACAGTTTGAGTACATTCGTTTTCTGAAATCTTTCTAAAATTGTGTATCGAATTTCAAGTAAAATAGCGACTTCCAGTTCAAGTTCTTTCCGAAATCCTTCTGCTTCAAGTCGACTGTCATGCGGCTGATTTTCGTCAGTTGCCAATTCTTCCAGTGCTGCAATATTCTCATGGTGTGATTTATTAACAGAACTTACATCATCATGTCGAGTTGACAATCTTGTGTCAGACAAGGCTTTGTTAACAGTTAACCCTTTCAGGTGTTTTTGAAGTACCTGCCAAAGACGAGTAGGTGCAACAAACCAGGTATAAAGATTTTGCAGAAGGCAAAAATTCTGACTGCAGCAGGACTACATTCTGCTGCACTTTTCTCAACCAAATTAAGGGAGTGTGCTGTGCACGGCACATAATGAGCAACACTGCACTTATCACGAATGATAGCCTGGACTCCGCTATACTTCCCACTCATATTTTCAACATTGTCGTATGACAGTACACTGCAATCTTAATTTCGAATTTCATTTTCTTCAATAAAATTAAGAATAATGTAGGTGATTTCTGATCCAGTATGGGAATACATTGGTATGAACTTGATGAATTGCTTATCAGGGCCAGATTGTGCAACATATCGGATTATCAATGTTAACTTGTCCACGTACATAATATCTGGCGTGGAGTCTACTGATATCGAGAAGTACTTTGCAGATTATATTTCAGCAACAATAGCAGACAATAAATTTTGACTCATCCGTTCAATCAACTCTTCACAGATAGTTGAGGAAATATAAGACGTGTTTCCACGTCCTTTATTTCTATGTTCACAGATATGTTCAGCAAGATATGCATCAAACTTACTCAGTAGTTCCAGTATTCCAAGGCAGTTACCATTGCTCGGTGAGCCTAACAGTTCATTCTTGCCACAGAATGCAAGGCAACTAAAACAAAGAAATAGTATAACGCTTACTATCCTTATAAGAACTTTCTCCCCTCCAATATTGGATTTAACTTTCAAAATGCTTGGAAAGATTAGAGTCGATATGAATGGATGATTTACTATTTACTACTACTTAGTGCTGCCATTGCATCGAGATGTTGCTTAGAGTTTTCATGACTTGAAATCAATTCATGAGCATGCTTCTAAGCATTGAAGCCAGTTGTAAGGTTGCTCATTGTCTGTGACATCAATTTGCATACAAGACAATAAACACAGCCACTAGTTTTTGAATAGCATGACCAATTTCTGTCAAACCGATCTCCTGTTCGCGCATGAGCCCGTGTAAACAATGTTAAAGTACAATAGCGGCGTTGTGCCTCATTCTCCAACTGTATACAAAATACATGATTCTTTAAAGCCGTCGTCCCTATGTTTTCCTTAGCTAGGTTTTCTTTACCCTGCACAATAGTTTTTAGATATTATTACAAACGATGGCGATTTCTGGTATTTCACACTCTTCGACATTTTCTCGTGATAAATAGTTAAGCTTTTATTAATATATATATAATATTTACAGGGATTCATGCAAACATTTGCCCACCTCTATTATACAATTATTGCCTAATACAATATTATTAGAATAAGCTTTTGGGCCCTTCAATCATTGGGGGCCCCTGGCTTTAGCCCGTTCAGCCCCCCACCCACCCCTTTATTCCGCCGTAGCCTTATGGCAACAGGTAAAGAGAGAATAGCTCCACTCTCGTATAGATCCTGCCCGTCCCAAACTAACAGGACACCGATGTAATGACTCACGGGCCAGCTGTACCACGCATTGCTCCCCATATTAGACCAGATCAATACGATTTGACTGTATCTTCTATATCCCACGGTAAGACGGGCGATCAATGATGGGCACAGGGTCTAACCCGGTCACAACAACAAACTTTTTAGTTCAGCTGACTGCACGGGGGCTGTTGCCACTTCTAAATATACTTTGATGACTTACGAACTGTGACGTAATATAATATTTCAGAATGGGGCTAGTCGATTTTAAAGATTACGACGGGAAAAATGGGGGGGGGGATTGTTTTAGTTAGTCCGTCGTGATCGACGAGGACCTTTCTCATAATAGTAATAGCTATGAGCTGTGGCAAGGGGAGATTGAACAAATACCATCAGATGTGGCTTCTTACTCGCGCCCCATCGAATGGTTAATTCAAAGAAATCGCCAGCCTGAATTTTCCCTTCTCACTTTTTAACAACTAAACAAGCTGAGAATGCAAACGGTAGCTGTCCTCAAGAATATTTTCACTTAGCAACTGTCCTTACATAATCTTATAATTAAGCAGAATAATTCTTTACAGAACTTAAGCTACCATAAATTTCCTAACATAATCTTATTCTTAAGCGGTCATTGTCCATACAAAATAGTATCATTTGGCAGTAATTTTTCTTACAGACCTTCTAACTGTTCGATTACTGTCCTCGCGTATGCCTCATTTAAAATTAAAGTAATTACAAACGGTAATGATAAGCTTCACTGGTCATACAAATAAAACACATTTTTAAAAACTCTTTTCATATACGCCATTGAAATGTGATGAAGTTTTCCAGGAATAATGCACAGCTGAGTTCCCCAATGTTACCGTCTCTATTGCACTTGATCCGCGGTAAAACGTGTCCACGACTTACAAGTACAAGCACTCAACTGATATCAAACCGGGCAAGGTACGTCAGCACACTTCTTGGAGGTTTTGACAAGTAGAACCACGACTAATTGGAGTCGACCTCATAAAAACACACCAGGAAGGCACAGCGTTAAATCAATAGGTTCCGTGAGTGCTACGCACAGTTTGTACACTGAAATGGTTTCACACGATGAGAATACAAGGCTACAAGGTCGGGAATGAAGTCAACAGCTGATTCTCTCATGCCAACTTTTTAAATAGATCGTCTCCACCCCCCCCTCACTTCCCCCAAAAAACTAGTTCAACAAGGGTTAAGAGATGAGACCGTGTGCGCATGCGCGTGCCCTGGGAGGTTATATCACAATAACTTTCGCCTGCTCGCAGTGCGCATGTAGCATTGAGAATGTTTCAATTGTGTATATAAATCTCAGCGAATGAGTCCCGCGGTAGGTTTTCATACATGATTAGAGAGAATCCAGGCAACGGGGAGGGTGGGGAGGCCCACCATGAGGGTGGTGGGGGGTACTTTTATTTTCTTCTTATGTAGGCGCAAGGGACTGAATTGTACAAGGAGGGGTGAATGAGAAATCCTAGTCCATCTCTGACGACACCTAACCTTGTTACGACACCTAACCTTGTTACGCCACTGGAAGGAAGGTGGTATATATTATATAGACTAAATGCCATAATGTCGTGTTTACTAGAAGAGAGAGGCGGATATATGATGGTGGAAAGAGATTATGGGGTGGAAAAGCAACATTTTGGGAAAATGGTGGGGAAAGAGGTTCATCATCAAATGGTGAGGATGGATGATTTAACTACAATTATATGGGTTCAGGATATAAAAAAATAATAAAGGTAGCCTGAGTTGTCCTAGGAAAGTAGTATTATACTATGTCATATGAACACACCTTAGTCCTATGTAAAAAGTGCAATTTTGCCATGTTAAAATATGTGACACTTGTCTGAGCGAGAGCCCGGCCTATCAGCCTATCACTTCCTATACAGTTGAGTTTGACGTGAATACATACTCACAAATTCTATGACACAGTTTAAGGTACACCTAAAAAAATGGATGAAATTATCGATTTTCTATTTTTTTTAAAAGAAAATACTGATAAATTAATGTTTTCAATTCTTCACAATAATGCGTATTTACTTTTTGCTTATGTTTAAGTAGTTTTTTTAAGATTTGATTATTTCTATAGAAGGGCGTCAACGTTCTAAAAGGAAAAAGGGAGGTATTTTATAGAATGTTATTTATGACTTTAAAACAGTGAAGAAACCCCTAATAATTATTTAAGCCAAGCTGTCCATTCTTTGTAAATAGTTAAAGGCAAGGGAGGTAACCCCACAATTAATC
Source organism: Ampullaceana balthica (assembly GCA_944989445.1). Lineage (NCBI taxonomy): Eukaryota > Metazoa > Mollusca > Gastropoda > Lymnaeidae > Ampullaceana > Ampullaceana balthica. The sequence continues at coordinate 314,902 of CALYLW010000598.1, read as the reverse complement.
ACTTATTTGAGTTAATCATTGTTTATCTCCTCATTTCATGGCACGAGGTTGCATTGGTTAGTAATACAAATTATGATAAATGTGTTAGGGGCCGTCCATAAATGACGTCACGCGATTTTGGTCGATTTTTACACACCCCCCCTCGTCACACTTCGTTACAAAAACTTAGACGCCCCTCCCCTTGAAAGCCGTATTTTCTAATTGAAAACTAGCATGTTGCAAATTACTTTTTTGTCATTTAAATATATATTAGTGTAAATCTGCACTCTAATAGCGTAACACGTATGAAGCCATTGAAAACGTCATTAAATAATCTGAAAGCAATCAAATATTTACGGGGAACTTTTATTTAAAGTAGCGCTTTTTTTATGTGTCGTCACATTTCTTACACACACCCCTCCCCTCATCACAAATGCGTGGACACCCTCCCCCCCCCCTTTTTTTTTGGCGCATGACGTCTTTTATGGAAGGACCCTTATAAATTCACGCATTTTCTGTCAACCACTGTGTAAAAAGAAAGTAATTGACTAGTTATATATGATCCTAATCCTGTCGGTGTTGGGTCATCCTAACGTTTTGACGAGCATTGATAATTGTTCCGTGATGAGCTAGTCCGAATCTTGCATTTTAAGTATCTGTATAAAATGTACATGAATCTCACTTGGCATTGCATTCTATTGCATGATCATGAATAAATTCATATATTTCAGTAACATATGATATTTTAATGGATTAGTATATAAGGCAAGGGCACGTTACAAGGCCAAGTATATTTCTGTATTTCTGAAGGTCTCGGCCTTCAGCCACGAGGAAAACACGATATTTCTTTAATGTAATAGTAATAAACTGGTTTCAAACAGCAAAACGATAACATTTAGGTTAGATTTGTGATGTATGTTGCTTAAATACAAAGTTTTGAAAGGCGCACATTTCACTGTCTCGTATCTTTCATTGATGGTTGACAGATCAACTTCCAAAAAACCGATTAATTTTTCCTTGCCACACAGGACTTGCAATTATAGGTAAAATTCAATACAGTAACATTAATACTGCCATTATAGCCACTGCTTTTGTAATTTTCAGCCTGTCTTTATAGAATTAGTATAATGGTATAAAATCTCGCAAAGTATCCAAATCCATGTAATAGAACTAGAGCAGAAAATAAGAGGTAGATATATACACGTGTGTATGCAATAAGCACGACTCTCATCAGTGCTAGATGATACTTGACTTATGACATTGTATGTTATCGGTGGGCGAGAGTGAAGTAGGACATCATGTAATCTGTAGGTGAGTGACGTAATACATGTAATTAATTGAAGACCTCAAGGGAAGAAACGGCTGAGTGACATTTAATTTTTTTTTAGTTATCCCCTGTATCTGATAGAGGATCAAAAATAGAATGCTCTGAATTAAGTTTTATGAGAAAAAAAATTCCGTGACCCTATTAAAAATTCAAATTAATTTAGTTAACATATAGGAAATCTGTATAATTTTGAACTTTAAAATATCAAAACTACAAAAATGTGACATAGCCGTTTCTTGAGCTCTTCAATTGGTTAGTCCCATAATATTATATAACAAGTTATTTGTAAGACAAAAATTCACAATGTTATTTTTAAGCGAGTGATGTAAAACAACAGTGACTGTGTTATGTTGGGTGAGTGACAGGGACAACATGGATTCGGTTGGCTACGGGCTGGTAGCTGTATTATATGATGTTATAATATACAACATAAGAAAATATTTGACATGCAACTTAAACACTGTTATTAACTGTGATCAACAGTCAAACATTTGAAGAATAAAACCAAGGCTAAAACTGGAACTAAGAGGGTCGGGGCGTGCGTCCCGGAGGTGATATTTGACAACACCAATAAAAAATATTTAAATACGAAATACGTAGCTTTCTTTTATTTATATGCTAATACAATGTACATTATAAAAAAAGTCTTAAGAATAAAGAAATAAAAGATTGGGGTGGGAAGGGGTGATAACGTGGCGGACATGGTCTTTAACAATGAGTTATTGTGGTCACTTACTAACAGACAATGGGTATGTTGAGCCCCCCATCAGGATTAACTTTGAAGTTATAGTTTAGGCGCTTTGTAAAAAAAAATGTTATGGGGGGGGACGCCTTCAATTTATATAATTAAAAATAGGTGTGTTTATGAATCATAACCAATATTTAAAAAAAAACAAAAAAAAACAACTCTTTTAACTTTAAAAAAAAATAAAAAACAAACAAAAAACACTCGTTATTTTAAAAACTATGGCCATAATCGACAGTGGCTGGTCTAGGGGTGCTGGGCATGGCGCCTTTTAATAAGTTTTCAGGGGAGGCTGCGTCAAAATCATTTACCCAGCGCACAAGGCGCCCCACAATAACGACAAATGATTGTGTGTGAAAATATAGATGTCTAGCTATTTTACAACATAGAATAACATCAACCGATCCAGTTTATAACGTTGTTACTTTTAGCATGCTGTACACCAAATACAACATAGAATAACATCAACCGATCCAGTTTATAACGTTGTTACTTTTAGCATGCTGTACACCAAATACAACACCGACAAAAACACCAAAACTTACAGTGATGGTTCAGCACCGACGGCATATTCTTGTGTCCCCACTGGAGCAACTCTACAGGCAATCGGTCAACTCTGCAGGCAATCGGTCAACTCTGCAGGCTATCGGTCAACTCTACAGCTCAATTCTTCTCTTTAGAATCTTAATGAGCATACGATTATTTCCAATTAAAGTCACACTGTTACCAGCACGAATTCCTATGTTTTTTTCAAAGCTGTTACTGTTTTTGTTTCCGTCACTGCACAGTGATTCAAATACGGCTTGTGATACACACGTTATGGCACACATGTGATTGTTGTCGTTGGTGGTGCACATGTGATGATGATGATGTAGTTGAGAACGTCATGTAAGTGTCTCCAATAGCCCGGCCCTCTGACACCATATCACAAACGCACAACTAGCCAGCGAGGAGAAGTTCAAGGTGAGACTTTCCTAAAACCGGACCTGATAAACGTCCAAAGTAAACAAACCATGTGTATGACAGCAGGCCCTGATACGCCGGGTTTCTACTGACAAAAATCCACAAAACTTCACAGTTAAATCTCAGCTCCCATGTTACTGTCAGTCTGTATAAAAACAGGGTGGTTTGGACGGGGGGGGGGTCATTTTCAGTGGGGGTCGAATTGAAGTATACTACAAAATACACAAAATCGTGGACAGAGGTGCGTCATAGCCAGGTTATTAACTTTACTACATTGCGGTGTCAAGTGAGCCTCGCAACCCATGGTCATGTGACTTCAGGTGGCATCGAATATTTAAAAGCAAACATATTGAATTGAGGGGGAAAAAATTACTCTCAATATTGAATGCACAGGGTACAATGGTGAAACATGTCAGGGGCCCCCAAAAGTCACGTGATGCGTCTGGTAGTGTCTATAATGCGATTCGAGTCAGAGGTCTAGTTGTAGGACAATGTACTTGTGAAAGATAAATAAATAAATATTTGGTCAAAGTTACAACTTAAGATGTCATCAATGTCTAAGACATGACTTTTTCTACCAACAATCTAGTCGTGACAACACATTAGTTGGGCCCCCTACATCAACCCTTATCCCCCCCTCTCACCACCACCGCCCTGAGTTGGGTACTTAACAACACAGCCCTAGCCTACTAGAGGCCCAATGTTGGAACTCCACACACTTTAAGCCCACGGATTAGATTTAAGCCCCGATTTCTAATCCATTGTATGGAGTGAGTGTGACCTAGAAAAGGTCTAATCACATGACATGAACAAATGACCTACATTACTTATGACAATGCAGTGATACACACAGGTCGGTACATGTAAGCCTGTAAGCCGACGCGATGGTCACTAAACCCAATGGAAGTGTAGGCTAGCGTACATGTAAGCCAGCCAACGTGACACCTACATGAGACATGTGACATAGTGTTTGACATGTAAGTAAGTGTTAGCCAGCCTATTAGACATGTAAGTGTAAGACATCATATTTGACATGTAAATGTAAGTGTAAGCCAGCGTACTGGACACGGTCGAGTAACGGCGCGAGATAATGCTAATGCGATCTATAAGTTCTCTGTTCGGGAAGCTAAAGCAAAAAGAAAAAGAAACATGACGTCATTTCTGTCTGAGAGCGTTACTGAATATATCAACTGAAAACTCCAGGAAATCACTAATCATAATGGCGAGCAGGATAAACTGTTTCTGCGCATCAATGGAAAGATCCAACACTGTCCTTACTGTAACAGTAACCAGAGTAACATGATTAGAGACACAATTGTCCTTACTATAACAGTAACTGCAGTAACATGATTTGAAACAAAAGCATCCTTACTATAAGTATAACAGTAACCAGAGTAACATAATTAGGGCCCAAACTGTCCTAGCTATAATATAACAGTAACAGCAGTAACATTGTTATTGTTGGCGCCAAAACTGTCGTTACTTAACTTATTACAGTAACTCGGAGTAACATGATTAGAACTAACCAAAACGATCCTTGGTGTAACGGCAACCGGAGTATCACGGCTAATGACTGTACATCTTGAAAACCCAAACGTTCATGCCAGCCACAGTAACTCGAATTTCCTGCCTGAATCAGTCCGTGCCACCACAGGTCACAACTACAACTGCTGACCACCTGACTACAGCCAGACACAACACGCACAGAAGGCGGGCTCCCTCGTTCAAATTCTTGACTAGATATGCCGAGCTCTTCCACGCCCGCAGTTCATGACGTGTGATTGTTGGTATACAGGTGGGTGTGGCCACCCCACCTCCCCATACCCGCCCACGGATTGTTTGTAAACAAACCACGTCCTCTAGTCTTAACCTTGTCACTAACTGCACGAACGTTTCAACTGACTGGCATTTTTGCCCTTTCCAGTCTCGGGGGTCCTAGCCCTGCGAAACAGCATCCCCAATGATGCACCACATGCGTGTATACTACCTGCTACTGAATCATTGCATAATCCGGTCCAGTTCTATGGTAGAAACAGCTGCCGGCAGCCATTGTATCTAAACTAACGTGGTTTACTCAAACAAACAAACTTCCAGAGTATTTCTAAATAGCAGAGCATGGCATAGTGCCACCGCCACTACGTATGTTGATTAGGTGTCGGACTGAGCGGTCAAGCTAAGACCCATGATACATACAATCGCCACAACGGCTTTTAGTTTTACAAACCACCACGAATAACGCGCGTTAAATTATATCCTGGGCGTTTAAGCCTATGCCTATCACTATCATCATGTGCTGGGAAAAACCATTCTGAATCACTGTTTCAAGTTTGACTAATTGCTATTTAATCCACTGGTCCACACACTCCCGATAGTTTCTCAATTTTCTATGACTATACCGTGTTGATTTGAGACAATAATGTCAATGTTACAGTTTACAGTGACACAACTTTGCTGGCCGAGCACTTGATTACCTCACGTCTGCTACTCTTAAAAATGAAGCGATCGTTTGATTAAGCACGTGCCGGCGGCGTGCTAGTTAACGAATTTCAATGCCACACAGTGGATTAAGCCAAGGGCGCATTTCAACGGTTTGTAGGGGGAACAATGCATTCGAAAAGAAAAGAACGAGATGGCGGCTGGCGGCGATGGAAATAGAGGTGACCTAACATCACACACCGTGGGCGTGATGTGTCTTACTGACAAAGGGGTACCATCCCCCATCTCATTAACCCCCGTACACATCAAGGAAACAAGTACTTAACCAAAACTACAGCTAACCATACTGACATGAAGGGTGGCCTTCACACACTCCGAGGGTTGCTATGGAAACAGCTTTAGCGGTAAGAGAATTATAGCCCTTGGGTATTAATGTATTCTAAGGTACGATGTCGGGTAGTCAAGTGAGGGATGGATGGAGAAGAGACCAACTGAAACGGGGATGGATAGAGATAGAAACGAAAGAAGAGATAAGATAGTTGGATGGATGGGATGAATGCTTACTTTGTTGTGATCAGAGGACGGAGGGAACATCAGATAAAGTGACACTGAAGTCTGTTCATTTTTCTCTGACTTGCCTCGGCATGTGCTTTATCATTTTACACTAAACCTAGTAACACACTGGCAAGTCGCCAAAAGAGACGGAACCAATGTGGCCAAAAGAGACGGAACCAATGTGGCCAAAAGAGACGGAACCAATGTGGCCAAAAGAGACGGAACCAATTTGACTAAAAGAGACGGAACCAATGTGGCCAAAAGAGACGGAACCAATGTGGCCAAAAAGAGACGGAACCAATGTGGCCAAAAGAGAACCGTTTTATCTATAATCTTGGTTGGGAGACAGAACGAGGAGCCGAGGAGAGGCCAAATCAATCAACTGACCAACCAAATCACACGACAGGAATGAAGTTCCAAGTTACCAGATCAAATTAACACCTATATTATTTTCGCATTTAATTTAAACTGCGAATAATTTTATATATATATATATAATATATATAATATATATATATATAATATATATATATATATAAAATATATATAATATATATATATATATATAATATATATAATATATATATATATATAATATATATAATATATATATATATATAATATATATATATATATAATATATATAATATATATATATATATAATATATATATATATATAATATATATAATATATATAATATATATATATATATAATATATATATATATATAATATATATATATATATAATATATATATATATATAATATATATATATATATAATATATATATATATAATATATATATATATATAATATATATATATATAATATATATATATATATATATAATATATATATATATATAATATATATATATATATATAATATATATATATATATAATATATATATATATATAATATATATATATATATATATAATATATATATATATAATATATATATATATATAATATATATATATATATATATATATATATAATATATATATATATATAATGTTTATATTATAAATTTGAAATTAAGTTGGTTAGTATTAAGTATTGTAATTTAATAAGAACGTGGGTGGGGGTGGGACAAACCCGTAGCCCGCATACGTCAGATGTTGAGAATAGCTTGATGTATCTATACTACAAATGTGGTTCGTTCTTCATTGGCATGTTGGCTTAATTTCACTCTTGGTATCCACGCCCTTTTCAAATTAATGAATATATAATACATTTATACAATACAATACATTTATACCTTATTGACATACAGTGCTCTTTTGTAACGAAGTTATGTCAAAGGATCATCATTCATGCATCGGGAATTTTAAAATAAACATATCTAAAGAGGGGCTCTTTGGTGTGTGAGGGCACGGACAAATGTTTTATTATTGGTAAATGAAATAAATACGAGTAATTTCTAGTGAAGTAGTAGTAGTAAGTTACCTTTCAGACCATGAATGGCATATGGGGCAACTGAAACAGCGTTCACAAGTTTCAATAGCCACAGCATACGAGGGGATTGTGTGGCTAGCACAATGCCCAGCCGCCTTTACTACCCCAGCTGGGTGGACTCAGGGACGCCCTAGGCACCGGGAACAAATCCTTGCCTTCACATGGATTCGAACCCGTGACCATCGGTACGCTAGTCGAGCGCGCTGCCACTCGACCACCGCGCCCCTACTTTATTAATAATAAGTAATCGTGTAGATCGTTTTACTTGGTGACGCCAGCGTGGTGTTCACTCGCGATGCAAACGGACCGTAAAGCCCAGCACTTGTACCTTTCCGGGTTGGCTGCTCTCTGGTGGTCTACGACAACCGAGTTGGGTAGTGAATAAACTTGAGGACGTTGCCCTCGATGCCATACCGCCTCATAGAGGGTGCCTGTAACTACTGTAAGCAGAGGTGATGCGGGCTCCTCCGTAGGTGTGACCGTGAGTCGTGCTTTCAATATCGACCAGCCAACACGACCACCTCCTCGGGGACCCATCACTGCGAGCAGTGCCTGTGCACACAGCGGTTCTTAACATTACAACAGAGTGAGCAGCTCAAAGAGGGCAATATCAACAGAGGCAAGTTTTGACTAATTAAAAATGCTTCAATGGTACGATGTTTATGATAGTAAAACCTTTTTTTGACCGGATAGTTGAAACGTTGTGAAATACGGCTGGATAAGGAGTAACCGACATCCACAAAGAGCAGACTTTGTCTGCCTTACGGGTTACATCAACAGCTAAGCCATTAGAACTCTATGGTACATTCAAGATATTTACTTGTGTCTACGTTATGTGGCGATGGTATTTAATAAAAACCTAGGGTAGGTTGATTCACATTTTATCTCATAGAACTAACATTTTGTTGAGCTTGAGAACCACTCATTTTGTTGAGCTTGAGAACCACTCATTTTGTTGAGCTTGAGAACCACTCATTTTGTTGAGCCTGAGAACCACTCATTCTGTTGAGCTTGAGAACCACTCATTTAGTTGAGCTTGAGAACCACTCATTTTGATTTTTTTTAAATTAATATTTTGAGCTTACTTAAGCTAAGTTGTTTATGACGTTTTTAAAAATGATGGAATACATGCCAAATGAACTAACAAATCAAACCCAGAAAACGAACAGCAGTCACTGGCACAAGAACATGGGATTTGGGGGAGGGGCGTCCGATCTAGGCAGCACTTTTCTGGTCACCCCCCCTCCCCCAATCCTCTTTCCATCAGGAAGGCATTAACACTACGCCAGTGCTACTCCAGCAGATTAATAGTTCAAACTATTACATTAGCGGCAGTGTAAGAAATCATTTCATCACTACAGGTAATGAGGCCATTCACCTTTAACAACCATCCACTAAGGCAGAAATTTTTGTATGGATACCAGAATGTTCTGTTAAATAAGAGATTACTAATATCAGGGCGGGAGGGACAAGGATTGGGGCAAAAAGACCAAGTGAAAGAGAAGATATAGAATCTAGAGAGCAGCTTGCTGTCTAAAGAATGATTTTAAACATAGCCTACTGGTATCACAGGGCAAACCAGTTGTCATTTTGAACCCCCATGCACAATTTTAAGTCTGTAACCTCTTAACCTTCTGAGCACAGAGCTTGATGAGCACAGAGCTTGATACTCATTAATCAATAAAATGTCTTATAGGATAGTGAGCAGTGAAGAAATGTGATATCTGGCTCTGTAAACAATATTTCCTTACAATTGATTCAACAGCAAGTAAAAGATTTGTAAGGAGGTTTTGAACAGTGTACTGGTAGGCTTGAAAAAAAAGATGAGACAACTCTTGTCAGCAAGAAGTCTTCCTCCCCAAAAAAAAACATAAGCAACAAGAAGTTTTAAAAAAAAGGAAAAACTTAGCTGTCATATGTGTAATCCAAGTAGACATCAGCCGGCAAGTCTATTTGATGTCTACTTGGATTACAATTCGCAGCAAAGTTTTTGGCCTCTGTTTGTTAAGAATGTGTGAATGTTTTTATTGGCATTCATCATATTCTTCATGCTCATGCATATTTGCTGTCTCCAATTTAACTCTATTTTATTTTAATGACTTCATTTTCTGTTGGCAGTTGCTTGGCAATGTAGCTTGGGATAGATTCAGCTGTAATTTCTAAATTTCTATTCATTTGAGTCAAACTATTGTTCTTAAACATTAGTTTATAAAGACTTATCAATGACCTTAGTGTTTTTTCTTGTTTTACTTAAATGGTCAAATATGTTTGGCCCAGAAATTTTCAGTTGAGTCTTTAAGCATAAGGATTTGGACCAACATATACTTTTAGGGTGACAATGGGTCCTCTTAATGACTGTATTTTATGTTTCTTATGCAGGGTCATAGTGATGCCTTATTTGCTACTGAAGGTGTTTTCATGATATTGATTGATATAAAAATATGCCTAAGCTAAAGGTGTTCTTTTAAATTTAATTGATTTTAAGTTTTAGGACATAGCTACACATTCATGATTTACAGTTTTGCTGTGTAATTAATTATTTTCATTTACTGCATATGAAATTTTAATTCTATGCAGAATGTCATCTTCATCTAAAGATATAATGCTTATTAGGATTAGATATAAGTGCAAGAAATGTATATCATTGATATATATTAAATGTGGTTGCTTATTAAGTAATTAACATGGCAGCTTTAATTCCAACTTTCATTAATAATTTGACATTAATTGTATGAAGTTATTGTTAGTAAATGTATCATGGCTTGGTAATGAAAAACTATTTTTATATCTTGCAGTTTAAAATCAAAACACATTTTTTTATAAATACTCTAGCCCATATTTATCACTTATAATATTGTTAGCGGATACCCAAACATTTTTTACTTTAAAAAAAAATGAATGTATTACAGTGGGGCCCGCTTAAGTCGACGGCCTCGGGGTATGAAAAATGGCGCCGAGATAACCGATCGCACAGTTAAACGAAAACCAAAATGGAGGCAAAATATTAACATGCGCTTGAAATTTCTTTATAATTATATACATGATGTGCGTTAATTAGTGATGGGACGATTAATCGGAATCGAATCGGAATATCGGGACCCTATTTCTTCACTCTTTCCTAAGGTTGTTAAGACCGTTCGTTTTTAAGGACCGTTTAAGCTTAAATATAACCATTTATTGCGTTAGTGCAGTTTTTTTTCCCTAGTACATAAATTTGAAGAAATTTTATGCCTTCACTTGGTTATAAAAAATCACATCTAACATTTTCAAAAGCTGACGATTGGTCATGGGGATCGAGATAACCAACACTAAGTGGTTAATCTGGCACTCTTTTGTGCCCGAAATATTAGGGCTCGGCGACTTTAAAAAATCAAATTAACCGCTGAAAAAATGCAAAGACAAAGAGAGAATTTGGCGGTTCCAAAAAAAAAGGTCGACTTAATACAGCTGGCGAGTTAACCGGGCTCGAGTTAAGTGGGCCCCACTGTATTAATATAATAATAATAAAATTATCTATTTTCTGGAGCCACCTTTTCCAACCCAACAATAAACTTGAGTTTAGTACAGGGAAGAAAACTTGTAGCCTGACTAAATATCTAAAACTTTCCACAAGACATTTATTGCAAAATTAGATTAATGATTATATGTATGCTAAATATTAATAGCAATATATCATATTTTATATTACCTTTAAAAGTTTTGAAAAGTGTGTAATTGAAAAAAATAAGAATTGAAAATGACAGAAAATTTTTAAAAAAAATATTCCTATTTCTATGGCAAAGTGATCTCCAAATAAATTAAAAAGTCAAACTTTATATAATATCTTGTAAAGTAAAATATTATTATTATCGTGCTGCACAGCAAAAATGAAAATAATGCACATATTGCTATGTTGACTCAAACTCAAAGTTGCCCACTTCTGGTTTATTAAGAATTATACTTAATAATACAATATGAGGCTATGAATTATTAAATAAAATTTAATAATATACATAGGCCTACACCTGGATACACCCATCACTGTCATTAAATTATTATAAGGGGGTAACCATTTCACATTTGTTCTTTCCAAGGTCAACCCCATTTATCAGACATTATCATTATAAATCATTATAAGTAGGCCTATAAGTATAATACTAAGTACCTAAGTCTAAGTAAGAAAACTAGATTATTAGGCTGTCACCAGTCATGGAAAAATAAGTCTAAACTATAGACTATAGTCTATAAATTAGTTAATCACAATTAGAAACAAGTCAAAAGTCAATTAAGCAATTAAGAATTTAGTTCTTTTAGTTTAGCCATGACCTTTCGCCGCGGCCCTTTGGGCCTTGAGCATTGGCCATCGCCATCATCATAAATAATTCAAAATCATATATAAAAATACATTTAATTAATTGAATTGAATATTGCCATGAACTTGAAAATAAGAAAGTGAAAGCTATAACTATAGGCTATAGGCATAGGCTATACAACAACATGTAACTGTAACATTAACATATTCATATTCTTTAAATTTTATCTTTTACATTACTTAGGCCTACTTAGACTTAGTACTTAGTTAGTAACTAGTAACTTAGTAATATTAGCTCAGTACTTTGTAACACTAACATGTAAAAAAATAATTAATTAATTAATGTTGGCCTAACATATTTATTATCTTGTTATTTCATATTAAAATTAGAAGACAATTTCAACTGAACTTTGGAATGATGGATTAGCATTGGGTTGGACATTGGTTGGATTTGGGTGGACCTTTGGCTTGGATTGGCCTTGGACCATTCATTTCATTGACTTTGACTACAGTACATCAGCTAAAATTTGAATTATCTTATCTAAGAAATATAAGTGACTTACATATTTTAGAGTATTATAAAAAGTTAAAATAATGTTAATATCAATTGGCCAACTTATTTCTCACCTTTATTAGGAAAAGGGACTGTTTGAGACATTATATGATAGTCCCAGTGTCATATGCGTCATCAAAGTGTGTGTAGATGTATAGTGTATTTGTCAGCTGAATCAGAAAATTCCGAAGCAAATCGCTTCATAATGTATTAATATGTATCTAAAATAATGACATTGCAAATTTATGAGCTGATTGATTGTGACGGTATGAAATGTTTGAGACTGTATGAAGTATAATCATAAGGCAAAGGAGTTTTTGAGAAGTATGAAATTATACTAAATGAGAGTGTATCAGTCGCTATGAGACTGAGAAGTTTTGGAGACTACAGACTACTTGAAGTGTATGAGTATGAGTATGAGTTTGACTGTAATATAAGGGATAAGGAGTGAGGTACAGAGTGAATCTGTAAAGGATTATGTTAAATAAATATAAATGATTGAATAGAAAGATAATTTATGGAACAGTAAAAAAATAAAAGAGGTTGTATGAAACTTTATGAAAACATGTAGAATCTACGACTTTTTGAAAATGTATGAGAATGTATGGAAGTAAACGAATTACATAGGGCCTAAACCTGAATTTCCGACTAATACGGTTGGAAACTTAATTGTCTAAAACTTATAGCGATTAAAACATTAATTCTTAACATGTTAAATCATTTGAAAGGCATAACATAAATTCAAAAGAAAATTTATTTTGGTTAAAACAGCAGTTAGTTAGTTTAACCAGGTTAATATCAGTCAGTTATATTTTGAACCCATTGAACTTGAAATAACATGATACAGCCCAGGGCCGGTCTTCGCGATTGCGGGGCCCTATGCGGCTTAGTATGCGAAACGGATTGCGCGGGACCTAGTTTGGGTAGGGATAAGGAAATAATAAGGATAATAAGCTCGGGGCCCACTGCGGCCTCATACGTTGCAGTGGCCTAAGCCTAAGACTGATACAGTCCATAACATCGGATTTTACAAAAGGCGAGATATAGTAATACATTATTGGTTTTATCTTATATATTAAAGATGCTCCTTCTATACAGAAGATTATTGCGTCCTATTCTTATCCATGGTTTATTTCTAGTCTTGGATTTTTTTTAAATTAGACTTTTGAATTTGAGGGTGTGTTGCTTTTCCTGGTTTATTCGAGAAATCCACTTCCTGTCCGAATGCCAAACAGGAAGAAGAAGGACTTGTATGTTTTGGCATAAGGAACAAGAAAAGAGTTTTTATAACTTTGTCTTTCTGACTTTTGTATTAGAATTTTGTTGTATTGTATTTTTAAGTGTTCTTCTACCCTCTACTATTTTCAGGTTTATTTTGGGGAAGGGGGGGGGGAATTAAACATTTCACAAAAATGAAGAAATTAAATGTGTTTTCTTTGTTTTGAGTTGCATGTCAATTATGAATAATTTATGATTAACTATCGAGTTGAAATTTTCTGCTTTTACCTCTCCTCCGAAAAAAGAAAATTATTGAATGATTGGTAGGTCACCTTTTTTAACATTCACTTACCATTGAGTAGTCTCTCTTTCAATCGTATATTTGTCCAACTTCTTGAATTCCTATTTCATTATTGGTTTCAAATATTAACAATACAACTACGTTGATCAAAAGGATACGAATTAACTCCACTCATCTTTTGAGTGATATCTATTTTTCGTCTCCAGTTTGAATCACCTCGTGATTTCCGATTGAACTGACACTGAATACGCTTGCCCACCCCAGGGGCGGATTAAGATTGCACGGGGCCCCTGGCTGCAATTCAAACTGGGGCCCTATCTAGTCAGCGTCCCTTTAATTAAAATATTAGCTAGCAGCTAATATAAGACTGTAACTTGTAAATAAATAGTCTATTGGTTCCTTGCTCATACTGTGTCTGTACTACGGGATGGGCCTTCCCGGCCAAAAATATTATTCATAAAAAAATATTTAAAAAAACAGGAAGAAATAACTGTTTGCCGGTATCCTAAAATTAAGTGTAAAAAGACAATTAAAAAAAAAGGCATATGAACAAAAATATATACCCCCACTGAGAGTCGAACCCGGAATCGCTTGCACCGCAAGCCTACACACTTCCACGAGAGCTGGACGAAAGTTGGAAAAAAAATAAAAAAATTCTATAATATTTTCTTCAATTGAACTTATCAAATCAGGTTTTTCGATTACTAAGACTATCAGGTCCGAATAGCGATCAAATTAATAGATACGATTTTATTAATTTATTTAATTTATGATATTTTCAAGGATTCATGCAAACATTTGTCTACCTTTATTATAAAATATACTAAATTTGGGGGCCCCTAAAGCATCGGGGTCCCCTGGCTTTAGCCCGTTCACCCCCCCTCCTTAATCCGCCATAGGCCCACCTCATATAACAATGAAAATCTTTCATAACCAACAGGACACAACTGAAACTACTTACCCTTGAGCGACCTCCTTGTGTCATCTCAACTTCGACCTCCTTTTGATACTTTTTTCAACCGAAATATTCTACGTTTACCTGTCCTGTTAGCATTAACATCTTCCATCATCTTTAAGTAGCCTTATTTTGAAATTTATGTAACAGAAAGTATTTGGGAATGGGTTTTCATTAAAGCTTCATCTTTACAATACCAGATACCAATTAATATTAACGATGAGAATTTAAAAAAAAACTTCATATAGATGACCACAGTCTTTTAACATGTTACACCCCATAGACACCTTTAGGGGTTAGTATTTTACAACTTGAAAAACTTAACGAAAAAAATACATTTTGAAAAAAAAGGAAGAGTTCATTTATTTGTCCTGTTGCAGGACTAAACACAAACCATAGATAAGCGTAGGACGCAATGATCTTCTGTATAGAAGGAGCGTCTGTAAACAGATAAGATAAGATAAGATTTCATTATCAAAAGTTTGTTTCTTTAATAAAGTATTAAATGTATCTCCTTCCATTTATTTAGAGTTGTTTGCTATATCGGCTTATAAAGCGTGGGGTGCCCATGAAATATTATGAATTTGAGCATGCAATTCTGTTGTATTCTCCCATTAATTTAATACCGACTCTCAATTGATTTGAAAATAACAGGGTTGGTAGATGATGGTCAGCTTGTCTTCATCGTCTTACACTTGCTCCACGCATTCAGTCCCTTTTTAAAAAATGATTAGGTGACCACTAAGTGTAATATAATCTCCATCATCTTGTTCTAGCCCTACACTTTCGACGTGTTGTTTTATTGAGTTGGTGAGCACTGCTGTAGTTAGAGAAGGTGCACAAGTGTTACTTAAAGTGGAAGAATCATGTTTAAAACCTTGTTTTGGGTACGTTAGTATTACCACTGAAGGGCGCTGGATTCACATATTAGACTTACACATAGGAGTCATTATATATCGGTTGTAGGCTCATTCCATAAGAAGATTGCCTGGCATAGGTCGAGAAATATTCGGACATCGGGAAGACTTTGTCTAGCGTTATGATGAAATCGTTGTTAGTATGGTGTTATTAATGAAAGGCTAACAAGATTTAGGGTAATCAAAACAATATTGAAACTGATGAATTGGCCAAATAAATATTTAAAGAATCTGGACATATTTATATTTAGGGGTCAATATGTGTTCTGTGTTTCAAAGGAATATCGATTTCTACATTCTTTCTACGATTTTATGCCATATATAAAAACATAATACTTCCCTACTAAAACTAAAAAAGAGCTAATCAGAAGCTATTTCGTAACAAAAGACAATTTAATTTGTTGAGATTAACTAAATAATTAGAATTATTATTATTATTTTTTTAAATTTTATTTGTTCCGAGTTTACGTTAATAAAATGAAATTTGCAAACACTTATTTACTCTTTACATCCCGTCTCAATACTTTTGAAAGATAATTTTTTTATATTAAAATCACCGACAATAAAACATTTCTTGAAGAAAAATCGCTGTAATCATCCACTATTTAAATATCACGCTTAAAGAGGTCACATTCTTTTGACTGTTGACGCCTACTGTTTTGTTTTGAAAGATTAAACATGACAATCCCATTTGCTCTTTTTCATTTGATCGTGCGTCAACGGATTTTTCATCCAATTTATAACCGTTTTCGGCGGAACGACCCAAACGTCTGGATATTGTTGAAGGAGGTCGTTCAACCAGAGGCGTAGCGCGATGTAGGAATTGGGGGATCTGAAGAATATTAAACCATGGCTGAAGTAGGACATGGGCACCTTGTACGGGTAGAAATAGTTCAGGAAGTGGCCCCTGGAAAAGAAATCAACAAGAATGATAACTCAGCCTTTCAGAAAGTAATTAACTAAGGGGCGCTAGCATGACAAACTTAGATTTAAGAAGCATTTCTCAACTTCTTTATTTTTATAAATTTAAATTCTTGAATGTGCTATACGGATATAAAAAAAGTTCATTTTAAATTACACAGATCTGTTGAAAAATTCATGAATTTCAAAGAGTCTCAAACGATATACCAAGTTTCTCACTTTATTATCGTTGAGTTAATATTTCCATACTATAAACACTGAGCCATGGTCTAATCTGCGCAAGCTACCATACGATATACTACTATACAAACTATACATGTGATGAATAGAACTGGAGATCTAGATCTAAAAATATCATGTACGTATAGCTAGAATGTCCATAAATTTTTTACTTCGTTTTAATTTCTAAAGATGTCAAGAGAGGTTTTAGCATGTCATTATTCAATC
>CALYLW010000598.1:247830-292830 GCA_944989445.1 Ampullaceana balthica | reverse complement strand
ATCAAATAAAACATCGAACAAAAATGTATTTTTTTACAAAATAATTAAAATTTAATATAAAACACCGTGACGTCACACATGGCCGGACCCCCCTACCCTGTCACACTTTCTTACACCCCTCCCCCCTCTGGAGCGTGACGTACTTTATGGACGGCCCCTTGATAAAAAATAGGAAATTCCTTGTTGGAAATTGCGTTTAAATACTCATTGGAGTTTTTATTTCTTGTTTTTAAATATTTGGGATGAATGGTGGGCTTCGGGTGTTTAAGTAAAGATTTAAGTGGAGGAGATCAGTAAATAAATCTATTGGAATAAACATGGTGAAGTCAACTAACGCTGTGGGTTTAGCATAATCAAAGACAGCGAAGTTTCCTCCATCAACAAAAGAATTTATATTTTTAAAAAAATAACAACTACCGCCATTTTCGTCTGAGACATCACAAGATGTCATAGGTGGCTCCGTGCAGGTGTTTGTTCTCACGTCATACCTAAATATAAGAATTTAATTTTAGCTTTAAGGCAAACAGGTAATAATTGACATAAATACTAGTAGGCGTAGATAAAAATATTCGAATTGATGGATGTATGCCAAACTTGGTGTGGCGTCGTAAGCTGCAATACCTTGCAACGATTGATATATTGGTTTGAATTTTATTTAAAAGAACCAATTATGTTACTATCAATTTATTGTTAGAGGGCGTCAAAAGATTGCAGACGAGGTATAGTTGGCTTTTATTAAATACACCCACAAGTTAAACTTTAAAAAAAAATGTTTACCTTTTGTTGTCGCGACAAATAAATGAATACACTTTTCCCCTAAAACACCTCAAGTAACGGAGTCCTTCATTCAACTTCGGCTCCTCAAACCCCAGAGGGGCACACGCCGCCTGGGTATGTAGGAGGGTTCTCAACCCTTGACTTGTGAGGACGTCCACACAGCTGATGCGTGTTGCCCCTGTCGTTGAACAAGTCACCGCCCAAAAGAGGAGGACTAAGGATTTGAAAAACATCACTGCCATCTTTTGATGTATATTCACCCGGACAACGCAGGGCGCTCGTCAATAAGGCACTAAATATCAGAGCAAAGCCCGTCCTTATGTAGCGATAGATGCCCATAAAATAATTCAATCCATACTGCTTAGAGCAGTGCTTCTCAAACTTTTTCGCATGACGGACCGGTAGGAATTTTTCCCATTGCACCACGGACCGGTGCACTATTTTCCCTTACTGACGTCATTTTCCCTGTACTGACGTGATTTTCCCTGTTTATGCTTAATTTTGTAGGTCTTTAGACCATTTAGAGATTCATTTTCCTAACTCGATGTGTTTTATGCTACAAGTCATCGAACAATTTTGAAAAAGAATAAACTTAAGCCCTGATTGCTTCATTGTCATTTACGATCGTCTTCATTTTGTATAAAAATGTGCTGATAATGGCAGCCATCGTTTTTGTTTCAACTGTTTTTAAGTTGATAGTACTTTAATAAATTTATATCCTGACAAAAGTCTAAGTTTTATTTAAATGAAAATAAAATTTAATATAAAAAGCCATGTATATATATTTTTTAAAATAATAATATAGTAAATATAGTAAGTACATGTGTAAGTTTATGCTCAAAGTTTAACTTAAACTAATGGCTCAGGTGGCGGATCTAGCCTACGTTAAAGCCACAATAAAACAAGTTGATAAATGACTGTTTATAAAAAAAATGTCATGCTGACTTGGAGAGGAGATGGGCGCCGCCAAGTCTACCAAGCCCCGAGAAAGTTCTTATGGAAACAAGAGTATGGGACAAAAATAAAAATGGCTCAGGTGAGCCTGCTTCTTTGTTGCAAGTTTATCAAGTCATGGCTCGATTGAGGACAATGCTACTCTCAATGGGAAACAAACATCCATAAGGTTCCTGTACTACTTCTTAATAAGGCTCATTGTTGAAAAACCAGTCCCAGATGAAGGAAATGGAAGAAGAGCCCTGAGAGCAATTTTTGCAAGTGAATCCAAAAGGATGCAAGAGATTTCAAAGATCCGAAATTCATATTTAAACCTTCACCCGCAGCTAATTCAAGCAAGTTATCTTCCAGTTACAGACAAGTCAACCTTGCATAGAGATATTGGCAAAGAAATCAGGCAAGTACGCCAACTTGGCTGTCCAATTTACATTTCGAAATAGTCGAGACCACTCTTGATTTTTTTCCTGTAGAATCTGGTCGAGCTCTCTTCGCAATTCAAAAACTCTTGGCAGTACTTTGTCTCGAGACAATCAACGCACATCAGCATACCGTAAGTTTGTGTTCCGCACATATGTCGTCACATAATGCAGCAAATGATCTTGAATTTAAAGCATTTGTCTTGTTTTAGTTAAAAATTTTTACAACTTCGCCGACCACGTTGTTTAGTTCTGTTGAAATTTGCTTGGTGGCTACACTTTAACGGTGAATAAAACAGTGGGTTAACTTGCACTCCTTAATCTTGTTGACAAATCCAGAACGCCGCCCAGTCATGGCCGCAGCTCCACCCATACGCACACCAACACAATATTTAAATTCTATCTGACATAGGTCAACAATGTAATCGTGAATGGCCTTGAATATTTCAGAACTAGTTGTTTTTGTTTGTAATGAAGTAGATAAGAAATACTCTTCCTTCAAGTCATCCTTATAATATAATATAATTTATTAATATATTGATATGAAATGACGCGGGTTGACAATGTTATATATTCTCTTATTGGTTCTCAAACTTAAGGATTGTAATTAGATTTCCTTTTCATTTCTCGATAAATTCTGCGGACCGGCAGCTGATGGTCAACGGACCGGCACACCACTTTGAGATGCACTGGCTTAGAGCACTAGTAGGTGGTGTCGATGTTAAAATGACGAACTTTCAAACACCTGCCGGAGACACGAAGGTTCCAAATATGAAACCTTGGAAATCTCATTATGGCATTTCTTGCGTAAAAATGACAGGTCACGCCACTATATTCAAGGTGATTACTCACCTGGACAGTCAAGGTCATATACACGCGTTTAATAAAGATCACGCATCAATGTAAAGTCAAGGTCATGCTCACGTGTGTGATCAAAACAAATACACACCTATTTCATCATGGCAATACACAACTATATAAATAATTAAAAAATTTTTTTTAATAAAGTCGGACCTCGCTAAGTTGAACTTCCCTAAATCGAAAACCTCCCTATATCGAATTAATTGTTTGGTCCCGGCCAAATTCCATATGACTAATGTATTTTAGATCTCCTTAACTCGAAGATTTTTGGCTTCAAACCTCCCTTAGTCGAATTTTCCAAGGCATACTGTGACTCTTTTTAAAAAGAAAAATGTTATTTCCCCCATCCCACTGTGGGGGAGTAAAGTTGGGGAGGGGAGGGAATGTGTCTCTTCTCACGGGCTTGTGTCGGTATGTCAAAGCAAGTTGTCTTCTTTTCATGTCAAACATTAGACACCGCCTCTCTTTCCTGTCAAGCCTTCTAGCCAGTATGGCTGTTTCCCCCACCCCCTCTCAATATCAACATTGTCCTTGATTAATCTGCGCTTAAAGGCCATTTTCCCTAACTCGAAAACTCCGTAAGTCAAATTTTTTGTCGGGTCCCTTTGAGTTCGACTTAGAGAGGTCCGACTGTATAAACTAAAAGCATTACAAACCTATATAATCGATATGATGCTTGCTGTATAATCAGTTAATCAATGACAATAATCACATGAATAATCAAAGCAAATACACACCTGTATAAGTAAGGCATATAGATCTTGTATAGCTGTATAGCTCTTTATCCGAGACAAAAATAAGAAATTGTTCGTTACCCGAGGCTTTGTAACCCGAGGTACCACTTTATATCCCATTTCCATTGATAATCAATTAATATAACAGTATAATATAATAACATTCAAAATATTTATTTTACTTTAAAATGTGTGTGTGTGTGAGAGAGGGAGAGAGAGAGAGAGAGTGAGAAAGAGTATATATATATATTAGGGCTGTTATCGATTAATTTAAATTTAATCGTTAACTTTTGAAAAATTATCGATTAATTAATCGATAATTTCGATTAAAACCAAAAATAGAAATTTATGACGTCATTAAACGGAACATTTCTCACGGACATTGAAAATTAAGAATATTTTGAACTAAATTTCATGACAATGTGTTGATACATGATTTGTGCTGAAGGTGGTACGTCAGCAATGTATTTGATCCTTTAAAAGAGAATTGTTTATGGCAGTGAACACAGTAAACGTTTTCACCATCTTCGACTTTGCCTTCCGCAGTTAGCTTAAAAACAACATATTTGCTCAACTTTCTAGTTATATGTTTAAATTTAACTGCGCTGATGCTGTCAGCAGGGCCGTCTTAACGCATAGGCCCGTTGGGCATTTGCCCGGGGGCCCACGAGCATATGGGCCCCATGGAAATATGTTTATTTATATTTATTATGTATATTCATTTTTTATTCCTGCGGGGGAAGGACCCAACACTATTTCTTTGCCCGGGCGCCCAAAATGGTGTAAAGACGGCTCTGGCTGTCAGCCATTTTTTAGTTGACGTCTGCCGGTCAACATACATTAATAAAATTAATTTTAATATTACGCGGGAGATGTTTGTACGTAAAAAATATATATAAATTATTATTAATTATTAATAATTTATTATTTATAACTAAAATTTTAAAAAAATATTATAAATATTTTCTTAAATTTTAATCGAATTTTTATCGATTAAAATTATTTTAATCGATATTTAATCGATAAAATTTTTAACGATTAATCAAGAAATTAATCTATAATTTCCGCAGCCCTAATATATATATATATATATATATATATATATATATATATATATATATATATATATATATATATATATATATATATTTATATTTATATATATATATATATATATATATATATATATATATATATATATATATATGTGTGTGTGTGTGTGTGTGTGTGTGTGTGTGTGTCCAGTGAGTCTCAAACGATTATTAATGAACACATTTCACAGCCACGATAATAAGAGAATGTGTCGTTTGAACAGGTGTGTGACCCCAAAGTTGATCTATAAATTAGGAAGATTCATGACATAAAAAATTATGGCGAAGTTGAAACAAGTATACACACCTTGTTTATAATTTGATATAGTCGGCGATTAAACAATTAAATCAAAGACACGCCCTCAATTAACCCCATGAAACCCTGTGATCTCACGACTGCAGATTTATTGAATATCGCTTACGTGCTCACCTAGCAAGGAGGTTGTTGGATTATAACAATACGTTGCAAGTTTTTTTAAAAATTATTTTTTTTTAAAAACAATTACATATATTTAAAAAAAAATTTTGCTGAAAGCGTGTGGGGGCACATGTAGCTATTCGTATTCATTAAATTAAAAAATAGAAACAAAAAAATGATTTATTGTTAATCAGTTTTTGAAGAATCGTAATCATGCATATGACTTTAGGGTGAATTTCCCTAATGGGCACTTTCATTTATGGTATCTCAAAAATAATAGGAGACAAAAAAAATAATTATTGGCCAATATCCTCCCCCCCCCCTTTTCCAAAAAACATGATAACGAACCTGCATGACCAAATCAAATGAGTAGGTCTTCCAATCTCTAATACAAATATGAGTAGGTCTTCCAATCTCTAATACAAATATGAGTAGGTCGTCCAATCTCTAATACAAATATGAGTAGGTCGTCCAATCTCTAATACAAATATGAGTAGGTCGTCCAATCTCTAATACAAATATGAGTAGGTCGTCCAATCTCTAATACAAATATGAGTAGGTCGTCCAATCTCTAATACAAATATGAGTAGGTCGTCCAATCTCTAATACAAATATGAGTAGGTCGTCCAATCTCTAATACAAATATGAGTAGGTCGTCCATTCTCTAATACAAATATGAGTAGGTCGTCCAATCTCTAATACAAATATAAGTAGGTCGTCCAATCTCTAATACAAATATGAGTAGGTCGTCCAATCTCTAATACAAATATGAGTAGGTCGTCCAATCTCTAATACAAATATGAGTAGGTCGTCCAATCTCTAATACAAATATGAGTAGGTCGTTCAATCTCTAATAAAAATATGAGTAGGTCTTCAAATCTCTTATACAAATATGAGTAGGTCTTCCAATCTCTAATACAAATATGAGTAGGTCGTCCAATCTCTAATACAAATATGAGTAGGTCTTCCAATCTCTAATACAAATATGAGTAGGTCTTCCAATCTCTAATACAAATATGAGTAGGTCTTCCAATCTCTAATACAAATATGAGTAGGTCGTCCAATCTCTAATACACATGTAAAGATATTTTTATTAATTTTTATCTACAGTATATGCATTTATTTTCAATTTATATACATTTTATAACAGCATAAAATATTTTAAATTCAATGTTCAATTTGTGCTTAACCATGTGCTTATTTATCTTATCTTATGCATTAGATATTCTAGTGCTCTACATAAGTTCATTGCGTCCTAAGCTTATCCATGGTTATGTCTAGTCTTTCCCTTTTTTTAGACTTATAAATGTGGATGATGTTTTGTTTTCCTTGTTCTTTATTTTTAGGCAACTCTTTACACTCACAAATGTCACACTGTAAGAAGAAGATTTGTATGTGTTTTTTTTTGGCGAATGGAACAAGATACGTGTTTTTATCCCTTCATCCATCTGAGTGTTGTATTAGAGTTCAGAGGGTTGTCGCGTTGTATTTCCAAATTAGATTTCAATGCCCTATGTATTATTAATACTTTATCATGAAGTTAAAGATTAGCGTTGTTTTTACATGTAAATAAATTACAATTACTGTCATATTTTCCCCATTGAAAATTCACCGAATTTTTATTTTAAAAAAAAATAGCTGCTTAAGAAAACACCACATGCATCAGCAAGGTGTTCTACCCAATTATCACCTTTATTTTTAAAATCGTCCTTTCTGTCCTTGCGCCTGGCACTCTGGAATTTTCGTAAAGGGTTGGACATAGCCGGAAAGCGCACAGATTTCAGCAACAGATCTGAATTTAGTATATTTTATGCCACCCTTGGTGTTTAAATACCAGGTCATTAATATTCATGCGATTATCCATCGTTAAGAAAGGTTGCGTCCATAAAAAATTCCATGTCGTCTGGCAGGAATTCGGGATTATTTCACCTCACCCCTACTCTGCACGCTCTACTCACACACGCACATTCACATTTCGTTGTCCAACTACGCCCCCTGCTCACAATGACTTGCTGTAAACCCCCCCCCCTCCCTGCTTCAATCTTGATTTAAACTTTCAAAATCCTTCCATACACTTATTACAATATTAATGAACAATTCTGTATTTTCCGTTAAAATCTCGCCAAAAAATCAACAATTACGGAATTACCCTTCCTGGAATGTTATTAAACAGCGAGTCGGTCGCCTACGTCTAAAGAAAACAACATGAGCCCATGTCATTGAGTTCAGCCTCTTGAAGGTGACGCTCTGGGCGACAGCTTTATTGTAATGAGCAGGGGTAGGGGTGGGTTCAAATGACCAAGAAAGCAATTTACCCACAAACCAGAAGAGCAGTAACTAGATATATTGTTTAGATAAGTAGCTTTTACTTGACATTTTGTACAATGACCTTGATCTCCGTTGGTTATACTTTTTTTTGTTTATTTACCGTGGTGGTGACATTAACCCACACGCACACACACACACACACGCCAGCAAATCTTTCAAATAACATGTACACAAACAACGTAAAGTTGCGAATAATCAATTCAAATTTTATTATGTTTATGTGCTAAGGCCATCACCTCTGTGTGTGATCTACCAACAGCTTCATCAATCACATCTGTCGCTCTGCCTACACCGCCATTCGTCAGATCAGCTCAATCCGTCAATACTTAACAGTTACTGCAATAAAAAAAAACTCTAGTCTGTGCTCTTGTTCTAGCTCGTATTGATTATCGCAATTCTCTTATGCCAGGTGCGTCAAAACAATGCATTGAAAAACTACAGAAATTTCAAAATTCAGATGCAAGACTAGTTCTTAAGGCAAAGATAAACAACAAAAAACATGACCATGTTACTCCGCTACTTTACTCACTTCATTGGCTACCTATACAAGCCCGTATTGATTACAAACTGGCCGTTCTCTGTCACAACATCTTTTCTGACTCATGCCCTTCCTATCTTACTGAACTTCTGTCGGTCAAATCACCCACTCGTCAGCTGCGCTCTTCTGCAGACACACGCATTCTCTCTGTTCCTTAGACACACTAAAAAATTTGGCGAAAGGTCTATCTCGTTTTGTGCAGCCAAACAATAGAATTCTCTACTCTACCATTACAAATCCGTAGTATTGAAACTACCAAGTCCTTCAAGACTGCACTTAAGACACATCTTTTCAAAGTTTATTTGCAAAATTAATAAAACAAGATTTTTTTTAATGATTACCGTAGCTTATGTGTAATGTACTGTCAATGACTGTCATCTATGTGGTTGTTATGATATGAATGCTTATTTAATTATTATATGTATGTTATTATCTTCATGCACAGCGCTGTGAGCCTGGTTCCTTACTGGCATACATCGCTAATTAAATTATCAATTTATTATTATTATTATAACATTCAGCAGTGATCAGATACTAAAATCCTCCTGTAATCATCAATAAAATATACTTATCAAAACATTGAATATATCCCCAGAATGAAACAACGAAATTTATGTCCAGGTAAAAAAAAATATGTTCAGAACCAAAACCCACAAACAAAATAATATATGTCCAGAACGAATCACACAATCTTTGTCCAACACAAAACAAAACAATCGATGGCCAGCTAAAAACAAAACAATCTATGACCAGAGCAAATCAACAAAATATAAGACTAGATTTAATCACTATGTATTATATACTGGTATGGAAATACTTTTATAAACGATCGTTAAATAAATAAGTACACCAGAACTATAGAGTAATCTAACGGTGGCCAAACTTTTGTTTTCATATTTAACAATTGAATATGCTGTAATGATAAATATTGTATTAACCCGTTACGTTTAAGGGAGTCAAGGCTTTCCTAAAGATGCAATACCACCCCCCCCCTTTAAAAAAAAAGTATTTAAAAGCTTAAGTTTTAAAAGAGATTTGGTCTTCCCCTGACTAGCTAATATGGGATTTATTATAGGAGATTTCATGTGAGGTGTGGGGAAGTGTGTGGTTTGCGGAGAAGTGGCACGCGCTTTTTTGTGGAAGTTTCACGTTAATTGTGGGGAAATGTCTTGAAGATGTTCCGTGGGAAGTATTGGCTAGTCCATGATAAATGTAAAAATAACAGTTTAAGAATACATAATATTTATAGAAACACTAATTGCCACAAGCTTGTTATTGTATTTACCCTCAGGGATTTCCCCCCTCCAATTGTTATCTATATTTAGGCTATTCATAATCCTAAGCATAAAAAGCCCATGTTTTTGCTTTCATTTGGGCAAAGGACAACCTAACATGCCCATCTCTTAGCTTTCATTTGGGCAACAGTTAACGGTTGTTTCATCCATTCGATGACCCATTTCGGTGACACGATCCAAACATCCGGGTATTTTTTCAGCAGGTCCTTCAACCATCGACCCAGGGCCACATACGAGTTGGGGGACCGGAAGAATACAGAACCGTGACTGAAGTAGGGCATAGGCACCTTGCTGGGGTAGAAGTACTGGAGGAAATGGCGACTGGAAGAAAAAAAATGAATATAACCGAATGATTTATGTGCTGAAGTTGGTAGATTATACTTTAAGTTAATTTAAAGTAAAATGTAAATAAACATCACGCTAATTTGCAGGTGTCCAAGAAGAATTCATGTCTTGACACAATTTGAAATGTATTCAAAAAGTAGCTGAGACTCCAATTAAGCTAGAGAAAATGCACCAACCGGAACAAGGTATTAGTATGTAATACACGCGTATGTATATTGAAATTTACACTGTATATGTTGTTGACTAAATTGCAAAAATAAAATGCCATTGTTTGTACAATACATCAAGATAATTTTATTCAAATGATATTCACGTTTTAAAAAAAGTTGTGTAAAATATTTCCTATTAAAAGTTTAGGTTAATAAAAAGTTGATGAATTAATTCGCTGTGTAAAGTGAATTTAACTTCCAGGCAAGTTGTTCCCGTTCGTTAACTACCAGGTAAGTTATTCCACTTTCTTTAACTTCAATATAAACTGCTTCTTCTTGGAAAGTCCCCGACCCCCCTCTTTTTTCCTTCACAATTAAGTTGTTTCCTTTTCGAGGATATTGGGTAAGTTTTTACTTTTTAAAAAAAAATTCCAAAATTAATGTTTTTTTTGTCCCTGCCATCCCAGTACTATTATTCTTTTACTTTCACCCCATGTAAATGTTATTTATTTCATTCCAAGTTAAGATTTCCTGTGATTTATAAAATGAGGCGTCATAGATCTATTATCTGAGATTTCATGTGAGGTATCATGGGATATGTTAAGGAAGGTTTCGTTGAGCGCATCATGGAATATATAAATGGATTCACCATGGAAGGTGTCTTTGAAGGTGCTATGGGAGATGTCATGTGAGGTAAAATGGGATTTATTATGGGAGATGTCATGTGAGCTAAAATGGGATTTATTATGGGAGATGTCATATGAGCTAAAATGGGATTTATTATGGGAGATGTCATGTGAGCTAAAATGGGATTTATTATGGGAGATGTCATGAGATGTAAAATGGGATTTATCATGGGAGATGTCATGAGATGTAAAATGGGATTTATTATGAGAGATGTCATGTGAGCTAAAATGGGATTTATTATGGGAGATGTCATGAGACGTAAAATGGGATTTATTATGGGAGATGTCATGAGATGTAAAATGGGATTTATTATGAGAGATGTCATGTGAGCTAAAATAGGATTTATTATGGGAGATGTCATGAGATGTAAAATGGGATTTATTATGGGAGATGTCATGAGTTGTAAAATGGGATTTATTATGAGAGATGTCATGTGAGCTAAAATGGGATTTATTATGGGAGATGTAATGAGATGTAAAATGGGATTTATTATGGGAGATGTCATGTGAGGTGTGGGGAAGTGTGTGGTTTGGGGAGAAGTGGCACGCACTTTTTTGTGGAAGTTTCACGTGAATTGTGGGTAAATGTCTTGAAGATGTACCGTGGGAAGTATTGGCTATTATCAATGGCCTGCAAGGGATGAGGTGTGGGATATAAGGGCTTATATCGTGTAGTTTGTGGGTCTATTTGTCGTACTCTATATATTTTATACCTTGTCGTTGTTTAGGTAGTATTCCATTAAGAACAATTAAATTTTAAACAGTTTTAACGCAATTTCCCATGGGATAAATTTGCGTTTATATATTTGAAATGTCTGAAGAGTTGCACATGCAACTCCTCCTGAAACATACCAGATAGAGGGTTCGGGTCTTTTGCAAATATGTTAAGGAGGTCCCAATGATGTGCAACGGCCAAAAAAAACATTAAAAAAAACGAAAAGGCTTACTGGATTTCCCGGAAAACAAATCAGTATTTTGTCAATTTCTCGCCAACCATAACATGCATCGGGTTGAAAAAAAACGCCAAACGATAGCTAATAATATTTATAAATATGTTGAAGAAGGAATTTTTAAAAATGTCTTTTTGTTCGACTCCCGTAATTTAAGCAGCAATTTTTGAAAGCAATTGTTTTGTTTAGTTTCAAAATTATTGATTTGAAATGACTTTTAATTTTTAATCTAGAATTATAGTTTATGTGGCTTTCCCGCTTGTGAATGCTAATGTTAGACTGTTTCGTGGTGCGCATTATATTGACACATTCTTGGTGTGATGTAGCGTAAGGGGATAAGATTTTGATACATCGTTTTAATCATCGGCACAAAACTGCCTGCACAATTTCAGCTCGCTAGCTGACGAGGTAGTGGGTTAAAATCGATCCAACGTTTTTCGACAAACAATCAACCAGACACCACGAGTTAATATAAAGGATTTTTAAAAATCGGAATTTTTAATTTTTTTTTGGTGGAAATTGCGTTTAAATACTCATTCGAGTTTTTATTACTTGTTTTGTTATATTGCACGTCAGATTTGGTTCTTAATTTTACCTTTATTTTTTTTATAAATGTCATTGAATAGTGAATAGTGTATATGATCTTGCATCTATATCTAACTTAGCCTTTATCGCTGATAGGCCAAATTGTATGTTAAAATTCTTAAACATCTAAGGGCACGGTGGTCGAGTGGCATGCGCGCTCAGCTTGCGTACCGATGGTCACGAGTTCGGATGCACGTGAAGGCAGGGATTAGTTCCAGGGACCAAGGGTGTCCTTAAGTCAACCCAGCTCGTAACTCTAGATGGGAAACACAGGTGGCTGGGTAATGCGTGGGACCTTCATAGCCGGGGTCTGTGAATGCTACATCACTTGCCAACAGACCGGCATGGCGTGTGGACACAATAATCTTCTGTATAGAATGAGTGTCTGTATAGATAAGACAAGTTGAATTTTTATTTCTTGTGTCTTAATAGAAGAATTTGTCAAGCTTACTTGTAGTAGTTGTACCACTGTTCCGTTGTGATATTAACTAATCTTTTGTCGTCCTTGTCAAAGGTCCACCCGTCCACCATACTGCATACTTGACCATCTTCACCCAACCAGGCATTGAGTGGAACCTCCCAGAGTCCGGGGTAACGTTTTTTAGGACAAGGGCAGTTGACGCACCTGGGATATTTGACGAGAACTGTTTTACTTTACAGAAACAAAGAAAAGCAACACCGAAATAAGATTATCGAACACTTTGGGTTCACTTGTGACACTTGCACCCTAGTGCTGGTGTGTTACGACGACAGTCGGACATTACGAATTCACAACTAATAACAATGTCAGTTGGACTAGGAATCAAGAGAAAGACTCTGTGATAATGGAGAAACACTGTTGAAGTACAGAGGAGATTACTTTTGTTTTATTAACGTCACATCCGTATTTAATTTATTTCCATTTACGCCAAATTATCATTGGTACAAGATTTATAAGATTAGTTTTGAATATAATATGGTAAAAAATATCTTAATGATTTTTTTAACATTTCAGTTGGGTTAATTGATTTAATTTAATTCATTTAAAAATATTGGTAATGTCTGGAAAAGATCCTCATATTTCTTTTGCTTTGTCACCATGAATACGGAAGAAGAAAACAGGAAGAAGAAAACAGGAAGAAGAAAACAGGAAGAAGAAAACAGGAAGAAGAAAACAGGAAGAAGAAAACAGGAAGACTTTCTAAAAGAGACACAAAGAAAAGTATTCACTTTTATAATAATACAAATAACGACACCTTTGAGGCTCAAAATCCAGAGTATACGGCCATAAGGGTGCACGCCCCCTCTTGTTCTCCGTGTTGGTGTACGAGGAATCATAGAGAAACCCATGATCCCTGAGGACATCCAGCTTGATGTCTCCGACACATTGCAGGAATGGGGTTCTAAACCCGACAATAGAGTCGTGGAGGGCCTTGTCCCCTGTCGCCTCTAGGACGTGCCGCTTCATTCCTACAATCTACAGGGAGGATATGGAGCCGCATTCGTAGAAAAAAAGTTGGTGTTATGATGGGAGGTAAAACTCCGGCGAAGATAACAAAAATATAATGTTGAGTTCAATCACTTTGACCAATTAGGGTCAGTTTTAACTCAGCTCTTAAACTTAAAGTGACAAACTTGATAAAGAAAAGAGAATGAAAAAATTTATAATTTTAAAGCTGACTTCAACACCACCTCTAACCACCCCCCCTCCCACAGAAGGTGAGAGGAAAAAAGTGTAGCACATGGCTGAACTTACCTCGTCCTCTACAGAGGCGTACGTTTTATTCCCACCGTCGGGTACACCGTGACTGACAGTGTGAGAACCAATCTCATGTCCGGCCTTGTAAGCTTCCTGGACCAGTGTCATGTTGGTGCCTTTTATGCAGACGTAGAGACCAATTCTATCCAGATGTTAGGAAATGAAACATCACTAGACTATATCACTTGTCAATGATAATCTGTCGACTGTTATACAGTCAAATAAAATGTCACATAATTATGTGGGAATAGTTTTAAATATCGAGCGACTTAATTAAACTAGATTGTGTTCATGAAGTTAGTGTGTATGGTAAAATGATGATAGTTTGTAAAGCCTTGTTTACATTCTCTCCTAGCAAAGAAAACTCTCATAATATGGAGAGTGAAGCCAACATTGACATTTTCACTCCCTTGTGTCTTCATGAAATGATTTGACATTGAAATTTTCATAAAGCTTTATAGTCATGTTTTAAAACAATTTACAATGTACAAAAATAAAATACAAAGAATGCTGAATGATCCACATAGATTGGAACCGGTGGATTAGTTTGTAAATGCAGCGAAGACTTTTGGCTTGCGTCCAAGAGGATGCGTCAAGCGACACTTGCTTACGTACAAATTAATGCTAAAAGAGTAGCAAGCCCTATCTCAACCGAAATAGATTTTACATTGGGTTTTTAACCACGTTTTTATTAACTCGTTTTCGTTCCTGTGGCATTGTTTGTTTGTTGGTGGTTTGTCTGTCCACAATTTTTCAAATCTGCCAACGTAAGATTAAACCACTTCTGATGGTCCTAGAGATCTCAAAATGTTACCACAGATAGATCTTGGATGACAATGCATTTTATCAAAATTTCAGATCGATCGAATGTACCGTTATTAATTTATTGAACTTTTTACTTTATCTTTATTATTAACCACGTTTTTATTAACTCGCTTTCGTTCCTGTGGCATAGTTTGTTGGTGGTTTGTCTGTCCAAAATTTCAGATCGATCGAATGTACCGTAATTAAATAAATGCATTTCTTAGTTTATCTTAATATAAGCATCACTACCCGCCTGCCGTAGTTTAATTTCACGTGGCGAGTTCACTCCGTGACCTCATCGCTTTGCTATTAAACGTTGGGCGGGTGCTGATGAGGTGTTTGGTAAAATAAATAGAGGTAAAAAATATTTTTAAAAACCACTTTTTTATTAGTGGAGTAAAAAAAAATTAAAAAATTGAGGTAAAATATATTTTTGAAAATCACGTTTTTATAAGTGGACTAAAAAGAATAAAATAATTTAAAACTTATTAGTTCAAAATCTGTCATTTGATATGACTAAAAACGTGGGGCAGGTGTTTGGTATAAAAATTAAAGATTTCTAATTAGAAGGCAAAAGAGAGATCTATAAGTGAGAGAATGAGTGAACCGCATTTGTTAAACCTCATAAGCGCCCGCCCCACGTTTTTAGTCATATTTCACAAATTTACATGAACTTATAAGTTTTAAATTATTTTCTTCTTTGTAGTTCACTTATAAAAACATGGTTTTTATAAATACTTTTTTTTACCTTTATTTATTTTTCTTGTTCTCCAAACTAAATTATAGTCTAGTGAATTTTCGGAAGTGACCCAATATTAATAAATGCATGATTTGTATCTAAATAATTTCTTTCACCCAGGTCCGGCTGATGGCGGGTAAAACGTAATACGGCATATTTCAAGAAATATTACCGCGTTGAAAAATATACGCCTTACCAACTTACCCTCAAGTGTAAAATGTTGACCGCCCGTGTCATAAATTAATTTCCTACCAAATACATTTTCCAACCCATATAAAATGCCAACGCAAAAATAAAGAATAAAGTATAATTATTATTGTAACGGTCACATATGTTTTACTTAATACATGTACCATCGTTGGCAGTCGCCTGGCTAGTGGGATGCGGGAGGGTGAGGACCGAATCACGTGACACAAAAATAAAAGAGTATGCAGTTACTTGATATGGATTTATTTTAAAAATTAATATTTTGCTATAAAAATAGTTCCCGCCACAAATATGCAACAGTGAGTGATGTTTTTTTTTCACTTGTAAATAAAAACTGTTGTTGGCTGTATAAAGACAGAGATTTCGCTGCATAAAGGCAGGGTTGTATGCATGAATGCATAGGTTGGTAGTGGTGTTATTCTTAGAAACGGTAAACCTATTACCAAACCTCATTTTTCAAATTTTATGGGCTACTAGATATTCTCAGTTCAAGCAGATGTAATAATATATTTAAAAAACATTACTTTTATTTCTGTATTTGAATATTTAAAAATCTCAGATATATTTGTCAAAAAAATAACATAATAATAACCCCCTTTTTTAGACCATGATGGTCTATGGGGCAGGTGAAGTAGCGTTCACAAGTTTCATTGAGCCAAAACTAACGAGCAAGGGAATGTGTGGCTAGCACAATGCCCCGGGGGCCTTGCCAGTACCGAGGCTCGAATCCGAGAATCGAGTTTTTAAATCCCTTATATTAGCTTCACCGCCGTCTCTGTCTCTCTCTCTGTCTTGGGTTCGCGGTCGGTCGGTCGGTCGGGTGGAAATTTTGCACACGGACCCGTGTCACCTAACAATGCATCGTATCAAAATTTCAGATCGATCGAACGTACCGTAATTAAATAAATGCATTTTAGTTTATCCTTATATAACGTATGTAATTCAAATTCACTGTTTGTTATTGTTTTTTGTTCCACGTGAGAGTTTGAGTTGACGCGACCCATCGAAGTACCAGCGTGCTTTTGTTTACATTTTACGTGTCACGCTGAGCTCGGTCAAGCGATCGGTGACCAGAAATTTCCCCTCTCCCAACCCCCCCCCCTCGGTTATACAGCAAAATTGAGTTAAGATTGAAGATGATAAAAACTTTTAATTATGACTCTTATATAAGGGATTTATAGTCAAAAACTTTGTTTTTACGGGTTTGTTTTATTAAATCCTTTATATTAACTTCACCGCCGTATCTGTCTTGGGCTCGCGGTCGGTCGGTCGGGAGGGCGGAAAAACAAAAGTAAAAAATGACCTACTTCCCGTGATGCCATCGAGCTAAAATTTGGCACAGGGACTCGTGTCACCTAACAATGCATCGTATCAAAATTTCAGATCGATCAAACTTACAGTTTTTAAATTAATGCATTTTTAGTTTATATAAACTATATGTAGCGGTCGCTATTCTTTACATTTAACGGGTCACTTGACTTCACGCCAGCCATCGATGACCACATCTCGTGGAGGATGAGTTCACTCAGTCTTAGGCTGTAAATATTTGTCGCGTTGGAACATAATCAATACCTTCAGTTCTGTCTCACATATAAGGGATTTATAGTCAAAAACTTTGTTTTTAAGGGATTGTTTTATTTTTAAATCCCTTATATTAACTTCACCGCCGTCTCTGTCTCTCTGTCGTGATCTCTGTCTCTCTGTCTTGGGCGGGCGGAAAAACAAAAGTCAAAAATGACCCACTTCCCGTGAGGCCATCAAGCTGAAATTTGGCACACGGATCCGTGTCACCTAACAATGCATCGTATCAAAATTTCAGATCGATCAAACGTACAGTAATTAAATTAATGCATTTTTAGTTTATCTCTATACGAGGTATGTAATTCAATTTAATGGTTTGTTATTGTTGTTTTTTATCGTGACAGCTCAGTTCGGGCGTTGACGCGATGTACCGGGGCGCTTTTGTTTACATTTTACGTGTCATGCTGAGTTGGGTCCAGCGACCGGTGACCAGATGTTTCCCCTCTCCCACCCCCTCCCCGGGTTAAAAGCAAAGGGGAGTTAAGACAGATTCAGTATGTAAATATTTGTCGCGTTTGAACATAATAAATACTTTTAGTTACGTCTCATATATAAGGGATTTATAGTCAAAAACTTTGTTTTTACGGGTTTGTTTTTATAAAATCCCTTATATTAACTTCACCGCCGTCTCTGTCGTCATCTCTCTCTCTGTCTGTCTTGGGTTCGACGTCGGCGGTCGGTCGGAAAAACAAAAGTAAAAAATGTCCCGCTTTCCGTGATGCCATCGAGCTGATATTTAGCACATAGACACGTGTCACCTAACAATGCATCGTATCAAAATTTCAGAATGATCGAACGTACCATACTTAAATTAATGCATTTTTAGTTTATCTCTATATAACATATGTAATTCAAATTCACGGGTTGTTATTGTTTTTCTTTCACGTGCCAGTTGACTTCACGCGTTGACGCCACCCGTCGATGTCCACACCCCATCCCGTCCCTTCCCTCGGTTTTAAAGCTAGGGAACATCACTCGGTTGCAGGTTGTAAATGTTTGTCGTGTTTGAACATAATCAATACTTTTAGTTATGTCTCATATATAAGGGATTTATAGTCAAAAACGTTGTTTTTTTGGGGTTGTTTTATTAAATCCCTTATATTAACTTCACCACCGTCTCTCTCTGTCGTTCGTCGTCGGACGGGCGGAAAAACAGAAGTAAAAAATGACCCCTTTCCGTCAAGGCATCGAACTGAAGTTTGGCACACGGACCCGTGTCACCAAACAATGCATCGTATCAAAATTTCAGATCGATCGAACGTACCGTAATTAAGTTAATGCATGTTTAGTTTATCTATATAAAACTATATGTAGAAGTCGCTATTGTTTACATTTTACGGGTCACTTGACTTCACGCCAGCCATCGGTGAACACATCTCGTGTTTTAACCAGGTGTAACGGCGTGCTTTTGTTTACATTTTACGTGTCACGCTGAGCGCGGTCCAGCGATCGGGGACCAGACCTTTCCCCACCCTCACTCCCTGGGTTATAAAGCAAATGTAAATTAAGACAGATTCAGTCTGTATATGTTTTTCGCGTTTGAACATAATCAATACTGTTAGTTATGTCTCATATATAAGGGATTTATAGTCAAAAACTTTGTTTTTACGGGTTTGTTTTATTTCTTGCCTTGGTTCGACAGTCCAGCGCGCTACCACTTAGACCACCGCGTGTGAAAAGAAAACTGTTTAATAAAAGATGAGTATCACTTGTGTGTTGCTCTTGCTACAACTTATCACTGCACAGCTTGAGGAACACACTGATTGGGGAACTAGAAACACTTACTCATGTAACACACAGTCTAACTGACCCTCTAGTCGTACTTACTTTATAGGACATCCGTTGGGGTTGAAAAGGTTGAGGTTGTTGTCGATGAACAATGGTTTGTAGAATTTGTTGTACAGATCATTGTAGACATAGTCGTCGAATGTAATCATGACAAACATCGGCGTGTCCAAGTGGCGGGTTTGTGGTTTACTCCCGAAACAAGAGCAGTTGGGGAGTTGACAGTTGTCGGCCTTACATTGATCGTTGTTCTCACTGCTCCTGATTCTAGTTGTACCTAAAGATGAGAAGTGGGGAAATAATGTTATGGGGAAAAAGAGGGTTGTGTGTGGTGCGGGCGAAGTAGATGTATATGTTCTTTCATAGCTGCAAGGGGCAGACAAATTCGTAAAATACCAGACAGTTACTTAGCACATTACACAGATGGTTGGTCATTTTTTATGACCAGGAAAACGACACATGTCATGACTTAATGTTACTATTTTAATAGGGCTGCGGAAATTAATGATTAATTTCTCTATTAATCCTTAAATTTTTTTTTAAGGATTAAACGACCCATCACTTATAAATGTCCTGGAAGTCAAAAAGTAAAATATTTCGGCCGATAAATATAAACTAAGTTCCGGATAATTACACGCAGAGGCGTCACTAGGGTTGGTGTCACCCGGGGCGGTAGCTCATGGTGTCACCCCTTCACGACTGAATCGGCCGTCCATAAATGACGTCACGGGAGGTTGCCGATTTTCACCCCACCCTCCCCCAGCGTCATACTTTGTCACAAAAACTTCGACCCCACCCCTTTTTACGATATAAAGTCACAAAGCTTTGTCACCCCTCCCCCAAGCAGTATTTTCTCAATAAAAATTAGCATGTTGCAAATTATTTTATGTCATTTAAATATGTATTTAGGGTAAGTCTGCACTGTAATATCGTAACACGCGTGAAGTCATTGAAAACGTAATTAAATAAATGAAAACAATCAAATATTTAAGTGGAACTTTTATTTAAAGTTTCGCGTTTTTGATGTGACGTCACATTTCTTAAACACCCCCCTCCTTGTACCACATCGTCACAGATGCGTGGACCCCCCCCCCATGGCGGATTAAAAAAAGGGGGTGCTGAACGTTCTAAAGCCCCCAATAATTTAAGGGCCCCCAAACTTTTTATGAATTATAGTGTATAATAAAGATGCAGGCCATTATGTTTGTACGAATCCCTGAAAATGCCTTGGACAGTCATACGCAATGCTGCAAATGAGTAGGAAGTATAACGGAAACCAGGCTATTCTTCGTGCGAAGTGCATTGTAGCTCATTATGTGCCGCGCACAGCTCATTCCTTTAATTTGGTTGGGAAAAGAGCAGCAGGTTGTCCTACTGCGGTCAGATTTTTTTGTCTTCTGAAGAATCTTTATGCCCGACTTGTTGCATCTACTCATCGTTGACAGGTACTTCAAAAACATATAAAATTGATACATGCTAACAAAGCCTTGTCTGACACAAGATGGTCAGCCTGACATGATGCTGTAAGGTCTGTTAATAGCTCATACCATGAGAATATCGCAGCACTGTAAGAATTAGCAACAAATGAAAATAAGCCACGTGACTGCCGACTTGAAGAAGAGGGATTTCTAAAGGAAATTGAACAACTGGAAGTCGCTATTTTACTTGAAATTTGGGAAACAATTTTAGAAAGGAAGTCTCTCATTGAGTTTGTTAAAAAATAGCATTCTTAATTTTATTCCTATGAAGACAAAGGAAAGGAAAGGTCCGTGGTAAAAACAGTGTAAACAATCTTCAATGCTATCAAACAAAAAAAGAAAGCGTCAGTTTATTAAAGGGACATCAACAAAACAGTATTCTCCTGGAGAAAAAAAATCAAGATTGAGGTATTTCTGGTAATCATTAACAAACTTTCTTAAGCCCTACAACATTGGTTAGGTGCATATAAATACATCCTTGAGAAATTTGGCTTTTTTTACAAACCTAACTGAGCTCAGCACTTTCGCCTCCCGATGGGCAGCAGCCAAGTT
Organism: Ampullaceana balthica; assembly: GCA_944989445.1. NCBI lineage: Eukaryota > Metazoa > Mollusca > Gastropoda > Lymnaeidae > Ampullaceana > Ampullaceana balthica. Next base: position 271,819 of record CALYLW010000598.1, on the reverse strand, counting down.
AATGGAAGAACATTCAAGTGATTTCGAAGAAGGGGTCGGGTAAATCCGAAGTAACTGTTTCGCCCCCCTCAATTTACTAGCAACGCCATCGAGCTGTGCCGGTTTAGGGCCAGGAGCGCCAGTACGGATTAGCAAAAACTGTCGCGAAGAACGCATTGGACGCCTGCTCTGAGGAAACCTTCCAGTGGGGGTTGCACCCTAGGTAGGTCTTTGATGATCCCCCGGTCTGCGGCGGTCCCAACCACGGTGACCCGTGTGCTTTGCCGGGATGGCACTAAAGTGGTAGCGGGTCGTAGTAGGAAATTCCACCACCTCCTTGTGAGGGCAACTTAGTGGGAGGCATCTTCGACTGTATGTCCTGGATGCCTGGATGCCCAGATGGCCGCTCCAGAAGCGACCGCTTTTGGGGGGGGGGTTCCTCAGCTGTTACGTCCCTTTGGTGGCCAGATGGCTAAGGGGGTCTTCCGGGAAGACCCATAAAGAGCACTAGGCTCGGGGCTTCTGATTTTCTTCCATATGTAGGTTCATGAGTGATTTCGAAGACTGCTTACCTTCAGAATTAGTCCAATTTTCAGAACTCTTAAAAAAGTTATTGTCCAGCCTCAGGCTCAGGGTAAGGAAAAGGAATTAGCACAAAGCGAAACTAAAAAAACTTGCACAGAGCTAAAGATTTTGCTGCTTTTGAATGAGCTATATTTCACACAGTCCTTTACAAATGTACACATCGCACTTCGCATCTATCTTTCAATGATGACATCAAACTGCAGCTGAGAGCGATCCTTTTCAAAGTTGAAAAGAATATATAATAAGTAAGAATTTGCATGGGACGAAAAAGGCTGATTATGCTCTCTCTAATGAGCACTGAAAAGGAACTTGTAAGCTTACTCAGCTTTATTGACTTGATTGAAAACTTCGCCATTTCAAAAATTCGCAAACGAAAGTTGAAGATGAAATAATAATCATATATATTTTAAAATAATTTTTTGTTATTTCAAATAGAGAAAAGAATTCGTTACCTCATGAAATTTTTTTTTAAAATACGGAATAACGCGTAATACTATTCTTTACGGGGGCGCGTTCGTAAGCACTAAACAGCGTAAGTCGGGATGTGACCGTCATAACCGGAGGACTACCTGTAATATAAACGTGCATATCTATGCTTTCACGCATTTAATAAATATATATATATACATATAAAATATTAACTCAAAGACATTGAAATCATAATTTTCCTCAAGAAAAACATCAACAAAGAAAACCCATCTTTTGATTTTTTTCTTTGGGGTGATAAAAATCGTATTCCCCCCCACCTCACTGTGGTGGAGGGAGTCGTGAGGTGGGATTCGTTCATGCTGTCCGTGTGTCCAAGCCCAAATGGCTTTATATCTTTTAAAAGACACTGCCTCTTTCATTCAAGCCTTTTTTAAAGATCTCTCTGCTGCGACTATTTATTTTCTTATTTTCCTAATTTGTTTTAATGTTGTTCGTGTGTTGAGACTGTTTTAATATTGCAAGTTAACTGATATTTTTTAAATAAGAATTTTCGCGTTTAACGAATTTCATTGTATTTCTTAATTTCTTTCTAGATTAAAAAAATTTGTCATCTTTGTTTTCTGACATAAAATCGTACACAGTAAAATTTTAGGCTCGGGTGTCACCCCCTGATGGGTGTCACCCGGGGCGGCCCGTCCCCCCCCCCAGTGACGCCACTGATTATACGAACATTTTTGTTTAAACTATTGACTGACGTGAATGTTCAAAATTTTTATAAAGGTTATCGTGTCCAATAAGAGAAATGGTTTGCCTACCATGCAATGTTCTAAGTCTAAGCTTCGTTTGTTTGTGTGAAAAGTAAAAAAAACAACAACACAACTCGTGTGCAAAGTTGCACAATGTCCATTTTTGTACAATATTTCACAAAATTTGCTGCGTGGTGATTCTAAACTCCTGCGTGGCGTCGGTCAAATATCTGCGCAGCCGCGCTGCTTAAAGGGAACATTGCTACCATGGTTCTAACACTTCGCTTACATATCACCCGCAAACTAAACATACATTACAGTATCGGAAACTTCAGCTGAGACAATCTAAAGCTATGTGAACGATTGTTCCGCTTGGCTGGCTATATTATCAATAAGACCCGCTCATCACTTGAACCAAATAATGTTAATACACTTGTCTGTTTGCGTTGTTGGTTAAAAGATGTCATATAAAGAAGACATTCCAGTGTTATTTGGATTATCGACAAGTATTTTAATAAATGTTAATTATGACACCTTAAATTTCAATTTTTGGCTTTAATCAAAATTAACGATTAATTAATCGTTATTTTTTAAAGTCGGCGATTAAATTTAAATTAATCCTTAGCAGCCCCAATTTTTAGACAAGGTTTTCGTATAACAGAGTTCTTCAGCAAACTCATTTATACGTTTTAAAAAATTAAGGTTATGATGTAAAGATTTTTTTTGGTCTGGTTCAAGTAATTAAAGTGCATAGTTCCTGACAACCAGAGATCTGTTAAGGTCTAACGAAATACATTGATATATAATATTTTAATGAGATTTTTCCAACTTAAAAAACTATTCCAATTATTTTCTACTTATAAATTTTCACGATCAAATTAATTACAAAGGCAATCCCATGTAGATCTTGAGTCATTTTAATTTTCTACTATTTTGAAAAGCATATTGTTTCCAAGCAAAGACCAGTTTAGACGACACGATAGTTTGATGGATAAAATTCCGTCGGTTACTATATTGATCAACAGCGGTATTACAAAACAGGATGTATAAGATTCTGACATGAGAACACGATGCAACTGGAAAAGCTGGTGTGGAAATCCCTAAGCGTTACTATGATTTACTTGTCTATGAAGCAGTTCATCTGAAGAAATCTTTCACGCTCCAAAAGGAAACATTGAGACCAGTGGCGTAGCTAGAACTTTTGCCATCCGGGGCGGACTCCAATTTGCCGCCCTTTTTAGAGTCCGTCCATAAATGACGTCACGCACCTGGGGGGGGGGAGTCACACATTTGTGACAAGGGGGGGAGTAAGAAATGTGACGTCAAGTCAAAACGCGCAACTTTAAATAAAATTTCCACTTAAATATTTGATAACTGACACTTTATTTAATGACGTTTATGTACAACGCGTGTTACGACATTAGAGTGCAGCCTTACACTAAAAACATATTTAAATATTTGATTACTGACATTTTATTTAATGACGATAGTAGGATGCAGCGTTACACTAAAACATACTTAAATGACATAATTTTTATTTGAAACATGCTTATTTTCAAACAGAAAATACGGCTTTTAGGGTCAAAGCTTTGTGACGTATTATTGAAGAAGGGGTCTAAGTTTTTGTGACGACGTGTGACGAAAAGGTGTGTGTGAAAAATCAGCCATAATTGCGTGACGTTATATTGACGGTTAGTTAATCGATTATATTATGGTTTTTATAAGTTAATAAACAGGAATAAACAATTGTAATTTAAACGAAGTAAAGGTGGGGAACATGTTTACCATTGCATGCCATATTTATGTAAGCAGTAATAAAAGAGGCCGCATAAGGTTATATACCTATAAATACAAATTTATAAAATACAAGATACTTTTTTTTAAAGGCCACAAGAAAGTTACTGAGGTAGCAGGTCCCCCCCCCACATGAGACAAAACATATTCCAAATTTACACCAAAAAACCCATTACCAGTCACTATTCTTTTATTTTGTATTTATAAATAAATGATTTTTTTTATTTACAAACAAAGAAATTGTATACATTAGTATGTAAACATATTTATACATTTACTTTCCTAATTTTCATAACAGAAAAATCGTGTATTATGCTATCAAAATTAAAATTATCTGCAATATCTTGTTCTATGGACAGTATCGCAAGATTTTGTTGTCTTTAATCGCTCATTGTGGAACGAAGATAATTTTTTATCGACTTCAGTTTGGAGAAGTTCCTTTCATAACTAGCGACACTGATAGCAATAGTTGAAAAAATTCATAGCAAAATTACAATGTTGGGTACAGAATTTTCCAATCTTTACTGTTGAATAAATTTTAATAGATCAAGGAGGCCTTTTCCGGCGTTTTTCTAACATAATGTCTTGTAGTGTAGGTACAGCCATAAAAACCTGGATCCTTTTTCCTTCCATATTGAACTGTTCTTTATCAATGTCAATAAAGTAATTTATTTGATGTTCCAATGCTTCATTTTGTAGGTTACATGGTATTAAATACGAATATTTTCTTTCAAGGACATGCAATACATCAAAGCGTTCTTTTATAATTCCATCCATGGATAAAAACATTTCTAGATGTACCTCTTTTTCTAAAGATAGAACGTCTTTTTAATTTTCCCCACTCATATTTTTTTCCTAACTCCACGTTCAATTGATATCTCCACCTCTTCACAAATTGTTTGGCTGATATAACATCTTTTTTCTATTTGCACATCTCTTTGTTTCATGCAATGGCCTTGAATTAATTAAAAAAATGACGGGTTCCCATAAATTGAGATAACATAGAAAAGAAAAAGATTGCATTGAATTGAGTAAAATTCCAGCATCTGATCTCGTTTTACTAGTTACTTCTTCCGATGTCAATTTTTTCAAGACGCTTGAAATTTTAACGTACTGGTATGTCTTTTTTCGAAATTATCTATCCCTATTGTGGTGTTTATTAAAGGAGAAATTTGAATATTTTCATATTCTTATCATAAATCTTAATGATTTTCCATAAAATAGACGAATTCAACTTATTTACACATTAATTTAATAAATTGGATATTCGTAACATTTTTAATGAATAACGCATTTTAATGAAAAACACAAATTATTTGTGCTACTTTAATGGAATAAAAGCAAAATAAATTAAATTTTTACTAACTTAACATACAATAATTTTCTGAAAACTGAAACAGTAATATAAATGACTACTTGCAAGTTAAACACTATATTTGAACTACTATTCATTGTAGGTACGTGTTCGCGCATTATTCTGCGAATGTCAAAATTCCACGTAAAAACTGTCGTGGCATAATAACAGCACATATTATTCGGCCCAGCGGTGATGTGTTTTTTGGGTACTTTTCTTTTAAAAGAGTCATCTGTGACTTATACCGCTTAGTTTTCCAAATAAATGGATTTCTTTTTGAGCGATTAAAAATTTTTGAACGGTTTTGCGTTAGTTATAATATCCACTATGTAATCAAAAAAATATGCGAATCCGTTAATTAAGACTCGAAATTACAAATATTTTTGTTTCACCTTGGTTTTCTCCCTTCAAAATAAAAGGGGCAGTTGTCGCAAATGGTTGTACTTTTCAAATGCCCACAAATGCCGCCCCTTAATGAGTGCCGCCCGGGGTGGACCGCCCCCACCGCCCCCCCCCCTAGCTACGCCACTGACTGAGACTTTGTCTTTATTGGCCCCTGGACATGAGCATCTGTTGCTAAGTGATTGAGATGTGTGTTGTGTGTTTATAAACATACCGTGACGGTGGTCAAGGTCACATGAGGCAAGATGTGTTGCGATGCACGCGCCAGTGTTAACGTCGTATCTGAAAATAGAAATGTGAAATGCTGTCGCAACACCATGTAAAAAACAAAACAAAAAGACAATAGAGGTAAAGCCTGTAAAATTTTTATAGAGTAACGATTCCAACTGAATGTAGAGACAACTTAAATACTGTAAACTGTTAACATGAGTTGATCTCTGTACTGCTGAACTAAGACTAGTTTACCTCGTTGTATTGGCACACACCATTGTGTAAACTTTTCCTAGATGGCACCTCACGTAGCGAAGTCCTTCCCTTGACTTCGGCTCCCCAAGCTGTAAGGGCGCACACGCCCCCTGAAAGTGCTGGACAGTTCTCAAACCATGACTTGTGGGGACATTCACGCAGCTGCTGTTTGTTGCCCACGTCGATGTTATCGTCAAAATCAGGAGTATAGTTTCGAACAACATCTTCATGACTTAAACAAAAATCAATTTATTTCTTAAATTTATTTCTTAAATTTATTTGCAGCAAGTCCATATCCCTGCTGCGCCAAGATAAAGAATTTCCCTAGCAAAAGAACAGGGGAAAGGAAGACATCCTTTATCTACTGCTGCCAATGACACGAGTCAATGGTGGTACAACTGAGCTTAAAGACGAGACACTGTCGCCAACCAATCACAATGAAGAAAGCCTCAAGCATCTGTACTCATAAAGCAATTTCAGGGGCTCTAATTCTAAATATTCATCAGGGCATGATGTCACAACAGTTTCTGCACATCTGATGCTTTGAAAATAGCTTGGCACGTTTCTAGTCCGACAATTTTGAGTAAAATACGTATACATTTTGTTAGCTTCACCCCCAATTTTGTTTTTGCAATTAATACATCTGGACAAAAAAAGTTCAATTATTTCCAACATTGTTAATTTCTTGCTGAGGTATAACTGATATAAATAAATGTGTGAGACTCCTTTGTAATGTAATAGACATGGCCGCATGGCTAATGTGAAAGGAAGTATGGGCAAGTCATAACTCATAGATCAATTTAAGCTTTCAATATAACAAGTGTGCATTTTCCCCCCTATCGTTTTGTGTGGTAGTGGTACAAATTGATAGATGTCCGTTGTCTGATAAGGTGGTACGGGGCTGTATATCAACAACAAGCCCGTTTAAGATGCGAACTATGATTAAAGAATATCGCCTCACACATTGTAGACAAGCTCTTGTTGTTTATGTTTGGTTGCTGGAGAAGGAAGCGTTTGTCGTCCCGTTGTGTTTTTTTTTCAGGCTTATCGAACCCCCTTTTAAGAACATGATGTAGTATAATGCGGTTTTTATTAAGACACCTAAGAACAATAAAGTTTATCAATTAAAGCCAGTTCCTCTTGCAACGGAAAGGAATTACACGTCATCCATCATATTTAGTAGTGAAGTTAGGTACAGATATTAATATCTGTCTTCTTTATATCGAATACATATTGCAAGTTCTAAACTAAAAAAATATAATGTATTCTGAATGTTTAAAGCTCTATTTATTTATCATTTGTCTACTAAGTAACAGTAGTAATTAATCAGTATTTTATGTAGCACGTACGTGTCAGTAAAAATAAACACACATACAGTCATTATACTTGATTATTCATGATGTAATAAGATAAATACTGTGTTTTAATACTATTAAATGTCATTGGTTGTCTTCGATAACATTTCTTTCATCTTTAGTCGGTTACTTAAAATAACTTACAATGAACTGGTAGATCAAACTAGAGTGAGTGCACTTACACTTTCATAATAATAATACATTACCAGAGGGGCTCATGAGGTTTAACATCAGGGTTGCCATATTGGCCTTTTTAAGGCCAAATTCTCAAAATTTGGCATTTTTAAAGTGGGTTTGACCTCAATTTTTTTTTAACCTTTTGGCCTTTTTTGGGCTTTTTCTTTAAAAAAAAATTAAAAAAAATTTAAATATATATATATATATATATAGAGATATATAATATAATATATATAATATATATATAAAACAATCTTTATCACCAAAAAAAAATATATATAAAAATTCGCCAATAAGTCAATAACCTTATTAATTATATTCTATATTGGTATAGATTACGTGTATGTTAGACATTAAATTTAAAAAAAAGTTTAACAAAGTGGCTATTAAGAAAAAGCCAGATAAAGAATGCATCTCACTCTTTAAACGCTATTGTTAGAGACAGGGCTGAGCTTTTGTTTACAAATAAATGCAGTTAAGGCTTTCTCATGTCACCAAGAATGCTTGATGACCAGTGGCGTAGCTAGGGTTATGTGCGCCCGGGGACATGACACAAAATCGGCGCCCCTTGTCGGACCGAAAAAATCTGGGGGCTAATTGAGCCCCTAAGAAAAATTTGAAATTTTACGGTTTATATTGTTCATTTTCGAAGCTTCTGGTATTTTAATGAAATAGAATACAGACTAATAATTCTCTATACGATTGTAAACAATTTATTTGAAAACATAAATACTCTATACTAATTATACGATTAGACATAGTCTACAAAAAATTGATTCTCCTTGATTGAATTTGATTGTCGCAAACTCGTCAATCACGTTGTCAAAATTAATATTCTCAAGATTTTCTCTTCCGATGCTAAGGAGTGCAAGATCACTGGGACTATATTTTCCAATTGAAGCACGTAAATAATAGTAAATAAGCTTTAGTTTGCTGAAGGGCCACTCACAGCTTTCTGTTGAAACAGCAGTTGTTAGAAGTATTTGAAGTGAAATGCGCTTGACTCGGAAATACGTTATCTCCATATGAAACTATAAAACCAAGAACATCCAAAGGAGTTTCCGATATAACTTCAGTCGGGATACTGAGAAGCATTTTTCAGTCTCTGATTTATGTGCACAAGTCATGACCATTGACGTCAGTGTCGTATAAATTAGCAAAATCTAAGCAATTTTAACGAAGTGTATCGACTTTTGTCTCAGCAAGAAGAGTTTTGACGTCTTTTGAAAATCCAAATTTGTTGTTTATAATTTTTTAGACGTATAAACCGTATTGATATCTCCTGTTGGAGTCTATCAATTACGCTGTTCATATCACGTGCAATTCTTCTTCTGCAGAAAATCCTGCATCTCTTGTTAATTCTTCAGGCATCCTCCGATGTCGTCTAATCCTTCTGTCAACCTCGATTCCCCAAGTTGTGCATCTTCCTTTCCATTATCTACCGCAACCTGGCTCAAATTATCACGAATGTTGACAATTTCTTGCTCAAGCGATTCAAGATCAGATGCGGCTTCCCTGAAATTCACAGTAGGATTCTGCAACCGTTTCTGGGCACGATCAATTTCCCCAAGTAGGATGTTCCAGAAATTTAACAAAACTAGGAATTTAAAGTTTAATATACCTGCCAGCAAAGTTTCTGCATCACTTCTGGTGTCAGGCGTCATATTTGTATGTTTTGATAATTTTTCCAACAGCTCTACCAGTTCATCTAGTGAAATCTAGTCCTTCATAAATTGCTTTAACAGCTTCTGATCGTGCATTACAACGTGTTTCAGACTTCCTCTTCATTTTGATTGGCACAAATCTTTTTAATTCTTCCAAACGAGTTGTTGAACGAGAGAAAACAAAAATTTATACTTTCTACGGTTCCAAAAACGTGATAACAACTGGATCCTGTTTGGCTTAGTGTACTCTTGGTAAGTTTAAGCTGTGGTTATCACAGTTGATGAACAATGCTCTGTGATTTCTGGCACATATTTGGTGTTGAGGGCTGGATATATGCCCAGTCATTACAGCAGCATTGTCATAACATTGTGACCGATAGTCGGCTAGAGGTATGTTATTAGATTCTAGTTTCTCCACGATAACTCTTTCAATGCTTGCTGCGTCTTTGGAATGTATCTGGATTAAATCTAAAAATGATTCTTTGATGGTTTCTTTTTTAGTTTGAACATCCACAAATCTGATGTCTTGAGAAAGCTGTTCCCGGTGTCTTAGATCGGGTGTTGAGTCAAGTAAGATACCGTAGTACTTGTTTTTCTGATTTCACTCAACAGCTGATTCCTTACAGTCGATGAAAGTAGGTGGATAAATTCATTTTGGATTTCCCGTATAAATAAGATACTGAACCTGTATTTTCTCGGGAATCTTGTAAGTGCTTTTCTAACAGTGGATCATACTGATCAAGTTTGATCACTGAGAGACAGGAAAGAGAGGCGGTGTCTGATGTTTCATATAAAGGGAATCCAACTTGCTTTGACATACCCACACAATCCCTTGAGAGGAGAGACCTTCTGTAAGCCAGTGTTTCTCAACCTTTTGAGATTCAAGGACCACTTGAAAAAACGTGTGTCTTAGCTACGGACCACTACTAAAAATTGTGCTACTGCCGAGCTGGAAAGTTATATATAATTATGCTGTGTATATCTTATCTGTTGCACATGCTCCTTCTATACAGAAGATTATTGTTAGCTATAAGTAGTATACATGTTATTTAGTAAAGTTATACTAATATGCTACGTTTGCGTGCTCCAAAAACAGTATTGTAATGGCTTTCTTTTGTAAAGAACAAATGTCATTTATATTAGTCACATAGTATAGTTATTTCGTTCTACTTGCTAACTATAAAAAAACTCTAAGTCATAAACAGTAGTTTTGTATTAAAAAGACTGCTATATTAGTTTATTTAGTATGAAAGATGTTTTGTTTTTATTGTAACCAATGCAGAAAATCCACTTTCACAAAGTTGCAAAGGGTAAAAGTATTTTAAAAGCTATCTGAGACAGTTCGGAATACTCCAAAATTTCATTAAGCCCACTTTCTGATGCAACATATTCAAAGTGGTATCGCTAGTCAGTTCAATGAATTGGTTTAATTACGATGGTGGTAATTTTATTTGATGAGCCAATGTGTGCGAGATTAGGACTGGAAACCCACGAAAAACCACTGAACGTTAAAAATCACCAAAGTAGAATTAAAATTGGCCCCGCGTTGATCGAATATGACCAAATTTGTCAACAGTTGTTTATTTATTTCAAAATTTTCTGGTTTCTCTGTGATTTCGTATAATTGATCAAACATCACAAAGTTACCTTGAAATAATCTTCTTTTCCAAAGATCAAGCTTTTTCGTAAAATCAGACACTTTGTCACTGAGAGTAATTTAATGTGTCTGCTTTCCTTCCCGAGTTGAATTAACTTTATTGAGTTCTTTAAAAGTTTCAGCCAAGTAAGCCAGAACAGCAACCCATAAGCTATGGTTCAAGTGATCAACAAGCTTTGAGTTTTTTATACAAGAAACTATCTTCACGTAATTCAAACAGTCTTATAACCATCGAATTTCAGTATACATCAGTAACTGTTAATGTTCAAGATTCATATTCGAACATAGAAAGCAAAGAAATGAGAATTTAATAGACGAGCCATGATAAAATTTAAAAACTATTTAGGCCAGATCAAAAATATATTTTAAGTCAGCGTTAATTCTTTTACTTGTTAGTCTTGCTCGATGAATCATACAGTGCGTAAATTTCATGCTTTGCTCGCGGACCACCTGGCACATCTTCGCGGACAACTAGTGGTCCACGGACCACAGGTTGAGAACTACTGCTTTAATCCACTCCTTTTTCTTGTCTTGGTCATTTTGGTTGCTTTTAGTGTCGTCTCTGTCTGTTCTATAGATAGAATCGCCTTTGTCTCTTACTGCTCCCCTACTCTCACTCCCAGTCTCTCCCAGTTTTTTTTTAAAAATCGCCATCAGCAATCCTACATTGTGGATGTGTCATTTATTTATGAGTAGAATGGCGCCTCTTAACGCTCAATGGGGGCGCCAAAATCATGCTTGCCAACTGATTTGTAATGAATATATTTTCGGAGCTCCAAAATTCAAACTTGCAAACGTATTTGGGATACATTAGTTTACATCAAAACACAATTAAATAATGAGTTTTAATACTCATTTTTGCGCCCCCTTAACGTGGCGCCCCGGGGACATATGTCCCCCTCTGCCCCCCCCTCGCTGCGCCACTGTTGATGACTTGACATCTGATAAATTTTATAATAATACTGCAAATAGCAGTCTATAGGAAAAGGATGACAGGAATCCGTTCTTTCAAATTAAGAAGAGCTCAAGGGAAGAAACGGCTATGTCACATTTTTGTAGTTTTGAGATATTCAAGTTTTAAAGTTCAAAATTATACATATTTCGTATAAATTAACTAAATAGATTTGAGTTTTTAATGGGGCTGGAGACATAATTTTTTCATAAAACCTCATTCAAAACATTCCATCGATGACCCTCTATCAGATACAGGGTGTAAGTAAACAATTTCAAAAATGTCACTCAGCCGTTTTTTCCCTTGTAGTCTTCTTGTATATTAGTATCATTGTCTATTTATTTTGTGAATATAACCATACATAAGAACATTGGCATTTACACATTTATCAACCCTTTTCTCCTGGTTCAACCTTCATTTTAAATAGTTAAATGATTTTCAGCCGTTTTGAGCCGTCCATAAATGACGTCACGCAATTTTGGCAGATTTTTAAATGTATTTTCACCCCCCCCCCTTTTTTCGTCACACGTAATCAAGAGCTAGACCAGGGGTGCGCAACCTTTGGGCCATTGACGGCCGCATAAATAAAAAAAAATACTTTTGCCACGGCCGCCAACAGTTTTTCACTGAAAAACGAAACGGTAACAATCAAAAGTTTACCTCTCGTAATAGTGAACGCGAGATAATAATGACATAATCATAATGTAATGTAGGCAAACACAGTGATTAATTACAAACAAAAACATTTCCATCGATATTCACTTATATTTCTACTTTATTGAACATTGTCATGTAAACCTAACGTCATGTCACACACGTACAGCATGATTATATTTTTAAATCCTTTATATTAACTCGTGGTGTCTGCACCCTTGATTGCTTGCTTGCTTGTCGTCAAAACTTTTGATCGATTTTTAACCCACTTGCTCGTAAGCTAGCGAGCTGAAATTTTGCAGGCAGTTTCGTACCGATAATAAAAACAATGTATCAAAATTTCAGATCGATTGCATGTACCGTAATTAAATTATTGATTTTTTAGATTATTGTATTTATTCCTATGTATCATGCTATTTTTTGAGATAGAGCGTCGCGGTGCGTATTATATTGAACAACCTTTCTGTCGCGCAATAAGGTGCGTATTTTATTGACAACACTTTTTATAAACATATTCCTGATCGGTGCGCATTATATTAAACATGTTTTACGACACAACTACAATTTTGTATTGTTGGATGGTCTTGCGCTGCGTATTATAATGAACATTCTTTTAGTTACGTCTCGTACATAAAGGATTTATAGTAAAAAACTTGTTTTTTTACGTTTTTTAAAATTAAGTGGCATTAGTACACCGAGAACACAATAATTGAAAAAGTAATAAGCTGCTCACTAACACTGTCCATGTTACTCAGCAGGCCAGAGTCCAGAAATTAGTTGCTGCTTTGCTCTTGGATGTTTGCCGAGAGTCGCGCAAAGTCCGGATACTCACTGGAGATCATCAGTCGTATTCCTGACGCCAGATTTGTGTCAACCAGTCTGGTCCGATATTTGTTCTTGAGATATTTCATTCGTGAAAATGACGCTGAACTTCATGGGCCTGCCCTCATTAGCTACAACTGCAGCCTAACACCAGCGTGGCTAGAGCTATTTCAATGTCTAAGCGCTAAACACTGCAGCTAACCCTGCCGGAGTCGTCATTTGTTTCGCAATAACAAGTTCTTAAAAGAGCGTAAATGAATATTCGATATTTAGTTTACAACTTTACATAAAAAATTGCCAAATTGCAAATATTTGACGGCCGCAGGTTATTATAATTTAAACAGATTTCCAAGGCCGCACATTTTCGTGCCCACGGCCGCATGCGGCCGTACGGCGGCAGGTTGCGCACCCCTGAGCTAGACCCTTTCCAATATGTCACAGTTCTTAAAAGCACCCCCTCGCCATACATCGCCACAAATCTGTGACCCCCTCCCACCCCCTAGGCCCTAGGCGCGTGACGTCATTTTTGTTGACATTTTTCATATAACATAAGTTTGGCCTTTTTGGCTTTTTTTTGGCAGTCAGTCTGGCCTTTTACCCAAATTACAGTCTGGCAACCCTGTTAAACATACCTCAGAGTCGCTGACCTTTAAAAAAAGGTATCTGTTAGTCGTTGCTGTACTCAGTAAGTACTTGAAGGAACATTAAGATTCGCAGATACCAATGGGATCGTCTACCATAGCGAATCAAGGATACAACATGATAAACACAGGGCTTCAAATAAGGTTACAGTAGTACAATGTAAGTCAGCGCTGCAGGCTTTCAGTCGTTAGATATATAGAATACATCATTAGTAGGACAGAACATATCATTAGGAGGACAGGACATATCATTATTAGGACAGGACATATCATTAGTAGGACAGGATATATCATTAGGAGGACAGGACATATCATTATTAGGACAGGACATATCATTAGTAGGACAGGATATATCATTAGGAGGACAGGACATATCATTAGTAGGACAGGAAATATCATTACTAGGACAGGACATATCATTAGGAGGACAGGACATATCATTAGGAGGACAGGACAATCATTAGTAGGACAGGACATATCATTAGGGGGACAGGACATATCATTAGTAGGAAAGGACATGTCATTATGAGAATAGGACTCATCATTAAGCGTTGGACAGGACACTTATTTAGGTGTAGGGTAGGACGCATCAATTAGTATTGAATAGGGCATATCTTTATGAGTTGTATAGGACATATCTTTATGAGTAGGACAGAACATTATTAGGAGTTTGAGATGACACACCATTAGGCGTTGTATAAGCCACACAACTAGGAGTAGAATGCGACACATCATTTGACGTTGGATAAGACAGTCATCAGGATTAGAATAGGCTATATCCTTAAGATTTTGATATTATAGAACAATAGTTAGGAGTAGGAAAGAACATATCTTTAGGCTCTGCATAGGACACATCATAATGGGTAGGATAGGACACATCCTTAGGGGTAGGATAGGACACATATTTAGGAGTAGGAGAGGACGCATCATTAGGATTATAACGAATGTTAATTCTTTACTGTTCGTTCTCTTTAGTTTTCTTGGTTTAATAAAAAAATGTTTGCCTATTAGCACCGAATCATAAAACTTCCCAATGGCATAATGTACTTAACACGTGTGAACTATTGTATGAGGAAAACAAGCAGTTCATTTTTACTATTTAAAATATACAAACCCAACCTCGCATTAGATGACCTTTTCCTATCTTTCAGTTTCTTTAAGGTCCATCCATGTCGACTATTCGTAACTGCAAACAAGTTAACATCAAGTTTGATGAGCATTAGCTAACCAACGATTGTGTTGTATTCAATGTCATTGTATGCACGCATACTGCATCTTTGTGTCAATATATGAATTACAGTGCAAGGAATATTTTTAGATTGATATTTGCGGAAGAAACTATAACATTTATTTTAAATATTCTTTCCAGGATACATGGATGTTATATCCAGTTGTTTAAACAATCGGTGGTTCACTCGCCCTGACAGTTGCGTTAGTCACCCGGCTCCACCCATAAAATATTATACCGCGTTACAATCGAACTGCTATCGGTAATTGTGAAGGTTAGTATTGTCTTTATTACAGGGCAAACGGCCATTATGTGGACATCACACATATGTAGCCGGGAGTCAGGAAATGTTACGACAATTAATTTTATCAATATCAATGAACACTCCCTCCACACCCCTTATTAGATTATGTGTATGATTCTTTTTTTCTAGGCAAATAAAATGTTTGTGTAAATGAATCTATACACTGGTAAGGTTGTATACCCGTTCTGTTCCTGCTGTTGTTTATAAGAACTAACCATGGGACAAGGTAAGACATATTGAATAGGCTGAGATAGCGTTGAAATACCGGCGTAGAGAGTACAGAACACGAGAGGAAGTCTCAAATACTGTTAAGTGGCGAGAGTTGTGGCGAGTGGTGTAGCTATGTAAATTTTTAAGAATCATGTTACAAATGTGTAAAGATTCAGTAAAAACAAAAAGTCTAATGATGTATACAAACATTGACACGATTATAACTGTAATAAAACAACCCCGTAAAAACAAAGTTTTTGACTATAAATCCCTTATATATGAGTCATAACTAACAGTATTGATTATTTTCAAACGCGACAAGCATTTACTGACTGAATCCGTCTTAACTCAACTTTGCCTCATAACCCTAGTTGGGACCGAGTTCAGCATGACACTTAAAATGTAAACAAAAGCACCCCGTAAAAACAAAGTTTTCTACTATAAATCCCTTATATTTGAGTCATAATTAAAAGTATTGATTATGTTCCAACGCGACAAATATTTACAGACTGACACCGAGTGATGTCCCCTGTCTTTTAACGGGGGTGGGACGTGAGGGGGTGTCGGCACGACGGTCGACGTCTAAGCGTCAACTCAAACTCACGTGGAAAAAAACAATAACAAACCGTGAATTTGAATTACAAACGTTATATAAGGATAAATTAAAAATGCATTAATTTATTTACGGTACGTTCGATCGATCTGAAATTTTGATACGATGCATTGTTAGGTAAGGCGGGTCCGTGTGCCAAATTTCAGCTCGATCGGATCACGAGAAGTGGGTCATTTTTTACTTTTGTTTTTCAGCCCGCCCAAGACAGAGAGAGAGAGAGAGAGAGAGAGAGAGAGAGAGAGAGAGAGAGAGAGAGAGAGAGAGAGAGAGAGAGAGAGAGAGAGAGAGAGAGAGAGAGATGATGAGACGGCGGTGAAGTTAATATAAGGGATTTAATAAAACAAACCCGTAAAAACAAAGTTTTTGACAATAAATCCCTTATATATGAGACATAACTAACAGTATTGATTATTTTCAAACACGACAAACATTTACAGACTGAATCTGTCTTAACTCAACTTTGCTTCATAACCCTAGGGGGGAGGGGTGGGTGGGAGGGGGAGAAGGGAAAAGTCTGGTCACCGATTCGCTTGACCGAGCTCAGCGTGACACGTAAAATGTAAACAAAAGCACCCCGGTACTTCGATGGGTCGCCTCAATGCGTCAACTCAAACTTTCACGTGGAAAAAAAAACAATAACAAACAGTGAATTTAAATTACATAAGTTATATAAGGATAAACTTAAAATGCATCAATTTATTTACGATGCATTGTTTGGTGAGGCGGGTCCGTGTGCCAAATTTCAGCTCGATCGGATTACGGGAAGTGGGTCATTTTCGTCTTTTGTTTTTCCGCCCGCCCAAGACAGAGAGAGATGACGACAGACAGAGAGAGATGACGACAGACAGAGAGACAGAGACGCCGGTGAGGTTAATATAAGGGATTTAAAAATATTGTAATTCCGAGACTTATTTTGAATTAGCTCTTTTTAATGAACCATCACTAGTCCCATGAGAAATGTTTGGTAATAAGTACTAATAAGTGTTTTATCACTCACGTAATAATATATAGGACTAGATGCGACCCACGGCATAGCATACGCCACAGAATTGCCTATAGATAGTGCACAGGAAGGGGGTAAAGAACGGAGATATACAGCAGCACGAAGAAATGATAACAACGCAAGTGAACGTGGTTCAATCAACCGCAATGCACATGTTTAAAGACTAAAGGTAGTCACGCTTGCTTGCTCACGTCTTGCTTGCCATAGTTTCTGGCGAACTATATAGACAGATAGGCAGACAGACAAATAGACAGACTGACAGATGGATAGATAGATAGATAATATTCATAGATAGATAGATAGAAAGACAGACAGTCAAACAGACAATGAGACAGACAGACAATCAGACAGACAATCAGACAGACAGACAGACGGATAGATAGACAGACAGACAGACAGATAGACAGACAGACAGCCAGACAGACAGATAGATAGATAGATAGATATATATATAGATAGATAGATAGATAGATAGATAGATAGATAGATAGATAGATAGATAGATAGATAGATAGATAGATAGATAGATAGATAGATGTTCTATATTTAGCCGAGTCTTGGCTTTAATTTCAACAGGTACACACAAAACAAAGTAGGGACCATTGCAGAACAGTTTTAATTGATGAACAATGAATTACGCTTCTTCTTCTTTCTTCACTCCCTTCCTCCTATATAGTGCGTCTTAGTGCAGTGCGCATAGTGTGGCGCGGTGGGGGAGAGCACACTAGTACAGATATATAGACTGCGACTTGCTTGCTCCAGTTTCTGGCGAATTATATATATAGATAGATGATGAACTATTGATCCCTTTTTTTAAAACATTTTTAAACTTCATTCCAAAAGAAAAAAAGAAATCTGCATAGGTCATAGGTTATAGGTCATCCTTTATCCAAAATTGAGAAAATAATTTATTAGTAAGGGGGAAAAGGCGGAGAAGTTGGTAAATGATGCCTTAATTTATTGATTTTTCCCAATGGTGATGACAAAATGAAAAATTCCAGTTTGATAAAACGACCAGCATAGAAGTTAACAACCCCAACGGTCAGCTTTCATCTTAGCCAAGGCCAGAGGTCGTTTGACCCATTCAATGACCCATTTCGGCGGCATGATCCAGACCTCCGGATAATTGTCCAGCAGATGTTTGAGCCAGCGCACCAGTGCCGGGTACGCATTGGGATTCCGGTAAAACAGGAAGTCGTGGGTGAAGAAGGACATTGGACGCCGATCACTGTGGTAGTAGTCGGTGAAATGTCGGCTGAAAAAAAAACAACGAAAAGAAAGTAATCTCATCAGTTTGATCAAATCTCATTAGTTTGGTCAAATCTCATCAGTGTGATCAAATCTCATCAGTTTGATTAAATCTCATTAGTTTGGATCAAATCTCATCAGTTTGATAAAATCTCATCAGTTTGTTAAAATCTCATCAGTTTGATCAAATCTCATCAGTTTTATCAAATCTCATCAGTTTGATCAAATCTCATCAGTTTGATCAAATCTCATCAGTTTGATCAAATCTCATTAGTTTGATCAAATCTCACCAGTTTGGATCAAATCTCATCAGTTTGATCAAATCTCATCAGTTTGATCAAATCTCATTAGTTTTAACAAATCTCATCAGTTTGGATCAAATCTTATAAGTTTTATCAAATCTCACCAGTTTGATCAATCTCATGAAATTGATCAAATCTCATATTAGTTTTATCAAATCTCATCAGTTTGAATCAAATCATATCAGTTTGATAAAATATCTACAGCTTGATTAAATCTCATCAGCTTGATAAAATCTCATTAGTTTGATAAAATCTCATCAGTTTGATAAAGTCTTATCAGTTTGATCAAATCTCATTAGTTTTTATCAAATCTCATCAGTTTGATCAAATCTCATCAGTTTAAGCAGTCACTTTCAAAATGTCTTGAAACAAATCTTTAAAATAATATTTTAAAAATTAATATCTTTAAAAAAAATAATAGAAGCGATTCCCCCGTCAAGCAGATGGTATGCGCCTATCACCAATGATTCACCAACTCATTCCTGCTGTCCAAGTCCTAAGTCTAAGGGATTATCTTGGTCAAAGGAGAGAAAAAAGAAAGAAATATAATAGGAAAGCTAATTGGGGCTGAGAAGGGTGTTGGCTTAAAAAGATAATTAATTATTATATGTTTCTGTAACCATGTTCTCAGAGGTGAGAGAAACATTTCAAGCTCTAACAAACATCTCCTTACTGGTAAAAGTCGAACCATTCCTGCTCCGTGATGTTGTCTTTGTTTTTGCCAACCCTGCAAGCATCCAACATGGCGCATGACCGGCCGTCATCACCGAACCAGGTCGTGAGGGGAACTTCCCAGAGTCCAGGATATCGTCTCACCGGACAGGCACAGTACATGCATCTGTAAGTATTGCAGGACACTCATTGCAGGATGACGGGTGACAGTTGTCAGTGCTATGTTAACAAGGCTTCGTATTAGCCACGATAAATCGATTATTCAAAACTTTCATGTTTTGAAACGTCATATTTCAAGTTTCTTTACTAAATACATTAAAAGTCTTTACTTTTTTGGCGGGAAATCAAAAGTCCAGGGCCAGGGGGGAGGACTTGCTTTACTGCCAATGGATGTGTCGTACAGGAAGCCGTTATTTTTTAGGACGGCAAACTGTGTCTCTCGAGCACACCGGAGGTAAGGGGCACGAAACCCAGCAATAGAGTTCACGAGAGAGTGGTCGCCCTTGGCCTTCAAGATATTCTCTTTTACACCAACAATCTGAAAGTTAAGGTGCTAATAAAAGTTATGGTACCCCATAAGTTATAGTGACAATAAGTTATGGTACCCCATAAGTTAGCCGGCTGGATAGCCAAGTCTCACAAAGCTGAGGGGCATGGGATCGAGCCCACGCAAAGCCACAATATAAATGATACGCTAAGAAAGTCCTCTGCTGACCCCTGGAAGGGAATTGGGGCACCCACCAGGTATAAACAAGCCCCGAGTAAGCTCTAATGGAAATAATAGGGATCCCATACGACCTTCGGGTTATGGGACTTACTTTTTACTTACCCCATAAGTTATAGTGCAAATAAGCTAGTGTGCCCAATAATCGGGGGTTTAAATAAGTTAAGGTGCTAATAAAAGTTATTGTGCGCCATAAGTTATAGTGCCAAGAAGTTATATTGTCAATAAGTTATAGTGCCAATAAGCTAGTGTGCCCAATAATTGGGGGTTGAAATAAGTTAAGGTGCCCAATAATTGGGGGTTGAAATAAGTTAAGGTGCCCACTAATTGAGGGTTTAAATAAGTTAGGATACCCAATAATTAAGGCTTTAAATAAGTTAGGATGCCCAATATATGAGGGTTTAAATAAGTTAGGGTGCCCAATATATGAGGGTTTAAATAAGTTAGGGTGCCCAATAAGTTGGAGAGTTCAATAAGTTTGATAATTGGCGATAGATTCGTTTTAAATTTAACATTGAGACAGCAAACAAAATTGGTCTTTCAATACAAACTGAAGTCAGATGGGGGATCAAGTATAGGATTTTAAATTTTGCAGCTTCATAAAAAGCAACATTCAATGAAAAGTATAACCCAAAGTAGACGAGAAGATTGTGTGTGTGTGTGTGGTGTGCGTGTGTGTCCCATAACCTCTTTTCGAGGTCGTAGGGGGTTCTAATGTTTCCATTAGAACATTCTCGGGCTTAGCAGACCTTGGCGAAGCCCATCCCTTTCCAGGTCAGCGGAGGGCTTTCTTAGCGTTAGTCATTCATCAACATTTTTATAG
Organism: Ampullaceana balthica; assembly: GCA_944989445.1. NCBI lineage: Eukaryota > Metazoa > Mollusca > Gastropoda > Lymnaeidae > Ampullaceana > Ampullaceana balthica. Next base: position 251,016 of record CALYLW010000598.1, on the reverse strand, counting down.
TGGCTTCAACGTGGGCTCGATCCCACGGCCCTCAGCTTGTGAGGCGAGCGCACTATTGACTTAGCTATCCAGACGAGAAGATTAGCTACATGCAATAACTGTGATCAGTATCGCAACCGGGGAGGATGGGGGTGACAATTAAATCCTGTCTTTCCTGTCGAGCAGCCCCATTAAACACCAAGTCATTAAAACTAGTTCCGGCGGGAAACTGATGCACTAGAGCAGTGCTTCTCAAACATTTTAGTATGGCGGACCGGCAGGAATTTTTTCCATTGCACCAGGGACCGATGCACTATTTTCCCTGCACTGACAATTTTTTCTGTCCTTTTTTTGAGAACATCTGCGGACCGGCAGCGGATGGCCCACGGACCGGCACCGGTCCGTGGACCGCCACTTTGAGAAGCACTGCACTAGAGTACCACCCCTTGAATTACAAAGATCATTGATTGCACTGTTTGTCCTATGCGAACATTAGTGGCGAGACAGATTTAAGCAGATGTGGGCCAGCACAAAATTTCCCAATAAAAAAATAATTTATAGTGATTAAGTATAAACGTTTTGTACCATCATGCCATTTTCAGTTTTGTTTAAATAGGATTTAATCATTTAAATTAAATTCATTTATAAATAAATGTGTTACTTTTTTTTTAAGGAAAAGCGCGGTGAGCCCAGTTGCTCGCTGCTAGCTGGGGTACAGCCCTATGAGCCCAGTTGCTCGCTGCTAGCTGCCCAGTTGCTCGCTGCTAGCTGGGGTACAACCCTATGAGCCCAGTTGCTCGCTGCTAGCTGGGGTACAACCCTATGAGCCCAGTTGCTCGCTGCTAGCTGGGGTACAACCCTATGAGCCCAGTTGCTCGCTGCTGGCTGGGGTACAACCCTATGAGCCCAGTTGCTCGCTGCTGGCTGGGGTACAACCCTATGAGCCCAGTTGCTCGCTGCTGGCTGGGGTACAACCCTATGAGCCCAGTTGCTCGCTGCTGGCTGGGGTACAACCCTATGAGCCCAGTTGCTCGCTGCTGGCTGGGGTACAACCCTATGAGCCCAGTTGCTCGCTGCTAGCTGGGGTACAACCCTATGAGCCCAGTTGCTCGCTGCTGGCTGGGGTACAACCCTATGAGCCCAGTTGCTCGCTGCTGGCTGGGGTACAACCCTATGAGCCCAGTTGCTCGCTGCTGGCTGGGGTACAACCCTATGAGCCCAGTTGCTCGCTGCTGGCTGGGGTACAACCCTATGAGCCCAGTTGCTCGCTGCTGGCTGGGGTACAACCCTATGAGCCCAGTTGCTCGCTGCTAGCTGGGGTACAACCCTAGTTCACTTCTCAAATTATTTTTAAAAAAATAATAAGTTCAGTATTTTTATGACAAAGAAAAAATATTTTAAAAATATATATAAAATTAAAAAATATAAAAAATAAGGAATACCTCCTGGATAAAGGCGGTGACTTCTCAAGAGAAAAGACCTATGAACAATTTAAGTTAGTCGTATTTGCTCACTCCTAAATTTCTTAATCCTGTTAAGTTTTATTGATCTGCCTTCAGGGCCGACTTAACGCATAGGCCCGTTGGGCATTTGCCCGGGGTTTTTAACAATTTTGTTGGAATTAGTATAGTGAAAATAAACAAAATAATTCATTATTTTTAATACTATCAATCATTTATTTTTTTTAGCTGCTAGGGGGAGGTGGGTAGCACTCTTTCATTGCCCGGGGCCCAACACTATTTCTTTGCACAGGGGCGCAAAATTTTGTCTGTCTTAGATGCATAACGTTTTTTAAAAAAATCTGAATTTGTCTAGTTACTAGCATATGTACGGGTGGTTCTATTATTTCCCACAATTCAAATTCTACGATCTACTTAATCAAATTATTTCCTTATCTCACAGATGCCATCTCATTATAACATTCCCGTCTATCGCTATCATTCCTTCTGTCTCTTTCATTCCACCAGGCTTCTCCAATTACCGCACTCTTGATCGCAGCGTAGTCTCCAGGGCAACCCCTGGGTAGTCTATGAGCCACTGTATGGGAGGCAATCTCGTGTCCAGCGTCAAATATGTATTTAATCAAAGTAATGTTACTGTATTTGGTGGCTACGTACAGGGCCATTCTGTGGATACGGAGAAGAACCAATCAAATGTCAGGACTTTGTGGCCAGATTCATTTACATAATTAAGTTTTAGAGCTGATTGTCATTGACAAATGCGTTATAAAAACGATATTTTGAAATCAGTTACCCGAAAAGCTTAAATAACGAAATACCATTTTTTTTCTGAATTATTTTTCTTAATATGTTTTATTGATTAATTATATTATTTTTTGTTCTTTTTATAATCGGTGCCTTTAAAACATATTTAGAACCTTATTATTTTGATAACCAAAAGTATCGATCAAAATGTCACCATTTAGTGAAAGCATTTATTTAGATACTATGAAAATAAACAAATACATCGGAAACTGCATCTAACATTAAGTATAACTAAACAAAGCTCACGAAGTAAAAGCCCCCAAATCTATATGTAACATAATATTGAATTTTTATATTTAAGAGGAAAACTTCCTTACACATTTCACCTCGCCCATGTAATACTTAATAACAATTGGGGACGCGGTGGTCGTGTGGCGTGGCGCGCTTGACTGGCGTACCGATGGTCACGGGTTCGAATCCATGTGACGGCAAGGATTTGTTCCCGGGGCCTAGGGCGTCCCTGAGTCACCCAGCTCCGAATGGGCACCTAACACTAGTTAGGCGGCTGGGTAATGCGTGGAACCCACAAAGCCGTGGCATGTGAACGCTGCATCACTTGCCAACAGATCATGTGGACGCAACTATCTTCTGCACAGAAGGAGCGTCTGCATAGATAAGATAAGATAATATCGTTTTATTATAATTGATACATAATAGATTCAGTAGCCGCCAGTGGTAACAGTGGTTTGCTGTCGTTGATCATTATAAAAACAAATAAGTAGAATCCATTTTGGTACACACAGACACACAGTGATAGTTAACACCTACTGATCTTTATTTGGATTTTTGTGAAGTAACCGTTGACTCTCGTGGACTACAATTATCCTTGGCTTATTGTCTATGTTGGGACTTACTTTATAGGACACCCGTTTGGGTTGTAGAGTTTATAGACGTTGTCAACAAACAACGGCCGGAAAAACTTGTGGTAAACGTCATTGTAGAG
>CALYLW010000598.1:177830-245330 GCA_944989445.1 Ampullaceana balthica | reverse complement strand
ATCATTTTATAGCTGACTTAATAGACGTTAGGGGTGTACCGAATTTTGCCAGAAAATGTCTCGAAACCAACACTGAGTTGGCAGTCAACCGACGTTAGCTCGCGTTGTTTTGATATCTTCGTGCTGTAGTTTGTGTCCGTTCTGTCTCCACTTTCTTTGCACTCTCCATGAGCAAGTCTGCGGCGTATTCTACGCCGCGGGGCGTCTAGTTAATAAATAAAGGTAAAAAAGGATTTTTAAAAATCACGTTTTTATAAGTGGACTAAAAAGTCTAGAATAATTTAAAACTTCTAAGTTCAAGTACTCTAATGTAATATGACTAAAGACGTGAGGCGGGCGCTTATGAGGTTTAACATATGCAGTTTACTCATTATCTCACTTATACATCTCTCATTTGCCTTCTACATTATAAATCTTTAATTTTTATAGCAAGCACCCACCCCACGCTTTTAAATTATATTGGTATGTTTAGTCCACTTATATAAACGTTGTTTTTAAAAATCCTTTTTTACCTTTATTTTTTTTACTGTTTTTAGTCTATGGGTAAAATGATAGAGTATATATTACTTTTATTGTACATAAGAAAATTAATTAAATACAACATTGCCTACATGTTTCCATATGTTATGGATTGTCAGATCTAGCCGCGTGGAGGTGAGGCATTTTAGACCCAAAACAAACATACGCAAACATATGGACAAACACCAACGCTTATCAATTGAAAACACTACACTAATTCATATTAAGAATGCTTTCTTATTAAATTTTCTTCAATAATTTAACTCCCTTTTCAAAAATCTTTTTTTAACCCTTATTTATTTAACAAACACCTCATAAGCGCCGACCAACGTTTTAATGTCACGGGGTTAACTGAGTTGGCACGTGAAAAAAAGCAGATGGATAACATATGCTTATATAGAGATAAACTAAAAATGCATTACTTTAATTACGGTACATTCGTTTGATCTGAAAGTATGATACAATGCATAGTCATGCATGTGTGGTTAAACTTTGAGCTCTCTAGGGCCATCAGAAGTGGTTTAATTTTACGTTGGAAAATTTGAAAAATTGCGGACAAGAACGAAAGCAAGATAATAATAAATAAAGGTAAAAAATGATTTTAAAAAAACCAAGTTTTTACAAGAGGACTAAAAAGAAGAAAATAATTTAAAACTTGTGAGTTCAAGTGCTTCGATTTAATATGACTAAAAACGTGGGGCGGGCGCTTATGAGGTTTAACATATGCGGTTCACTCATTCTCTCACTTATAGATCTATCTTTTGCCTTCTAAATTAGAAATCTTTAATTTTTATACCAAACACCCGCCCTGAATTTTTAGTCATATTAAATCGAAGTTCTTGAACTTACAAGTTTTAAATTATTTTATTCTTTTTAATCCACTTGTAAAAACGTGGTTTCTTAAAAATCATTTTTTTACCTTTATTTATTTTATTCTTTTTACTCCACTAATAGAAACGTGGTTTTTAACAATATTTTTAAATCCCTTATATTAACTTCACCATCGTCTCTCTCTGTCCTAGGCACCGTGGAAAATTAGAAGTCAAAATTGACCCACTTCCAGTCATGCCATCGAGCTGACATTTGGCACACGGAACCGTGTCACCTGACAATGCATCGTGTCGAAAATTCAGATCGATCGAACGTACAGTTATTAAATTAATGAATTTTTAGTTTATCTATATAAACTTTATGTAGAGGTAGCTATCGTTTACATTTTACGGGTCACTTGACTTCACCCCAGCCTTCGGTGAACACATCTCGTGTTTTAACTAGGTGTACCGGCGTGCTTTTGTTTACATTTTGCGTGTCACGCTGAGCTCGGTCCAGCGATTGATCTTTCCCCTCTCCCACCCCCACCCCGGGTTAAAAGCAATGGGGAGTTAAGACAGATTCAGTCTGTAAATATTTGTCGCGTTTGAACATAATCAATACTTTTAGGTATGTCTCATATATAAGGGATTTATAGTAAAAAAACTTTGTATTTACGGGTTTGTTTTATTAAATCCCTTATATTAACTTCACCGCCGTCTCTGTCTCTCTCTCTGTCTTGGGCTCGGCGGGCGGGCGGAAAAACAGAAGTCAAAAATGACCCACTTCCCATGATCCGATCGAACTGAAATTTGGCACACGGACCCGTCGGACCTAACAATGCATCGTGTCAAAATTTCAGATCGATCGAACTTACCGTAATTAAATTAATGCATTTTTAGTTTATCCTTATATGAGGTATGTAATTCAAAATTCACTGTTTGTTATTGTTTTTTTTCTGCCCAGTTCCACGTGAGTTTGAGTTGACGCCGACCGTCGTGTTGACGCCGACCGTCGTGCCGACACCCCCTCGCATCCCACCCCCATTTATTAAAGACAAGGGACATCACTCGGTGTCAGTCTGTAAATGTTTGAAAATAATCAATACTGTTAGTTATGTCTCATATATAAGGGATTTATAGTCAAAAACTTTGTTTTTACGGGTTTGTTTTATTTTAACCTCTATTTATTTTACCAAACACCTCACCAGCGCCCGCCCAACGTTTAATAACAAAGCGATGAGGTCACGGGGTGAACTCCCCACGTGAAATTAAATTAAAAAGTTCAATAATTTAATAACAGTACATTCGATCTGATAATTTGATACAATTTGTTGTCATCCAATATCTATCTGTGGTAAAATTTTCAGATCTCTAAGACCATCAAAAGTGGTTCAATTTTACGTTGGCAGATTTGAAAAAAATTGTGGACAGTGTGACAATGCCACAGGAACGAAACCGAGTAAATGAAACGTGGTTAAAAAGGTGGTAATAAAAATAAATAAATGTAAAAAAAGGATTTTTTAAAATTACGTTTTTTAAAGTGGACTAAACAGAAGAAAATCATTTAAAACTTTTTAAGTTCAAGTACTTTGATTTAATATGAATAATAACGCGGGGCGGGTGTTTGGTATAAAAATTAAATTTTTCTAATTTAGATGGCAAAAGAGAGATCTATAAGTGAGAGAATGAGTGAACTGCATATGTTAAACCTCATAAGCGCCCGCCCCCACGTTTTTAGTCATATTAAGTCAAAGTACTTGAACTTAAAAGTTTTAAATTATTTTCTTTTTTTAGTCCACTTATAAAAACGTGATTTTTAAAAATCTTTTTTACCTCTATTTATTTTACCAAACACCTCATCAGCGCCCACCCAACGTTTTAATCCCACGGTGATGAGGTCACGGGGTGAAGTTGGCACGTGAAATTGAACTACAGCAGACGGATACAGATGCTTATATAGAGATAAACTAAAAAATGCAATAATTTAATTGCGGTACATTTGATGGATCTGAAATTTTGATACAATGTATTGTCATCCAAGATCTATCTGTGGTAAAATTTTGAGCTCTCTAGGACCATCAAAAGTGGTTGAATTTCACGTTGGCAAATTTGAAAAATTGCGGACAGACAGACAGACCGACACGAAAGCAAGTTAATAAAAACGTGGTAAAATATAGCGGTTTTATGCTAAAAAACATTGGCCACGGCTAAATAAATATTTAGACTTATCTATTTTACCGTCAATGGGTCGGCATGATGAACTATTGGCATCTTTGCACTGGCCTGATGTCACGTCATATCTAGAAAGAATTTAATGATTGGTTGATGAGTTACAAGTCAATGTATGTCAATGTAAACTTTAGTACCGCACAGCCCTGAGCTCCAAATTAGCCTAGATAAACAAACTTTATAAAGTTTACAAACTTTATTAAGACGTGCTGACATTCAATATTTCCTATAGTATTCTACTTAAAATCGTAAAATTAGAACACGTTGGAGTAATATATTTAGAACTATGTTTTTATATCTTATTTTATATATTTGTTTTATTTTAAAATCACATATATTTGTGAACAAAACAGTTTGATTCTATGAACAATTTCTCTTTTATTAAAAAAAATTTGAAGAAGACTTTTTTACATTTCTGTGTCATAGCTTGAAGAGTTTAGCATTTGTTAATTACAACTGAACTAAATGATGACTTCACTATCCGATAGTGTGAAGAGTTTAGCATTTGTTAATTACAACTGAACTAGATGATGACTTCACTATCCCATTTGCATAATTTTGTTTCTTTCAAATACAAAAGTTTAAAATTCAAAGTGATTCCGTTGAATATTTTGCATACATGAAAATTTCCTTTAAATCATCAAGCCCATTGTTTGAAAAAGGGAAGAAAAAAGTAGTTCATTTGCTTTAAATTTCGTTTGAAGGGATACGCTTACACAACGCACGCCTACATATTGTTTCTTGTGTCTGCACAAAGTAATATAGTGTAAATATCAATATACAAAATTTGCAATCTATGTCACATCTGTCATGTTTGTCCATGACGCTATGCGAAGTAACACCCGATAAAAAAATATATATAGAAGTAAAAATGTTGCTTTCGAGATTAACAAAATGTGTTTATTGCCATAAAATATTGTGACGTGACGTCATTATTCGAGCTTTTATTAATGTGTGAAGGGAACGAAGTAAAAAGAGCCATGTTTTATTTGATGTGAATATTATTATTATTATTATTATTTTGCATTAAATGTCCGTTTTTGTGTATGTGTCCATGTCAATATTACGTACGTAATTATAAATTTAATTTTCTATATTAATATATAACATTCGTTTTTCGGTTTATGAAATTTACAATTGGTTGTCGTTTGGTTGTCAAATTTCGATGCGTTTTGAACTACAAAGCCATTATTTATTACTGCAAATGAAATTTGCCAACTTCTGCTTCAGTTTAGCGTTTGTTTTTCTTTTATACACTTTGAGATTGCATATTTGTATGTTTAAAAAATAACATATTTAAAAATCGGACTCCTTCCCACAAAAGGTTTTTTAATTGTTATTTACATGTAGTATTTTAATTTTAATACGTCTTAGACTAATTTGGAATAAAAAATCTTTGCTTTTAAATAGAACTGGAAGGATTGCTGACTTGACAATAATGAAATGTTTATTAGATTTCGTAAAACGTGTATAATAAATTTTATATACGATTACCGGTTGATACTTTAATATTTTCTTTTATCAAGTAATTAACATTACTTCAAAGGTTTCATGCAAAATAAATAGTTCTTTGTTATTCATATTTGTAAATAGTTACAATTTTTTATTTACATGTTTTTGATAATGTAAAGGTAATAATGTATGGACCAATTGGCGCATAAACTGACAAGTCATAATAGATCTTGAAAAGGTGCTGACTTGACTATAATAAAAACGTTTATGTGAATTACTAACACGTTTATATTAAATTATAAGTGGCAGTGCGCTCGACTGGCGTACCGATGGTCACGGGTTCGAATCCATGTGAAGGCAAATATTTGTTCCCGGGGCCTAGGGCGTCCCTGAGTCACCTAGCTCCAAATGGGTACCTAACACTAGTTAGGCGGCTGGGTAATGCGTGGAACCCACAAAGCCGTGGCCTGTGAACGCTGCATCACTTGCCAACAGATCATCTGTCATGGTCTCTGGACGCAATTATCTTCTGCATAGAAGGAGCGTCTGTATAGATAAGAAGAAATTGTAAATATGATTGACAGTTGATAATTTAATCTTTTCTGTTATCCTGTGACAAACTTTGCTTTCTACGTTTCATGCAAAATGAATAGTTCTTTGTTATTAACATGTGTAAATTATTACATTTTATTTTTTACATGTTTTGGTAATGTTGTGGTAATAATGTATGGACAAATGGGCGAATAAACTGAAAAGTCATAATCATCAATGAAGCTTAAACTGCTTCAAATCACAGGTGTGCTTGATGTGGATCACATTATAGTCACATATATTATTTTTAACGCACTGTGCTGTATTATTGGTTTAGTCATAATTGGTGCGCACTATTCAATGCCGCAAGTTAACGTCCGGCTGACTCCTCAGCAATATTTGATAATACTTCGAACTTCAAACTTCTTTGCTGTAGTATCACCTTATGCTGTGTGTAATTCACTATACATTTACTATTACCCTGATTATGTCATTATTATTCATGCAAACTTATATAACGCTAAGCCTAAGCGTGGAGGTTTTCTCATAACACATATATTCGTATATGTAATCAAAATATATACTCTGCTATGTCCGTTCGAAACGCTAGATTTTAGAAAGCGCACCGCTAAAAAATAGCCTTGAAAAAAAAACAAAAAAAAACACGAAAATACGCTATTTTCAAACGTCCGCATTAAATTGTTCATTATGGAAAAGAGATTTAATTTTTCTTTCTTGGTCTCTACATTTTCTGATTATTTACTATGCGCTTTCAGGAAAAAGGGACAATTACAAAAACTGAAAGATATCCATTTTCAAAACTTCCGTCATTTTTGACGGGTAATACACTAATATATATATATATATATATATATATATATATATATATATATATATATATATATATATATATATATATATATATATATATATATATATATAATAGCGTACACCCGTCAAAAATGACGGAAGTTTTCAGCTGAAATCTATTTATTTTATAAAAAATGCACTTTTTTTAGGGCGCCTATGACGCCGACTTTTTTCAAAAGCCCAACTAACTTGTCCTTGTTTGATAAATACGAAATATTAAACTTTCTGAAATGTACACAAATTATTTTATAATAGGGGTTGCAGGGCGCCTATGGTGCCCCCTTTGTTTTTTGATTTTATAATTAACCATCATCAAATCCTCTTTTTACATTGATCCCTTTTCCAAAATTAAAATATGAGCGAAAACAATGACATCATATAATATTTTTGTACAGCGCATATTTAATTTGCACACCTTTTGATGCTTTGGTGTAGTAATTTGGTTTTCCCTTGTTTCTAAAATTAGTAGCGTCAGGACTGACAGACACTACTTGCGTGACAATTGCAAATTATATTGTTATAATAATTAATATATATATATATATATTTATATATACATATATATATATATATATATATATATATATATATATATATATATATAATGTCTACTTTTAATCTGGTTGTCCTTGAGAATTTCCTGTCACAAACTGATTGCGCACTTTTATGCAGTACTTTTTCTGATCGATTATTAGTTTACATCTGTTGAAAATTCTTACCTGGTTTGATTCTCGCACGTTTTGGTGTTAACATGTCCGGACTCACAAATTAAATATCTGACCCCCTTGTTGGACTCCGGCTCTCCGTCTTGTAAAGGGGCACAAGCGGTTTGGGCATCGTACAGGGTTCTTGGACCTTCACTTGTGAACACATTCTCACACGGATTGATGGTAGCCCAGGTACGTGTAGACATTAGGGCTAGGACAAGAATGGGACTTAACCCCAGGCGCGTCATGTTCTAACGAGTTGTCCTCAAGAGAAGCCAAAGACTGAATGTCAAATAGCTATAATGAGCAACACATCTTTTATAACAATGAAATATTCAAGGCAGTGTGGCATGAAGTCTCCTGGCGTCTCCTATCGGCTTGTTCTCCACCAGCAGACCTCCAGTTTCTAAATTTGAACATGATATATACTAATGGCCAGGGGCGTATCTAGCAAAAGACCGGGTGGCCATCGAAGATCTAGACTTGACATGGATACACCAGAGTTTGACTGCGGTGTATGCGTACATTTAAATTAAAGTCTTTTATTGTATAGATCTTTTTTTTAAAGCAACGTCCATGTTGCTTCATTGATATACGTCATTCAATTGTAAACTTGTATAGATATTCAATAAACTCTCTTTTATAGTTTACATTGTAGGGTTAAGAGCAATAAAACTGTCAAACTGAGGTAAGGTCCTCAAATAATATTGTTTGAGATAAATTCAAATTGGTCGCAAACTAAAGTAAACAGATTTTAAAAATCTATTCCTTAAATTGAAAATGTAAACAAACAAATCGAAGTGTAATGTAGAACTTAAAAAGGAGGAATATATTTGATAATTAAATCGTGATAGCGACTTAAATTTAACCTTATTTATTAATAGTGTACACATGGCAGCTTCTTATATAGTTTACATTTCATGACATAAAGTTTGTATGTATATATATTTAGTGTATGTGAATGTTACTCTGAAATAATGTGAACTTTTGTGTTCATTAAAAAATTTGTATGAATTTTAACTGTGTAGAAAATGTAGAAGTTTAAAAAACGTATTTTTGTGTGTAGGGATGACTATTTTCTTAAGAAAGTTAAACAACAACAACAACAAAAAATACTAAAATTTGAAACTTTAATAGACCAATAAATAGATACAGTTAATGCCCTTACTGGAGGTGTTCTTTTTTCCACTTCTTCATCAGCATAAGATTTTAAACATCGTGAAACAGCTTGGATGAAGGAGGTTCAACTATTTATTGAGTGGTTTGACGACTTCTGCCCCCTATTTTTGAGAGGTGCTTTGGGATAAATTCAGTTTGATTTTTTTTTAAATGTTAATTTTCCCCATTCCCTTTGTGTGTGTGTGTGTTTGTGTGTGTGTGTGTTAAACTGTTTGAATAAAGAAAACCAATAACTTGGAGTCAAAATTAAAAATTGAAATAAAATATGTACTCAAATATGCATCTTCTGTATGGGACCCATCCACCAAAGACAACATTGGTAAACTAGAACAAATTCAAAAAAGAGCTGTCAGATTCATTACTGGAGAATTTTCAAAACTGACAAGAACAACGCCGTTAGTTAAATCATTAAACCTTGAAACACTAGAGGATAGAAGAACCAAGAGTAAGATACAACGCAAACTAGGGCTGTTATCGATTAATTTAAATTTAATCGTTAACATTTGAAAAATTATCGATTAATTAATCGATAGTTTTGATTAAAGCCAAAAATAGAAATGTATGACGTCATTAAACTGAACATTTCTCACGGACATTGAAAATTAAGAATATTTTTAACTAAATTTTATGACAATGTGTTGATACTTGATCGGATGTTTGTGCTGAATGTGGTACGTCAGCGATGTATTTGATCCTTTAAAAGAGAATTATTTATGGCCGTGAGCACAGTAAAATTTTTCACCATCTTCGACTTTGCCATTCGCAGTTAGCTTAAAAACAAAATTTTTGCTCAACTTTCTATTTAAATGTTTAAATTTAACTGCGCTGATGCTGTCAGCCCATTTTTAATTGAAGTCTGCCGGTCCACTTAAAGTAATAAATTAAATTATAATATTACGCGGGAGAAGTTTGTACGTAAAAAAATATATAAATTATTATTAATTATTAATAATTATTTATTTATAAATATTTTTTTAAAAAATATTATAAATATCTTCTTTAATTTTAATCGAATTTTTATCGATTAAAATTATTTTAATCCATAAAAAATTTAAAGATTAATCGAGAAATTAATGTAAACAAACATAAAGCAATTAATTCTAATATAGAAATACAACACAAAGATAACTTAATACAACCCGCAGATAGACATAAGGATAAAAACAACTTTCTTATTCCGTATACAAGAACAAACACATACATATTGTCGTTCTTCCCGTCCGGAATTGGCGCGAGGAATTGGTTGCCTGAAAAAACAGCGAAACCAAAACTTTATCAACATTTAAAACTCTTATAAGAATGCAGGACTAGACACAAACCATAGATAAGCGTAGGACGTAATAATCTTCTGTTTAGAAGGAGCGTCTGTAACAGATAAGATAAGAGGATAAGATAAAGGTTTTATCTAGGTATTCATGGCAGGGCAAAGTCAAAGAGGATAGAAACAAATAAAGTATTTAAATAAATTTGGGTGTTTTCTTAGACCAAGTAATCCAGTTGCATAAAATTATTTTAAACCATGAAATACGCAGTTTAAAACTATTGAGAAACAAATCATTGAGTCCTTATTGGGAGATGGGAAAATACACATCTTATACTTGTTTCATATTTTCAACAGCTGAAATTCGTCCCCAATGTAATAGAACTTATGGGTCAAGTGACAAGCCTTTAACACACTGTGTTCTGGTTAACAACTGTCTTTAATCATTATATACAATCCACTGTAATCAACTGTACAATCAACCACCTAATCAGCTCGTATGCCTTTCACCTCGGTTGCCTCTTGAACCGTCTATATATAGTCAGCTATTCTCCCAGCCCTTGACCACGCACGCTTACAGTTCACCTCACAAACCAAGTGTTTCATACTAGGTCAAGTCATTGCATTCTCATATAATGTAAACACAACAACACGTCTCTCACACCCAAGTTATTCCAAAAACATGTTTATCAAAAATGGTATGAGTGAGTCTGAAAAAGAAGCCACAAAGCAACTATTTTGATGTCTTTTTTGACTATATATACACTGCAGATAATTTTTATTTTATTTTCGTAATACTTTTTGTTTTTTCTTTGTTCGTTGTACCGACCTCTTTGTTTTTCTTTGTTCGTTGTACCGACCTCTTCGTTTGTTTTTGCTACACAACCTGAGTGCATTTCCCTCTCCAGCTATTACAAACTTTCGAAAACAAAAAATTAATTGACTGCACTCACATTTTCTAGTCTAAACATCTATAATTTAACTATGTGTTTGTTAAAAGACTGCACTGATTTTATCTCTGGCTATGTAGAAACGTATATTAATATTAGTATCTCAACTAAAGTATGTGAATCTATCGTTCGACAAAAAGCGGTAACCATCTATAATTGGACATATTGATAAAGTATAATCTTTTGACTACAACTTGTTTTAGACCAAAATTTCTGTATAGACATTCTTTTCTTCCTGATCATGTCAGAAAAATAATCATAAGTCAAAATATCTGTTTTTCCAGTGCAGACTGGAGGAATTTCGAATAGGTTTTCCTCTAACACGTAGACTCATAGAGTTTTCAAGTACAAAGTGATAAAAGCCAGAGAGAAAAATCCTTGGTGTTCTGGTTGGACACTTTCATCATTAAGACCTGAACTTTTTTTAAACACTTATATTGCTTATTAGATGAAAAAGTATTTCGGTTCACTGCAACGGGGAATGACAGGTAGAATTATCTAAAATATCCCACAGAATAAAATTGCACAGCTTTAAATGCTTTTAAATGTATAAGTTTCTAAATCCTCGTCTAAGAGTACCAGCTATCAAACAATTCCTGAGCTGAGGCATATGAGCTTTATCTAAGTTTATCCATTTATTGGCCAATTTAGACTCATTCTTCATTCTTCGTATTTGTCCAATGTACAATATACACATAACTCTCTACACCAAATGCCCTAACTAAAAATTATACCAAAGACACGGTGTGTAAAATTTGAGATGCCACAAAAAAAACACATTACATTTCTAGTTTGCTTTGTGGCATTTCTATTATCTAGCGCATACAGTAGACAATTTTTATCTGTTTAATTTTTTTTTACTTTGAGATTTATATATTTTGATGACATATTAGAAGGCCAAATACATTTCATATTTTGAACCTAAACAGGTGGATGTTTTATAAAATATTTAATTTATTTGAGCAAATGATTTATACAATATGCACAATTAAATACATTATTGGCATCCCCATTTCTGAGATTTCATCTGAGCGTTGGTCAATGGATTTCTCATCCAGTCCAGTACTTGCTTCGGGGTGACCACCCATACGTCATCATGGGTCAATAAAAGATCTTGTAGCCAGGACACTAGGGCTGTGAAAGAGGCAGACGACCGAAGAAACATGGAGGCATGTGTGAAGTACGGCATAGGCACCTTGACAGGGTAGAAATAGTTGTCAAAATTTTTCCTGCAAGTACAAAATGAGATTTTATATGTGAAGAGGATCACGCACCTTATGTAAGGGAGATTATACCTACACAGCTCACTGTAAGGGAGCAAACAAACCACTCACAAAAAGAAAGACTTACACATTAAGTGTACGTCAAGTGAAGATATACTCACAATACTTTCAGGGAAGGCATATACACATCTTGTTACATGGGAAGGCATACACACATCTTGTTACATGGGAAGGCATACACACATCTTGTTACATGGGAAGGCATACACACATCTTGCTACATGGGAAGGCATACACACATCTTGCTACATGGGAAGGCATATACACATCTTGCTACATGGGAAGGCATACACACATCTTGCTACATGGGAAGGCATATACACATCTTGCTACATGGGAAGGCATACACACATCTTGCTACATGGGAAGGCATACACACATCTTGTTACATGGGAAGGCATACACACATCTTGTTACATGGGAAGGCATACACACATCTTGTTACATGGGAAGGCATACACACATCTTGCTACATGGGAAGGCATACAC
Organism: Ampullaceana balthica; assembly: GCA_944989445.1. Classification (NCBI taxonomy): domain Eukaryota; kingdom Metazoa; phylum Mollusca; class Gastropoda; family Lymnaeidae; genus Ampullaceana; species Ampullaceana balthica. Next base: position 233,048 of record CALYLW010000598.1, on the reverse strand, counting down.
ACATCTTGCTACATGGGAAGGCATATACACATCTTGTTACATGGGAAGGCATACACACATCTTGCTACATGGGAAGGCATACACACATCTTGCTACATGGGAAGGCATACACACATCTTGCTACATGGGAAGGCATACACACATCTTGTTACATGGGAAGGCATACACACATCTTGCTACATGGGAAGGCATACACACATCTTGCTACATGGGAAGGCATACACACATCTTGCTACATGGGAAGGCATACACACATCTTGCTACATGGGAAGGCATACACACATCTTGCTACATGGGAAGGCATACACACATCTTGTTACATGGGAAGGCATACACACATCTTGCTACATGGGAAGGCATACACACATCTTGCTACATGGGAAGGCATACACACATCTTGCTACATGGGAAGGCATACACACATCTTGCTACATGGGAAGACATACACACATCTTGCTACATGGGAAGACATACACACATCTTGCTACATGGGAAGACATATACACACCTCTCTTTAAGGCAAAGACATAAACACACTGCACTTTAAGGGAAGGCATACACACTGGTGGCTGGATAGCGAAGTCAACAGTGCGCTCGCCTCACAAGCTGAGTTGCGTGGGATCTAGCCCACGTTAAGCCACACTTAAAAATTATTGATAAAGAGTCCTCCGCTGCCTTTAAGGGGACATGGGCGCCGCTAAGTCTACTAAGCCCCGAGAAAGTTTTAATGGAAACATTAGAACCCCTTACGACCACGAGGTTATGGGACACACTCACACACACAAATACACACTTCAAGGAAGGGAAGACAAACAGTAATCATGTTTAAAATTACATACACTAATTTTGTTACGTAATGGAATTTTGCATTGGGCACACTGCCCAATAGACATATAATACACTCTTATCACTTGGCAACACTTGCCTACTTGTACAGATTTTACACAACTTGCCCACTTGTACATATTGTACACAACTTCCGTTCTTGTAGAGATTGTACAACACTAGCCTATTTGTACAGATTGTACATATGTCTGTATGTACAGATCACCCTCACTGACTTACTTGTAAACGTTGTACCACTCTTTCTCCGAGTCTGAGTAGTAACCTTTGCCGACAGCGCAAGCATCGACCATACTACAGGCGTAGCCGTTGTCCCCCATCCACGAATTGAGTGGCACCTCCCAGAGACCAGGGTAACTCTTGGTGGGGCACGGGGGGTTGACACAACTGAAATGGTTGGTCAATTATTGACAGGACAGAAAACAGATACATACGGGTTGACATAAGCTAAAAGAGTAGGTTAAATAAATTTATTTAATTTTTTTTTAAATCTGTGTTTCTTTTATCTTTTAATATTAGGTTTTCTCTTTTAAAAATAATTTTGCTCGCTGTCGTTCATATTCTGCCTTGTCTTGTGTTTGTGAAGTTCAATCATGTTTCCTGCCTTCAGTATAGCGCTCCTATTGTTTTCATAGTGACCCTACGTCAATCATGTTTCCTGCCTTCAGTATAGCGTTCCTATTGTTTTCATAGTGACCCTACGTCAATCATGTTTCCTACCTTCAGTAAAGCGTTCCTATTGTTTTCATTGTGAGCCTACGTCAATCAGTTAACTGAAGAATCTCCCGATTGAACGTGTTCCTTCAGTGACTGTGTTTTCTTGTAGATGGGTTCTAGAGTGTTAAGGAAGCTTTAAATGTAAGTTGAAAAGTTAAAACTTGATGAAAAGTTTGTTACCGTCCTATCGGGTGGTCAAAGGTGAAGGGGTAGAGTGGCGGTCGCCCCACTGATGTCTCGATGTTGGTGATGGACGTGTCGTATAGGAAGCCGAAGTCACTGAGCACGTCAAACTGGAGATTGCCGGCCACACGGAGATAAGGGGCGCGGAATCCTATGATAGAATCCACCAACCCCTGGTCGCCTGTCTCTTTGAGGACCTTTCGCCGCATGCCATCAATCTGGGAACATGAATAACAACATGATTTGTCGGTGTTACAACATTGCCTCTGGTGTCAGTTGACTAGATGTTAGGGCTACAAAATTGTTCGTAAGGATATGTTTCTTAATGATTTTAGATAAATGTTGAGTACCAAGTCTAAAATATTGAAATTGTTTAATTTCTATCACCAGCATATGCTTTTAATATTAGTGTCAAGTCAAGAGTAAATATAATTATTGATATATACTCTTTTAAAAATGACAAAAGAGGCGTTGGGGACTGTTAGCTACCACTGCAAGGATCTATCTTTGAGACCATGAATATTCCTTGTCTAAACGTTAGCTGAATAGACCTTGCAACCATTGATTCATCTTCTCTAATATCTTAGAAACGTCGGATAGATACTCAAACTATGTAGGAGTCAGAATGTTCCCTGCATGGATCGTGGACCCTTAAGGTAAACGGAAGTATACTTTAGGACCAGGTAAACACAATCACACTGACCTCGTCCACCATGTCAGTGTAGTCGCTGTCCTTATCTCCCTGAGGGAGAATGTGATGGACGGTGTGGGAGGCTATCTCATTGCCAGCGTCATACATGGCCTTCACCTTGGAGTAGTCGGTGTTGTCTAGGGAGACGTAGAGGGCAGTACTGAAATAAGCAGTTGTTGTAAGTAGCGACATCTTGGCAAGGCTCAATGTTTTGAGTGTGTATTTCTTGTAAGTTAGGTCAAATGAAGATAGAAAATCAAATTAAGAGAGTGGGTCATAAGAAGATAAAACATCACTTAGAGGGAATGGTCTAAATGAGGAAATTACATCACATAGTTTCTTTCAGATTAGAGAAAAACGTTAAAGAATTATTTGAAGAGTTTCTTAATTACATTTATGTGTATAAATGGAATCAGGTTTATAATTAAGCTCCTTTGGACGCTGAAATTAGGATTTTTAATTTTGATTACTTAAAAAGAACCATTTTAAGTAAAATAGAGCAACATTGATAAAAAAAAACTATCAATTTTTATTGATAGAATATAACAGTTTTGTCAGAATTGGGTGCACGATGTGCAGTCAGCTTTGTGGGCTCTTTTTCTTCGCGGAGAGGGCTATCGTTTTGGTTAGACAATTACTCATAGATAACCCCCTGGATAAGAGAACATTTTTGTAAAGATAGATAAAATGACATGGGTACACATCTGTCTTTATACCTAGTACGCGTGCAGGCACCATAGGGGAACTCACCGGATACCGCAACCGTTTGGGTTGTAGAGTTTGTACAGGTTGTCAACAAACAAGGGCCGGAAGTAGTTGTTGTACAGCTGGGCCGTGACCCCGTCATCAAAGGTCAGCATGAGAAACATGGGCGTCTCCGAGACAGACACGTTTGGTCTCGCCCCGTAACAGAGGCAGTTGGGCGGTCGACAGGTCTCGGGGCTGCAGGGCCCGGTGGCGGGCGGGGCCGTCGGTCTGCGTGTTGTGGAGGCGTAACTTAGGGGCGGTGAGGGGGCAGCTGTGGGTATGGAACCTGGAGTAGGGCTTGGGCTGTAAGATCTTGTTGTTGTTGACACAGTTGAAGTCGTCGTGGAAGCTTGTGGTTGGGCGTAACTTGGTGGGGGTGATGATGCAGCTGTAGGTGGGTAGCCCGATGTGGGGCTTGGGTTGTAAGGTCTTGTTGTTGTTGATGTTGGTACTGATGTAGTCGTTGTGGAGGTTTCTGTCAACATGAATGAAAAGTATCAAATAGCAACACTATCAATAAATAATTGACCTCCGCTTAAAGAGTTTATGAAAAATCAACTTGTAAAATTTTAAAATTTAAATTAATTACATTATCTGTTAAGATTTCACCATGCGTATGTTTATGACTTAATTTAAAAAGCAACAACATTTTCCCATCATATTTCATGTCTGGTTATCTTACCATAATCCTGGTCGTACGGAAGTTTGCAAGAAGAAACTGATGGCCAGTTGCACGTGCCAGATTGGGCGTCATACCTAGATTGGCCAGAGAGGTAAGTAATGTTTATTCTATGTTATCCTGCACATGAAAAAATTGTCGATTTTTAAAATATTTTAATATGAAAATTGCGGCGACAAAAGACTTTGAAAATAGACATTGTCATTTATCTGTCAAGAAAACGGTCATTTCTCAATGCGTGATGTTGCGATTTTCAAACAATATTTTCAACATTTGTTCAATTTTCCGCATAAAAATAGAAGTAAAAATACTTTTACAAAATTTTTAGAAAAAAAAATTGTATTCAAGTATTGGTCTTGGTCTAGTCGACATACGTGACTGGATTTAAAGTATAAATAACAAATAAAGTAGTACCTCGGTATACGTCTGATTTGGTATAAGTCCAATTTGGTATACGTCCTATTTGGACGCGAAACATTTTGCTTGTTATACGACCTTTGTTTGGAATAAGACCTTTTTATGGAATACAACCTGCGTGCTGGAACTTGTATGTGGTCGTTCATTAATGAAGTTACGCACTTTTCGCTGATTCCCCTCCCCCCTCGTCATACGTCGTCACAAAAAGTTACCCCCCCCTCTCAAATATGACGTTACAAAGTTTTTACCCTTCGCTCAATAAAAGCCGTATTTCTTATTTGAAAATGAGCATAATTGAAATCACTTTATTGCCCTTTAAGTATGTATTTAGTTAAGTGTAAGGCTGCTCTCTAATATCGTAACAAGCGTTACGCCATTTAAAACGTCATTAAATAAATAAGTAATCAAATATTTAAGTAGAAGTTGTATTTTAAGTTGAACGCTTTGGTGTGACGTCAAAGTTCTATAAAAAAACAAAACAAAAGAAATACAATCCCCCCCCTCACACATCATCACAACTGTGTGATCTCTCGCCCCTAGGGGCGTGGCGTCATTTATGGACAGCCTTTATATATTCAAAATAACCGCACGATACTCCACTGTGTGAGTACGGCAGTTGCTACCATGCAGTTTACGATTCGCACAATAACTCTAAACTGTCACGTGATTTTGTGTTTTTATCGTAATTTTTATATAGTTCATTCACTTTTCATGAGTTCTAAGAAAGTCAATGGGAAGAAACAACAACATAATATTTTTTTTAGGATCACCATGAGTTGAAAAAAGGGATTGTCATACAAGATGAAATTGGCATTCGTGCCCGGGACTTAATTGAAGCATGCCAAGAATGACGATTTCTATGATTGTTAAAATAAAGACTATTAAATGGAGTGAAATCGATTACGAAACAAAAGATCAGCGACGTAAGAGCATGCTGAAAAATTGCTTCGATCTGGATAACAGGAAAACAGAAAACACATTTGTTGAAGTTCTTTTTATTTATGTATTTTAATATTAAGCAGTCCTTAAATTATCTTATGCAAACATGTCAATAAACGTATAAATATGTATACAATGTATAACAATATGATTTTTCCATGGGAACGGATTAATTATTTTCCCTTTATTTCTTATAGTAAAATGCCTCCTTTTTGGTTAACGCGCAAAGGTCTGGAACGGATTAAGGACGTATACCGAGGTTCCACTGTATGTGTTGGTATAAGTCCCAACAACAGCATACCCAGATTTTTAAAAAATAAATATTTGAATTTAATTCATCCAATTGAATTCCATGGATATTCCTATTAATAGATTTCTGCCATGAAATAATAAAAAAAATTAAATAGGATTGGCCTTAAGACTCGCCACTTACAGATACTTATGGCAATAACAGACACAACAAATCAAACTTACCTTAGCACTGAATGGCACGACTGTGTAAAAACTGTGCCGTAGTTACACGTCACGAACCTCAGACCTTTGTCCGAGTCCGACTCGCCTACATTGAGGGCAGCACACGCCCTCTGTCCATGCAGCAGGGTCCTCACACCTTCACTGGTGGCAACACTCACACAGCTGATCGGTGTGCCCATCGTCCCTGACCCCATCAGTGTCAAAGAAATAACAGTTAACATGGTGAGGGCCATCTCGACCCCTGCAGACCTTCGGCTCGCCAACAGATCATCAAGCGAACTAACAAAACTCATATAAACGCTTTTACTTTTGATTTTTAAATTAAAAATTCATGAGATTGAAGCTGATTAGAAATCCCTCTTGATCCAGCCTGCACACTTAGCGAACACAGAGAGGGGGGGGGAGGATTTAAATGGATCTGGTTAAATTTTTTTCCAGGTAAGTTAAATAATTCATGTGTGTCTCTTTATAAAGTCATCAAACAGCTACGTGTTGTCCTGTTCAAATGTACCTGTTCAGTAGTAGAGTAGGGGCCAGGCACTCGGTATTTATAGCAGACAGTAATTGCATTTATTGGGGACTCTCGAATTCTGTAGAACAATTTGCCTATTTTTTATTGTTAATTTCTGGGTTGTTTTTTTTACATCTCTTTGAAGTGGAGATATCAACGATTATATTTATACATGCATTGTTTTCCCACAATTTTCAACACATTTCTTCTTTAATTATCAATTACTATTCTGAATCTTTTAGGGCTGTGTGTGCAACTTTGGGTTGAATATTTTAAGAACCCATGTTGTAAATATAAAGGTGAAGATATTGAAGATTCTTACACTAGCGGATATATCACATCTCAAAATGGGAGAGAACTGACTTCCTGAACCATTGCTTCCCTCCCTTGTGTGGGCTCGGCTGACGTGTTTGTATAACGCGAGGTGTCAAATATGTTCATTTAAACGGGAGGTGAATTTGGCACAGGTTAAAAGCGATGTAGATAATTAATACTGATCTCTCATAGACAGTTCATTAATACTGAGCTCTCATAGACAGGTCATTAATACTGATCTCTCATAGACAGGTCATTAACACTGAGCTCTCATAGACAGGTCATTAATACTGAGCTCTCATATACAGGTCATTAATACTGAGCTCTCATAGACAGATCATTAATACTGAGCTCTCATAGACAGGTCATTAATACTGAGCTCTCATAGACAGGTCATTAATACTGAGCTCTCATAGACAGGTCATTAATACTGATCTCTCATAGACAGGTCATTAATACTGAGCTCTCATAGAAAGGTCATTAATACTGATCTCTCATAGACAGGTCATTAATACTGAGCTCTCATAGACAGGTCATTAATCTTGAGCTCTCATAGACAGGTCATTAATACTGAGCTCTCATAGACAGGTCATTAATACTGAGCTCTCATAGACAGGTCATTAATACTGAGCTCTCATAGACAGGTCATTAATCAAAGACAACGTCAATGTGCTAAGATTAAAATAATTTTAAGGAAATGATTGCTCTACAATAGCGATAGGCTATGTTGGGGAATAAAATTGGGCTTTAAAGAAAATAAAACACACACACATACACAAAAGAAAAAAGGAATTTTGTACTTAAAAATAAATGAATACAATACACAATTTTTAATTATTGTACACCGTTCAAACACCGATGCAGAATGTGTGGCGATAAACAAATTTAGTTTTGCTTCTTTTAATCCATTGTAAGGGTGTATCACATTTCAAAGCTGAATAACACCAAATATCAACGTACTTCGGCAAGCTTCCAAACATCAGCCTTGGACAATGTTTTGTTGACACACAAGTTGTTGACATCTTGACATGTTTCGTCTTCAGTTATCTCAGCCTAAGCTGGAGTGCGCCCCCTTGTCTTGATTCTGGACAAGGCACTAATCAGGCAAATATGATTAAATAAGATAGCTGCGTTAAGCCGGTTAGTTGTACTTGAAACCGCCGTTACCATTTTGACCATCAACGCAATGATGCTAGTTTTATATTTTCTTGTGCAGTAGTGACATGGGCTTGTATAGACATCTGCTGGTGCAGATTTGATTGAGGCTTTTCTGGAAAGTCTCATGTGTTCTGTAGCCACTTTTCTGGTTACGATAAACCATTGTGTGTGTAAAAGAAAACTAGGATTCAAAGGATCTTCAAACCAGTGTGTCTTCTAAATATAGAAGGAAATGAGACGCATTAAAATTATTATAACATTTCGCTACTTAACAAAGGTTTGAGCTGTAAATCAAGTTTCAACAAATAATATAAAAAAACGGAACCTGTTAGACCCAACCAAATAAGTCATAAACTTCTATTTTTAAGAACTGGAATATTTAGTGATAAAACACCATGCAGGTAAACATGTTTTGGCAGTGACTGTAATAAAAGAATCATAATAGGCGCTTGTACGATAAGTTTCAATGTTATCATTAACATATATACATAACGTATATAACCAAAGGCTACACGTGTACAACTACAAGTGTGTGCGTGAGGTGGTGTGTATTATATACATACGTACATGGACAAAATTGAAAATGAAGTACATTATGTCAAGATTGTCTGCTTTTAATGTTGATTCTTGACCGGACTGCAACACGCTGCTAAATGCAGTAACAACATTTTATTATTTTGATATCAAAGGTTGTTCAGAAATCGGTGTAGAAAAAAAAATTCTTTGAGTGTATTTCACTTCTGGATAACCCGAGCTTGCTGCCATGTTACAATTTTCCCAGCTCATTTATTTTCTTTGATATTTGCTTTAACCTGGGTATCTCATTCACTCACTCTCCGAGATCCAGATCTGTCCGGCTAGGGCAGGGGTCAAGAACCTGCGGCTCTTTCGATGTCAAGTTGCGGCTCTGCAGTTCCATGCGCAAATATTAATAATTATATTATTTTATCTTTAAAACTCATGTTTGTGGCTCTTGAAAAAATGGGGAATTTTGTGAATTGTAATTTTTTGCTCTACCGTCTCAAAAAATTTCTGACCCCTGGGCTAGGGCTGTGATGGCGTACCTATGGCACGCGTGCCATAGTCGGCATCAAAAGCCTCATCAGCCGGCACGCGACTAAAATATTACTTCCTTAATCAAACCAGCCCAGCCTAACCCCCATTTTCGGTTTTCATTGGAGTGTTGGCACTTCGCTATAAATAAGTGGCCTTTGGTTGAATTTTGGGCACACGGCCCCAAAAAGTTTCGCCACCACTGGGCAAGGGTGTCTGACACTGGCCTCGTGAGATTCAACTTATGATAGGGTACAGTGCCCCAAGAGTCAGTGAGCATGACAAGGTGAGAATTAGGGATGCACCGGATTTCGGCTCCAGCTCCGGTAATCCGGAATTAGGCCATTTTTACAAATCCGGCTCCGGTCCAATTTTGCCGGATTTTGGCCGCATTTGGAAATAACAGTTTACTATTTCTCCGTGATGTAAATAAGAATTTTTAAAAAAATAATAAAAGATACCACTCATTTTGAATTTTAAATGTGCATTACTCCATGAGTTTGGGAGCCTTAATTTCAGTGGCACCTCGGTGTACGTCTGCTTTGAAATAAGTCCAAGTCGGTATACGTCCTGTTTGAACGCGAAACATATTGCTAAGTATACGAGATTTGTTTTGAATACTACCCGCTTGCTAGAACTTGTTGGGGGTCGTCCATAAATGACGTCACGCACCTAGGGAGAGGAGGGTCACACATTTATGATGATGTGTGACGAGGGCCGAGGGGGAGGGTTCGTTGTAGTTTTAAACTGTGACGTCATATCAAATCACGCAATTTAAAATAAAAGCTCAACTTAAATCTTTGATTGCTTACAATTTATTTAAAGACGTTTTAAATGGCTTCTCGCGTGTTAAGCTATTAGAGTGCAGCTTTACACTTAACTAAATACATACCTAAATGACAATAAAGTGATTTTAAAAATGCTTATTTTCAAATAAGAAATACAGCTATTATTGGGGGTGGGGGAGGGGCGAAACTTTATGACGTCATATTTGAGGGGTCGTGCAGATATCTGACCGACCCCGCGCGGCATTTTAGAATTTCCGCGCAGTAAATTTTGTAAAATATAGCATAAAAGATTTTTACTTTGCACACGGACCAACAACCCTACATGTGCTTATGTATTATGTTTCATCTTGAACTTATAGAACGTAACATTAATTATTCTTATGTAATTATTTAACATTCCAATGATTTCTAGGGGGGAGGGGGGTCACACTTTTGTGACGATGCGTGACAAGGGGAGGGAGGGGGGTTAAAGAAATGTGACGTCACATCAAAAGGGTAACTTTAAATAAAACTTCCACTGAAATATTTGGTCGCTTACAATTTATTTAATTACTTTTTTTCCAGTGCTTTTCAATGTGCCGGTCGGTAGGCCATCAGACGCTGGTTGGCGTAAGCTATCAAGACACGAAAATTAAATCTAATTATAATCCTAAAGTTTGAGAACCCACAAGATCGCGTATGAAATTATTACCGTTCGTCGTTTCATGTTGAAATCAAAGCATTTGTGATGTAACCACAGCTCCGTTTGGTTCTCTCACGGCAGAAGTTGGCGAACTCTTTTGCCGGTTACCCCAAAATATACAAGTTTATGTGTGCGTTACCTCCCCCCCCCCGACTCGAGGTCCTGCTCACATGACTCGGGGACTTGGGGGAGCGTCGTTAGCCACCCCCCCCCCAAGTGCAACTGGTGAGTTTAACAAGCATGACAAGTGTCTAAAAATGATCTGAATAGGATTATGTGTAGATATTTTATGTCAAAACGACACGGAATATCCCTTTTATTTAAAAGGGGGGATCTATTTGATAGAATTATAAACGTTTTAAGTTTGATATAATTGTTCGATTGGTTTTTGGTCAAACGCCCCTGGCCATTCTAGATATAATGATAAATGAGCCCATTAAAAATTAGTCAAGTATTCATTAACTTTATTGAATGCATCAAATTCTTGACATCGCAATTCAAGAGGAGCACAAAACAACTTTTCTTCTTAGCTCAGTTTTTAAGGCAGGGGTTCCTAACCAGTGGTGCATGCACCCCTAAGGGGTGCATGAGCAGGTTCCAGGGGGTGCATGAACCATTCAGAGGAAAAAAAAGAAAAAGAGGGAAAAAAAGTAAGAAAAACTGATAATCAGAAAATGTAAACCATAAGCAAGGCATGCCGCGTTAAAGTGCGCCATATACAACATTTATACTCGTTCGCGCATCGTTCTGCGCATGTCGAAAATTGACGGACAAACCTTTTCGCAAAATGAACGGTTCGTTCTAAATGTTACTCGGAATTTCGTGTTTTAAGTCACAGTTTTCTAAAAACAATTTAATTTTGTCATCAAATACGTCAGATATATGTCTTCCGGTGACCCTCTAACTGTTTTGAGAGGATGTAAACGTTGGGATTTTTTCCCTTCCCTTTTATTGCTCGGTACGCTGCAAAGGTCTTAAAAACGTTAATTGTAAGCCATTATTCGTCATTGAAACCTAAAAATCTTGAGTTGAGAATCCAATTCCGGTCATTAAAAACATCAACTTCGTCAGTTTAAAAATTTGCCTGTGACTGGTACGACTTTCCGATGTCATCACCCACTCAAAATCGTTAATAAATAAATTTTTAAAAAAAGAGAGAGAGATGGAACACAAAAGCCTCAGTGCTTCCTCTGTGGAAAAATCCTGTGCAATGACAACATGAAGCCTGTTAGACTCTGAGAGCACTTGGAGAAAGTCCATCCATCCAATTCCAATGACAAATGTTGAGGTCTTGAAGCAGAAGAGAGCTCGCTTCTTGACCTCAGGTACCTTGCCCAAGCTTGGATTTTCTTTGTCACAGAAACCTGCACTGGAGGAATAATTCAAGGTTGCATATCTTTTTGCAAAGAACAAGAAGCCCCACACTATTGGAGAACTTTGGTGAAGCCTTGTGCTCTGGACATGGTGGAACTGATGTGTGGTCACCATCAGAGGAAGCAGGTTGAGAAAGTTGCTTTGTCCAATGACACTATTCATTCCAGGATTAGTGACATGGCTGCAGACATTCTGGATCAAGTCTTGTGTGAGATGAGAAGCAGTCCTTTTCCATTTAGCATGCAGCTGGATGAATCCACTGATGTAGCACAATGCAGTCAGATTCTTGTATTTCTGAGATATGTTCTCAGTGGATTGCTGAAGGAGGAATTTCTCTTTTGTAAGCCACTCCTAGCTACTACCAAAGCTGCTGATGTGCTGCAGCTAGTCATGGCATTCTTCACTGAAAACCAGTTTTGACTGGACTCAAGAATTTTTTCAATTTGCACAGGTGGTGCTCCCTCCATGCTCGGTAATAAGTCAGGATTTTCAGCACTGGTAATGAAAGAAGTTCCAGATATTGTCACTGCCAGTGTATCCTTCATCGTCGGGCCCCTGGCATGCAAAACTCTACCTCCAACCTTGAAGTCAGTTCTTTCAACTGCAGTCCAAGTTGTAAATTTTATCCGCTCACATGCCTTGAACCACTGCCTCTTCAAGTTGTTCTGTCAGGAGGTGGGCTCTGCGCATGAAGTTCTGTTCTACCACACTGAGGTGCGCTGGTTGTCCAGGGGACGGATACTTTCTCGATTAGTAGAACTGAGAGTGGAGCTTGCCATTTTCTTGCGAGAAAAAAAGAGTGGCCTTGCTGACAAGTTTGACTGTCCAAATTTCATTAATTACTTGGCATACCTGGCTGACATCTTCACCATCTTGAATGAGTTGAACACATCTCTCCAAGGACCAGCTGTGGATGTAATGGATGCTACTGAGTGATGCAAGCCTTCCTTAACAAAGTGCCACTATTCCAACGACGACTAGAAAAGTCCAACTTGGCCAACTTACCACTCTTGGATGAAGTTGTAATATCTAGTGCAGAAGGAAGCACTGAGGGATCACTGCCTGACAAAATCAAAGGGGAAATTTCAGAGCACCTTTTAACATTGCAAAGGTCCTTTGATGGGTATTTCTGTCCAGAAATTGCTAGGAAAGACCTTCGGATTCGCAATCCTTTTCTCTGTGACTTGGACAACATTGATGACAGTGACTTTGCTAAAGATGACCTGATTGATTTGAGAACCAGAGAAGTACTGACGAATGCCTTCAGTTGCAATACCTTGATTGAATTTTGGTGCGCCCAGCTAGATTCCTACCCTCAACTAGCCAAGAGGGCAGTACTGACTCTCCTTCAATTTGCCACAACCTATCTCTGTAAAGCAGGATTCTCCACACCTTTGACAATTAAAACCAAGTAAAGGAATAAGTTGAATGCAGAGGATGACATGAGAGTTGCTTTGTCCAAAACAGTCCCCAGATTTAAATTGCTGATTAATCATAAGAAGCAGCAGATATCTCACTGAATTCCCTGTTGCCTATGGTCAAAACTGTTGTGTTCCTGAAATAAACTTAGTTTATTATACATTTTCTGCAAGTTTCACGAGGGGGTGCATGAACTTTTTTGGGCATCTGAGGGGGTGCATGGACCCCAAAAGGTTAGGAACCACTGTTTTAAGGCATTAATGCTAAATATCACAGAAAGGATACTTCATACAGTCAAGTTTATGTGGATTAAGATTATTGTCACTCGTGTCAATATAAATGAAAGTAGGGTGGATTTAGGTGTCTTCGTATAGTACGTAGGTAAGAAATCTACATAGTTGTCAAATTTTTAAAAATGCATTTTCTGGAAGGAACCGGTTCAATAATGGGCATATGTTCCAAGCGTACACGTACACATGACGTATTGACGTATTTTAATATATCTATTGCATTGTAGTGGATGGTATATGTCCCAAATGAGTCTGCATTACCCCCAAGAATTCCCTTTTGACCCCAGATGAGGTAATTTACCCCTCTTCACCGACCTTATTCTTACGGGATGCCCGTCAGTCAATTGAGGGATTTTAAAAAAAAACATTTTAAAAATATTAATTTTAAATAATTTCTTCTATACAAAGACGTTAACCGTGATGATTAATAGTCAATGTTTAATTTGTTTGCATTACAATAAAATATAATCTAAGGATGTTTTAACACAGTTCGTTTTCTGAATGCCGGTTAAACGTTTTTAAAAAAATGCTTCACGTGGGTTACGATATTACAATGTAGACCTTCACTAAATAAATAAATACTTAAATGACAATAAAAGTGATTTGAAACATACTTATTTTCAAATAGAAAAGTTTAAAAACCCGTAAAAACAAGTTTTTTTTACTATAACTCCTTTATGTACGAGAAGTAACTATAAGAATGTTCATTATAATACGCAGCGCAAGACCATCCAATAATACAAAATTGTAGTTGTGTCGTAAAACATGTTATAATATAATGCGCACCGATCAGGAATATGTTTATAAAAAGTGTTGTCAATAAAATACGCACCTTATTGCGCGACAGAAAGGTTGTTCAATATAATGCGCACCCTTAATCTCAAAAAAGAACATGATACATGGGAATAAATAAAATAATCTAAAAATCAATAATTTAATTACGGTACATGCGATCGATCTGAAATTTTGATACATAGTTTTTATCATCGGTAAAAAACTGCCTGCAAAATTTCAGCTCGCTAGCTTACGAGGAAGTGGGTTAAAATCGATCAAAAGTTTTGGCGACAGACAAGCAATCAAGCAAACAAGCAAGCAAGCAACCAGAAAACCACGAGTTAATATAAAGGATTTAATAAGGTTGTTTCTTTTTTGTTGATTTTTTTAAGGGGACTGTGGTCAAAGCTTTGTGACGTATTTTAGAGGGGGGGTCTAACTTTTTGTGACGACGCGTGACGAGGGGGGGGGAGGGGGTCAAAATCGGCCAAAATCGCGTGACGTCATTTATGGACGGCCCCTTAGTATACTTTCTTGTACTGGGGCACCTACGGCGCCCACTTTTTCAAAAGCCAAAGTAACTTACGAGAATGTTATTGCATGCGTTCGAATCAGTGTGTCCGACAACCAAAAATTGTTACGTGAATGAGTTCAATAAAAAGAATGTATAATTAAATTTAGGTTCATTAGAATGATTTAATTTTTCAAAAGCTTTCTCTATATACTACATTTTATAATTTTATAATTATAAATCTTGGAATATATATTGAAAATAAATCATTAACACGGACACATCTGATGTATACTCAATGGGGTAGCTCACGTTTTAAACTATTAACGGCTCTTTTTTCATCGTTCCCTTTTCCAAAATTAAAAGATATGCTCAAACAATAACGTCATTAAATATTTTACGGCGAGAAACACCACACGCTCTGTTAATCTCGAAACCAAAATGATTATGATATTATGTCTATATTTTCCATTTAAAAAAGTTACAGAGTGATGTCCCTTAGCGTTACCGAGTGACCTGGGCTAATATATTATTGATGTCATCATTGTCATATCTATAGTAATGAACTGCAGTAATGAACAGTCGAGTGACTCCACTCACCTAAGTCAAGTGATTTAGTACGTAATTTTGATTTTTATTTGAAAATCCGGCTCCGGTCGGATCTTACTTCATAAATCTGGGAAATCCGGCCGCCGAATTTCAAAACATTAAATCCGGTACACCCCTAGTGAGAACACAAGGCAACCTGCCCTAACCCAGGGGTGAAGGGCGGTCTTACTGTTACCTAGTAAAGCTGATTCACCGTAACTGGGATTAAAAACAAATATTTACCATTTCTGCCGATGTTTAATGATAAATTCTCTTTATTTAAACGATGTTCAGTATTCTGCACACTTTCTTTTTCATTTGTTGTATATATATATATATATATATATATATATATATATATATATATATATATATATATATATATATATATATATATATATTACTAGCAGACACGTCATGTGTTGCAATGATATCAGTAAAATTATATCTTAAGGATATACGAAAAAAGACATTAGGGGCCCCTGGCCCCGAAAAAATGGACATTAGAGGTTCAGTGCCCTTTGTTATTATAATATGGGCTACCAAGTTTATGTATACAAAGTTTGGTTAAGATTCATTTATTTACTCAGTAGATAACGCATAAAATAATTTTATATAGCCTATATAAGCAAAAAACTACATTAAGGGCCACATGGCAATTTAGTGCAATATATAAAGTTCAAAACACCTGTTTATGTAAATCAAAATCATAATGGATATATTTATTTATATTTCTCAAAATCTTTAATCATTGAATGGGGAATAAAATCGTAAACGTTTATGAAAAAGGACATTTTGGGCCCCCAGCCCCGAAGAAATGGACATTAGGAAATTAGTGCCCTATAGTATTTCAATATTTGCTACCAAGCTGTTACATACAAATTTTTATTAAGATCCATCAATTAACCCAATAGCTACCGCTTAAACTAATTTTTACATAGCTCATATAAGACAAAAATCACTTTATGGGCCCCGGCGCCCCATGAGTGTTAAATTTTGAAAAAAAGTAGCCTATTACCATCCCGAGAGCGTACTCAAAAGTCTGCAAAAGTTTCATGGCGATCGGATGAATGGTTTAGTCAGCTATAAAGGACAAACATACATACATACCTTCATTTTTAACCACGTGTTTGGTAAAATAAATAGAGGTAAAAAAAAAGATTTTTAAAAACCACGTTTTTATTAGTGGATTAAAAAGAATATAAAAAATCAAATTAAAAAAAGATTTAAAAAAACAAAGTTTTTATAAGTGGACTAAAAGGAAGAACATAATTTAATACTTATACGTTCAAGTACTTTAATTTAATATGACTTAAAACGACTTATGACTTATATTAATCATGTTTTACGACACATAACTACTTTTTGACCGCTGACCAACTAGTGGTTCCTCCGCTCTGTCCACCGAATCCAGTCTTCACGTGCATAGGTAGACATACCTAGATCGACGAGGGTTTGAGACCCGTCTGCTACCCTCACCAGGTTTAGCCAGCCAGTCGAAGCCGTTGCCCGGGGTGTGGCCACTGCGCACGCTACAGTTTCTAGGAGCCACTGGTGAGAGCTGAGTGACAAGTGGGGACCAAGGGTGGACGAACTACACCCCAAGAGAGTACGACGTGTTCCCCCACCGGAGGTACTACCCCGCCTTGAGCACCCCATACACCCCTACAAGCAGTTATTGGATGAGAAACACCTCCAAAACCAAGCTTACCTCAATAATCTCAAGTCCACGGAAAGGAGAGATGCGCTCAACAACATACACAGGACTGTACAGCAGAAGCTCCGTCCGATGCAGGACGACTTGCTCAGCAACAAAGCCGACGAGATCCAAGGCTATGCAGACAAGCGTGACTATAAGAACTTCTACAACGCTTTGAAAGAAGTGTATGGCCCCACGCCCTCAGGATCAAACCCCCTCCTCAGCGTAGACGGTGACACTCTCATCACAGACAAAGAGAAGATCTTGAAGAGGTGGGCCGAACATTTCGAAAACGTCCTAAATCGCCCTTCGACAATTAATGAAGAAGCCATCAATCGTCTCCCCCAAGTGCCTACAAACAAAGCACTGGATAACCAACCTTGCTCGAGACCCAGAAACCAATTTATCTTCTCTCCACTGGCAAAGCACCTGGTTCTGACGCCATACCAGCTGAGGTCTACAAGGAGGGAGGAACAGCCCTGACTGAAAGGCTCCACCATCTGTTTCTCTTGATGTGGCAGCAAGAGACGATCCCACAGGTCTTCAAAGATGCCTCCAATCATACATCTATATAAGCAAAAAGGAAGTAGACGGGCATGTGACAACCACAGAGGCATATCCCTGCTTTCTATCGCAGGAAAGATCCTTGCCAGAATCCTTCTCAACCGCCTCACGGTCCACCTTGACCAAGGACTCCTGCCTGAAAGCCAGTGTGGATTCCGAAAAGAGCGAGGAACCATCGACATGGTGTTCGCTGCCAGGCAGCTGCAAGAGAAATGTCAGGAGCAGAACTTCAACCTGTCTCCACCTATGTCGACCTGACCAAGGCTTTTGACAGCGTTGGCAGAGAGGGTCTGTGGAAGATCATGGCCAAGTACGGTTGCCCTAGGAAATTCATCGTCTTGGTGAAACAATTCCACGAGGGCATGCAGGCCAGATTCCAGGACTGCGGAGAGTCTTCTGATCCTTTCACAGTCACAAACGGGGTCAAGCAGGGTGCGTCCTGGCACCAAAACTGTTTAGCCTCATGTTTTCCGCCATTCTGACAGAGGCCTCCAGAGACGAGGATGTTGGTGTCAACCTGAGGTACTGCACAGATGGCAAACTGTTCAACCTTCGGAGGCTCCATGCAAAAACCAAGGTTATGACAGACATAATCAGAGACCTATTGTTTGCTGATGACTGTGCCCTCAACGCTGTCTCAGAAGCCGACATGCAACGCAGCTTTAACCTGCTCTCCAGCGCATGCACAAACTTTGGTCTGACGATCAACAGTAAGAAGACGGAAGTCCTCCATCAGCCTGCGCCTGGAAGGCCCTACGTTGAGCCCAACATCACTGTCAACGGCCAGAGACTCAACACAGTGCACTGGTTCACATACCTAGGCAGCACACTGTCGCAAAATGTCACCATCGATGACGAAGTGAACGCCAGAATTGCCAGAGTCAGCTCCACTTTTGGCAGGTTGTATCCAAATGTCTGGAACATAAGAGGCATTACCATCCAGACCAAGCTGAAAGTATACAGGGCAGTGGTGCTCCCCACGCTGCTATATGCATATAAAACATGGACTGTGTATCAGCGCCATGCTAGGAAGCTTAACCACTTTCATACAACAAGCCTCAGGAAGATCCTCGGCATACAGTGGCAGGATAAAATTCCAGACACAGTGGTACTGACCAAGGCAGGTCTCCCCAGCATCTTCACCCTCCTGATGCAGTCCCAGCTTCGCTCGGCAGGGCACATGGTCCGGATGCCAGACGAGAGACTGCCAAAGAGACTCTTCTATGGCGAGCTCCAGCATGGCCAGCGGTCCCACGGTGGGCAAAAGAAACGCTTCAAAGACAGATTGAAAGCCTCACTTAAAGCGTTTGCCATCAACCCAGACACGTGTGAACGTGGTGCAATGGACCGATCCACCTGGCGTTCTTCCATCCACGAAGGTGCCAAGTCATGCGAGGCAAACCGGCTCACCTCCGCAGAAAAGAAGAGGCAAGCCCGAAAGGCCCGTGCAGTCAAACCTCTTGGAGATGTCCCACTCGTCCCTTGTCCCTTCTGTTCCCGAACCTTCCGTGCAAGGATCGGCCTCATCAGCCATCTGCGCACGCACAAACAGAGCCAGTCCCAGCAACCCTCGGATGACTAGAGTGGTCTTCGTCGAATCGACGGACGAACAATATAACACAATTTTGTATTTTTGGATTGTCTTGCGCTGCGTATTATAATGAACATTCCTTTAGTTATGTCTCGTACATGGGCATCGCTAGGAATTTTTCCAGGGGGGGGGGCAAAAAAAACCCCACTTTTTGTTTTAACTGACAATGCCATACAGGTACAATTTTCAATTAAATTCAATTTCAGTATAGAATAAGGGTAAAAAAAAAGCCTTAGAAATTAATAAGACTTACAAATTAGTGCTGTAATTAGTAATAGCTAAAATACAATATTTATTAATGCATTTAATAAATTAAAAACTAAGTTCTCACGAAAAATTATATTTTGCTGTGAAATAATATACGCGTAGAAAGGGGGTCGGGAAACTTTTTTTCTCAGAGAGCCATAAACACCACCTATTTTGAAAAATAATTATGTGAGAGCCATACGTTATGCTTAACACTAAAAATTCAAGTAAATATGTGCATTTTGTGTAATTTCAAAACTTAAAGTAAAATAATTATGTCTGTGAATTCTTTCAAATAACATTGTTAGGCTGTTTTATTTAAATATGCAATTTAGATCAAAGGAGTCGGAATAAACTTTTTTTAAAATAATCGAACATTTGCCTGAGAGCCAGATGCAGCCATCAATAGAGCCACATCTGGCTCGCGAGCCATGGTTTCCCGACCCCTGGTGTATAAACTGCAGGATTACCAAGGATGGATATCAGAAATTGTTTTACTGGCTAAAAAAAATCTAAAAGTAGATCAATCGCGGGCTTCCGAAATGCCGTTATTTGAAGATTTTCGGGCGTCTGCAGCATCTGACTTATCATTGGCATTGAGGACAACAGTACACGTTCAACAGCCAGACACAACTGAAGCAACTGATCCTAAAATAATTGTCGCTGACACTTATTCATTTCCTAATTCAGTGGTTCCTAACCTTTTGAGGTCCATGCACCCCTTCAGATGCCCCAAAAAGTTCATGCACCCCCTCGTGAAACTTGCTGAAAATGCATAATAAACTATGTTTATTTAGGAACACAAAAGTTTTGACCATAGGCAACAGGGAATTTAGTGAGAGATCTGCTGCTTCTTATGATCAATCAGCGATTTAAATCTCGGGACTGTTTTGGATAAAGCAACTCTCATGTCATCCTCTGCATTCAACTTATTCCTGTCCTTGGTTTTAATCGTCAACGGTGTGGAGAATCCTACTTCACAGAGATAGGTTGTGGCAAATGGAAGGAGAGTCAGTACTGCCCTCTTGGCTAGTTGTGGGTAGGAATCTATCTAGCTGGGCGCACCAAAATTCAATCAAGGTATTGCAACTGAAAGCACTCCTCAGTACTTCTTTGGTTCTCAAATCAATCAGGTCATCTTTAGCAAAATCACTGTCATTAATGTTGTCCAAGTCACAGAGAAAAGGATTGCGAAGCCAAACGTCTTTCCTAGCAATTTCTTGACAGAAATACCCATCAAAGGACTTTTGCAATGTTGAAAGGTGCTCTGAAATTTCCCCTTTTATGTTGTCAGGCAGTGATCCCACAGTGCTTCCTTCTGCACCAGATATTACAACTTCATCCAAGAGTGGAAAGTTGGCCAAGTTGGACTTTTCTAGTCGTCGTTGGAATAGTGGCACTTTGTTAAGGAAGGCTTCCAACTCTCAGTAGCATCCATTGCAGTCACAGCAGGTCCTTGGAGAGATGTGTTCAACTCATTCAAGATGGTGAAGATGTCAGCCAGGTATGCCAAGTAATGAATGAAATTTGGACAGTCAAACTTGTCAGCAAGGACACTATCTTTTTCTCGCAAGAAAATGGCAAGCTCCACTCTCAGTTCTAACAGAGAAAGTATCCGCCCCCTGGACAACCAGCGCAGTGTGGTAGAGCAGAACTTCATGCTCAGAGACCACCTCCTGACTGAACAACTTGAAGAGGCATTGGTTCAAGGCATGTGAGCGGATAAAATTTACAACTTGGACTGCAGTAGAAAGACGTGACTTCAATGTTGGAGGCCTGACGATGAAGGATACAGTGTGAAGTTACAATATCTGGAACTTCTTTCTTTACCAGTGCTGAAAATCCTGACTTATTACCGAGCATGGAGGGAGCGCTACCTGTGCAAATTGAAGAAATTCTTGAAGTCCAGTCAAACTGCCTTTCAGTGAAGAATGCCCTGACTAGCTGAAGCACATCAGCAGCTTTGGTATTAGCTACGAGTGGCCTACAAAAGAAAAATTTCTCCTTCAGCAATCCACTGAGAATATATCTCAGAAGTACAAGAATCTGACTGCGTTGTGCTACATCAGTGGATTCATCATGCAACCTTGAATGATGCCTCTAGTGCAGGTTTCTGTGACAAAGAAAATCCAAGCTTGGGCAAGGTACCTGAGGTCAATAAGCGAGCTCTCTTCTGCTTGAAGACCTCAACACTGTCCTTGGAATTGGATGGATGGACTTTCTCCAAGTGTTCTCGGAGTCTAACAGGCTTCATGTTGTCATTGCGCAGGATTTTTCCAGAGGAAGCACTGAGGCTTTTGTGTTCCATCTCTCTCTCTTTTTTATATTATTTATTAACGATTTTGAGGGGATGATGACAATCGGAAAGTCGTACCAGTCACAGGCAAATTTTTAATGACCGGAATTGGATGCTCAACTCAAGATTTTAGGTTTCAATGACGAATAATGGCTTACAATTAACGTTTTTAATACCTTTGCAGTGTACCGAGCGATAAAAGTGAAGGGAAAAAAATCCCAACGTTTACATCCGCTCAAAATAGTTAGAGGGTCACCGGAAGACATATATCTGACGTATTTGATGACAAAATTAAATTATTTTTTATAAAACTGTGACGTAAAATGCGAAATTCCGAGGAACTCGTAGTGCGAACCGTTCATTTTGCGAAAAAAGTTTTCCCGTCAATTTTCGATATGCGCAGAACGCTGCACGAACGAGTATCTTATCTTTTTCCTTCTTCTTTTTTGTTCTTTCTCTTTTTCTTTTTTTTTCTCTGAATGGTTCATGCACCCCCTGGAACCTGCTCATGCACCCCTTGGGGGTGCATGCACCACTGGTTAGGAACCCCTGTCCTAATTGGATATTGGAAGTTATGTCTGGACTTACGACCTTTCAAATAAGTTGAAATTGCAGCTGATTCGTGATTGTTGCACCCTTGATAAAAATTATGATTTTAGAGCTGACAGTGAGGGAAACAGAGTCTTTAGTTTATAGATATGCATGGTTATCAGACTATTCACCGTGGCCTGTATACTCGTAAATGTTAGTAGGTGCCTTTTGCAAATATTGCGTGTTGTTTCTGAAAAAAGTAATTCTATGAGTTCAGTGGGTATTTGTCATCAAACATGTACAAAATATAAAGATTTCAACGAAGATGCACGTAGCAACCTGCAAAGCACATTATGGCACAAAGGCTCTCATGAAGATGCAAGCAATTTTATTTGCTTTATTGGAAGCCAAAGCAGTTTCTACAGATGAGCAGTTGGACTCATCAGTTAGAAGACAAATTCAAGAAAATCTCAACGAACTGGGTCCCATCATTTCTACAATCCTATTTTGCTGCATGCATGTTTTAGCACTTCGTGGAACAGAATCAAATTCTGGTAATTTGTGTGATCTGTTAGAGTTTCGTGTTGAATTTGGAGATGAAGTTCTTAGTAATCGTTTGTCAATTGGTTCTTGTAGTGCTGAGTATGGTTCATCGACAAAACGGCCCCGGACAAAACGGCCCCGACAATTGGGCTCCGACATAACGGCCCCGACAAAACGGCCCTGGACTAATAGATGGACTAATAGTAAAATTTACAATCAAATATATTCGTATTTTTACTCACCTATTCAGTGTCAGGTTTAGCTAACAATAAACAATAATAATAACACCACAAAAGTAAATTTAATACCCTTAAGTCGAAATGGTACCAATAACGGTTGTTTGTTGACAAGAAACAATATAATAACATTACAAGACATAATTTTTACAATTTTACCACATTTTTAAAGGGTGAAAAAGTTGACGAAAGCTTAAAATGCAAAAAAAAATAAAAAAATTAATGTTTTTGTTTAAAAATGTTAACAATTTGTCTGGGGCCGTTTTGACCGGGGCCGTTTTGTCGGGGCCGTTTTGTCGGGGCCGTTTTGTCTGGGGCCGTTTTGACGGGTAACCGCGGAGTGTATCTCGGCAACTACGCAAAACACTATAATCGAAATTTGTGGGTCTCTCTTGCGTGAAGACATTGTTCGTGAAGCAAATAATTCAGTTGCATTTTCTATACTTGCCGACGAGACAACTGACATTTCAGGCATTGAGCAGATGTCACTTGGTGTTAGATTTGTCAAATAACAAAATGGGAAAATGATGGTCACAGAAGAATTCATGGGATATATTCCAATTATCAATAGATCAGTTGAAGGTTTAGCCAACACCATCATTACTAATTCATTAGAATTTTGATTAAATATGACAAAGCTTGTTGGTCAAGGATACTAATGATGTTCTACAATGGCAGGTAAAGAAGGAGGAGTCCAAGCAAAATTTCGAAAAAATACCCAAAAGCAGCATTTGTACATTGCAGTTCACATAAACTAAATCTTGTTGTGAACGATTTAAATAATGTGAATGTACGAAACACAATAGGAAATATTAAGTCAATTATAGTGTTTTTCCGAGAAAGTAATCAGCAAAGAAAACTTATTCTAAATGTTCCTTTTCTATGTGAAACTAGATGGTCACATAAATATAAAACCTATCGGATTTTTACTGAAAATGTTAAAGATATTGCTAAACAACTGGAATATTTAGAACAATCACTAATGTAATCAGTTATACTTGCAGATATAATTAAGTAGCTTCAACTAAGACAGTGCTCAAACTTTTTAGTATTGCGGACCGGCAGGAATTTTTTCCATTGCACCAGGGACAGGTGAACTATTTTCCCTGTACTGATGTAGTAGTGAAATATCCTTTCTTGGTAACTAACTTCTGCGGACCGGCATCGGATGGCCCACGGACCGGCACCGGTCCGCGGACCACCACTTTGAGAAGCACTGATCTAAGAGACACTTTTTGATGCAAACTAATTTCAACCCCCCAAAAAATAATTAAAACATCAGCCTCTTCCACAAACAAGTTCAGGTAAACTTTGACCTGCTCCTCACAAATTAAAACGAGCGTGAACGCCAGCGGTTGCTTGCAAAAAGATAACGTGTAGGTTCATTCGGAATCACGCTGAAGATAAAACTAAGACACAAACAAATTTCAGTGCATCTCTTGCTACAAACATAAATCTAGATAACATTAGCCATGCCATAAAAATTTCTAATATATTTGTCAGACTTTATGTAAAGCCTCTGAAATCTCAAAGCAGATCCAAAGTGGTGATTAAAATTAATCAATTGTGATAATTATGGGGGCAGGGGGGGTATGTTGATCACTGAATGCGGCAAGCTTATACGTGTCATTGGAAAAGCTTTATGATCATTTAAACACTCTTTATTTCAGCTATTGTATCTTTTGTAAACGTGGCATTAGGTAACAAATGTGCAGGAAAACCAAAACTTTATCAACATTTAAAACTCCAATAAGAATGGAGGACTAGACAAAAACCGTGGATAAGCGTAGGACGCAATTAACTTCTGTATAGAAAGTGCATCTGTAACAGATAAGAAGAAGATGAGTGCAACATTCCCTACCAGAACCAACAGTGTCTCAGAAACAGCGTACTTTCCCACCCTTAATTACAAAATTTTGAGGATCCCTTCACTAATCGATTGATGTTTGTAAAGATGTGTCAGTAATTTTAATAGAGGCCTAAATCCGAATTTCGAAATGAGTTTTTGTAAGGCTCTTCTCTATCAGGATCAGTTTCAGATTTACGAGTCTAACTACTAATTATGAGAAAGATGTGAGATGATAATGTTGATTGTTAGAATTGAAGTGTGCGATTATATTATTGTTGTGAGAAATGAAGGCGGAGATTATTTTATTGTTGTTTGTGAGAAGTGAAGGTGGTGATTATATAACTGTTGTAAGAAGTGAAGGTGG
This sequence comes from Ampullaceana balthica, assembly GCA_944989445.1. NCBI lineage: Eukaryota > Metazoa > Mollusca > Gastropoda > Lymnaeidae > Ampullaceana > Ampullaceana balthica. The sequence continues at coordinate 207,976 of CALYLW010000598.1, read as the reverse complement.
TGATTATATAACTGTTGTATGTAAGAAATGAAGGTGGTGGTTATATTATTTCTGTTTGTTAGAAGTGACGTCGTGCTAAAACATGTCCCTCTGTGATAGAGAGAGGGATCAAACATGTCCCTCTGTGATAAAGAGAGGGATCAAACATGTCCCTCTGTGATAGAGAGAGGGATCAAACATGTCCCTCTGTGATAGAGAGAGGGATCAAACATGTCCCTCTGTGATAGAGAGAGGGATCAAACATGTCCCTCTGGGATAGAGAAAGGGATCGATCTGCTCGTCGTCCCTATAGATGCATTGTGTTCTGAATCGTTTGGCATTAACGGGGATTAATCCGCAATGGTCTCATTCGATTTCTCAAAGATGAGATGTGACTACGTGTCGAGGGGAAGCTGCGGTCTCAAAGATGAAATGTGACTACGTGCCGAGGGGAATCTGCGGTCTCAAAGATGAAATTTGACTACGTGCCGAGGGGAATCTGCGGTCTCAAAGATGAAATTTGACTACGTGCCGAGGGGAATCTGCGGTCTCAAAGATGAAATGTGACTACATGCCGAGGGGAATCTGCCGTCTCAAAGATGAAATGTGACTACGTGCCGAGGGGAATCTGCGGTCTCAAAGATGAAATGTGACTACGTGCCGAGGGGAATCTGCGGTCTCAAAGATGAAATGTGACTACGTGCCGAGGGGAATCTGCCGTCTCAAAGATGAAATGTGACTACGTGCCGAGGGGAATCTGCGGTCTCAAAGATGAAATGTGACTACGTGCCGAGGGGAATCTGCGGTCTCAAAGATGAAATGTGACTACGTGCCGAGGGGAATCTGCGGTCTCAAAGATGAAATGTGACTACGTGCCGAGGGGAATCTGCGGTCTCAAAGATGAAATGTGACTACGTGCCGAGGGGAATCTGCCGTCTCAAAGATGAAATGTGACTACGTGCCGAGGGGAATCTGCGGTCTCAAAGATGAAATTTGACTACGTGCCGAGGGGAATCTGCGGTCTCAAAGATGAAATGTGACTACGTGCCGAGGGGAATCTGCGGTCTCAAAGATGAAATTTGACTACGTGCCGAGGGGAATCTGCCGTCTCAAAGATGAAATGTGACTACGTGCCGAGGGGAATCTGCGGTCTCAAAGATGAAATGTGACTACGTGCCGAGGGGAATCTGCCGTCTCAAAGATGAAATGTGACTACGTGCCGAGGGGAATCTGCGGTCTCAAAGATGAAATGTGACTACGTGCCGAGGGGAAGCAGTGGTTTCTAAGATAAGATGTGACTTGTGACTAGGTGCGAAGAGAAGCTGCGGTCTCAAAGATAAGATGTGACTTGTGACTATGTGCGAAGAGAAGCTGCGGTCTCAAAGATAAGATGTGACTTGTGACTATGTGCGAAGAGAAGCTGCGGTCTCAAAGATAAGATGTGACTTGTGAGTATGTGCGAAGAGAAGCTGCGGTCTCAAAGATAAGATGTGAGTTGTGACCATGTGCGAAGAGAAGCTGCGGTCTCAAAGATGTGATGTGACTTGTGACTAAGTGTGGTCTCATAGATGAGAGATGACTTGTGACTAAGTGTGGTCTCATAGATGAGAGATGACTTGTGACTAAGTGTGGTCTCATAGATGAGAGATGACTTGTGACTAAGTGTGGTCTCATAGATGAGAGATGACTTGTGACTAAGTGTGGTCTCATAGATGAGAGATGACTTGTGACTAATGGGCGAGGGGAAGCTGCGGTCTCATAGGTGAAATAAGCCGCTGTCTCAAAGATGAGATGTGACTACGTGCCGAGGCGAAGCTGCGGTTTCAAAGATGAGATGTGACTACGTGCCGAGAAGAAACTGCGGTTTCAAAGATGAGATGTGACTACGTGCCGAGAAGAAGCTGCGGTTTCAAAGATGAGATGCGACTTGTGACTACGTGCCGAGGGGAAGCTGCCTGCAGTCACAAGCCACATCTCATCCATGAGACCAAATACTCATACATTGACAAGCCGCTTGAGCACACAACCTCTGGATTCTGGAAATCAACCAAAGAGGACACAGCCGCCTCCTTAAACAAACTCATTCCCTCCCAGCACATACATTACCGGAGCTTCAAGGGAATGTATTCACAATTAACATCAAACCTAACTTTAAAAAAAAATTATAGACAGAGTCTAAGATATTTGCCCTGGTTCAGAAAACCAAGATACGGAAATTCCTTATATTGTTGAAATTAGTGGTGCGCCAAGCGCTGAGAAGAAACTAATATTGGATGTTTGACTTTGGCTAGAGCAGAGAGTTCGGTAGATGTTATAAAGTAGAGGTTCTCAATTTTTTTTCAGTCTAGAAACCATTTTACAAGGCGGTCTGATTAAAAAAAACAACAACAACCCACCAAATTATGATCACAGCAAACTAAGAGCCTGAACTTTTTGTGTCTGAAGACGACTCTATAAGTTAAAACTGTGGTCATAACATTCCAGCAGTAGATCTTGACAGTCATGCCACTACTCACAATGTTACATGACATTCATGTCACTGCTCACAATGTTATACATGACAATCAAGAGGCTAAACCTAAGTAAAAACGAAAAATATTCAAACATAGGTAATACCACAATGGTCATTATGTAATACTACACACTACAATGCATTTATATAAAATGTTTCGTTTCATAATACATAGTAATACTGTTAGCGGCGGTTCATACCACTGAAACAGCGCAGTTGTAATAGATTCGTATGTTTCACAAATTTAACATTGCATTACAACAACACGTACAGAAGCTATTGGTGTGTGTGGGATTGCATCTTTTTGCAATTTAAAAAAAATAAAGATACTTGAATGCCCTCTCACTTAACTCGAATCATTTCTTGCATGTTTGCACAATGCCATCTCACTTAACTCGAATCATTTCTTGCATGTTTGCACAATGCCATCTCACTTAACTCGAATCATTTCTTGCATGTTTGCACAATGCCATCTCACTTAACTCGAATCATTTCTTGCATGTTTGCACAATGCCATCTCACTTAACTCGAATCATTTCTTGCATGTTTGCACAATGCCATCTCACTTAACTCGAATCATTTCTTGCATGTTTGCACAATTCCATCGGAGAAATCATGAAACGGTCGTTTTGTGGAGAAGTTATTAAATTTATTTCTGACCTAATGTCACGGACCCTCTGAAGTCGTCTTGTGGACCTCCAGTGATCCACTGACCACAGTTTGAGAACCTCTGTGATAAAGAACCAGGAAGTTAACGAAAGACATTCAAGCCTTAAATCCTTCTTAATGTTTTGTTGTTTGTATTTAATGATTTTTGAAGTGTTTTTTCAGTGTTTGATATGTTTTTATAAGTTAAATATCTTTCGGCAAACATGTCAACACTTTCTTTTGTTCAGTTCATAGTTGTGGATTAGGAATAACATTTAGGGAAATGTTTAACAAATCAAGGATCGTGAAGTAAAAATAGACATTTGGAAGGGGGGGGGTAGGTTTCTGGTGTGCGGTAAGACTTGGAAGCGAGGTTTAGTTGAAGTGAATGAATTGTGAAGGGGTGTAGGAGTCAGGTTTTGTCGAATGACTGAGTGGGTAGATGGGTGGGTGGAAAGATTGGGGAGTTTAGAGGTAGATAGAAAGAACGGAGATGTACAGGACTAGATGGAAAGACGGGGTCTGTAAGGTGGGTGGATAGATGGAAGAGTTTGGCTGGGTGGTAAGGTTTATTGGTGTAGGACGGATTGTATATTTTAGTGAGTCGCCGATGACGAGCAAACTAAATATAGATTTTGAATAAACTGGTCATAAAAGTAGTTATTTTAAAAAAATGAAAAAAACTATAACTAATTATAATAATAGTTATGCAGTTATTTGTGTATACACTTTAAATAATGATGGGGTTGGAGAAATAAAAGAAGAAATATCCCATTTGAGTTGTTTAATTTGTTCTATGATGATTCTTTGGTCTTTGACTTCACATGAACCGTGCATAAAGGTAATTTGGGAGAAAAAAATAGTGTGCCACGCGCGCCCTGTGCTTTCAAGTCTAGCTTAGCAGGAATAAAATTCTATCTGATGCGAACAAAAGCATGTGTTGTAACGAGTTTTGAACCCTATTTTAATTTCAGTTCACATTCAACATTTGAAAACTCTATGTTCTTGAATTTATGAGTGGGTTTTAGGAGGATATAAAGCATAAATCAAGTCTTTGAGTACCAGTGTTTGGGGAAAGTTCGTTTGGAAGAGAATGGCGATTGAGACACAAACAAATAACATCGCCTTATAACTGTCGTAAATCTCATTCAGTTTATGTTAAAATTCATAGGAAATATTAGAGCTTTATAGGTATATAAAATAATACATGTAGGCTGTAGGCTGTAGGCTACCGTTTTATTTGTTATCGCCTGTAAGAGTGGAAGTGGAACTCCGGCTTCAAAATAATTATGAACATCGGCCAGAATTTTGAAAATATAATTTTGGAAAAAGGCATACGTTTCGATTACAATTCAAGGATTATATCAAACTTATTGTATTGGGAATTTTTCTTTAGACAAAAGGTTATGGTGGAGTCTATGGCGGATTAAGGGGGGTGCTTATTGGGCTAAAGCCAGGGGCCCCAAATGATTTAAGGGCCCCAAACTTATTATAAATATTGTATAATAAAGACGGCTGGACCAGGCCCCAGGTGGGATTGCAGCCAGGGGCCCCCGTGCCATCTTAATCCGCCCCTGGGTGGAGTGAAGAATGCTATGACAGGGTTAATTGTTAAATTGTAGAGGAAGTGCGTACACTCGAATGAAATTTACACCGTAACTAAAAGTGAGAAATATTAGCGCATTGAGCCTTACATTTGTTCAGTCTGACTTAGCATATATATTTGAAAGTATGTTTTAAAACGGATAGTCTTTTAATTAAAAATGAGATAAAAATTATTGATCTCCATAGATGTGAATCAGCGTCAAACAAAATAGGTATTCGCTTTAAAATAATGAGATTGTTAGTGAGCGTTAAAAAATGGGATTGTCGGTGCGCTTTAAATGATGAGATGAACATTAGATAACATGTTTATCTATTGGTACCATAATATTATTATTTATTTTTTTAAAAGAAAGAAAAAGGAAACAAACAATCTATTATATATTGACGGTGAAGTGCTCTTTGAGTCGATGGTTTTTGGTAGGGGAAATTACGATTGTAATATCTCTCACAACTTGCATTTTAGTAAAAGATACTCGTACATGACATTATAAAATTTAATTTTGTACTGTTTTTTTATATTACACTTAAGTATCTGGCTGATATTTGTATGGTTCTTGTCTTTAGAAATTGTTCTAAATTACTTTAGATTTTTATAAACGTCTTAATTTTGTTTTTCTTTTTATTAATAATTTTTTTTTAAACTTTCAACGAGCTTTGTAGAATATTAGAAGAATTTTTTTTTGATTTTTCAAAAGGAGTCTAGAAAATTCCTAATCAATATTAATACTTTTTGTCTAAATAAGATATACACATACAAATAATGTCATAAGTAACAGACAAACTGCACACTCTCGGTTAATTGAAGGATCTTGAGCAGACTTTGTATAGCATTATAACCTCGATGGGTAGGCTAGTGATGCATCCTGAAATTTGATCTCAAACAGTAAGGGGATACTACTAGTGTGCGTGTGTGTGTGGGTGGGGGGTTGGTCTATCCGGGAACAGGATTTACGAGGGAATGCGATCAAGGTATTGGACAAGCGAATGGAATTTTTTTTTCGGATAACGGGATCCATCGAGGAAGTGAATCCCATTAAAGAAATGCTTCATTTTTGCGAATGGGATTCAATTTTTTTTAAAGGAATCCCACCAAAAAGGGGATTTTATCAGATCGGCGATTAAATAAAGGAACGAAATATTTAAAGAAGTTACTATGCATGATTTTCAATCAAGAAGTTTAATTATTTTTTTTTAAAATTTGTATTATACCGACGTGTTTTGTTAATAGAATATATTTTTTATCGTTTAATTTTTAAATTTAAAGTATTTTTTTATTTGTAAAAGAAATATCATGATTGTATTTGAAAAATGATGTAATTTAAATTTCAGCGGGGAAATTTAGCTTTTAAAATATTTATAAAATTTAGTTTAATCTCAAAATCGATGAGTGGGTGGGTGCAGTGGCGTAGCTAGGGGGGGCGGTGGGGCGGTCCGCCCCGGGCGGCACTCATTTAGGGGCGGCATTTGTGGGTATTTGAAAAGTACAAACATTTCCGACAACCGCCCTTTTTCTTTTGAAAGGGGAAAACCAAGGTGAAACAAAAATATTCGTAATTCCTAGCCTTAATTAACGGATTCGCACAACATTTATTTGATTACATAGTGGATATTATAACTAACGCAAAACCGTTCCAAAAATTTTTAATCGCTTAAAAAAGGTATCCATTTGTTTTGAAAACTAAGCGGGTATAAGTCACAGATGACTCTTTTATAAGAAAACTACCAAAAAAACACATCACCGCTGGGCCGAATAATGTGTGCTATTAATATCGCCACGACAGTTTTTACGTGGAATTTCGACATTCGCAGAATGATGCGCGAACAAGTACCTACAAGGCATGGTGGTTAAAATATTGTGTTTAACTTTAACTTGCAAGTAGTAATTTATATTACTGATTCACTTTTCAGTAAATTATTGTAAGGTAAGTTATTAAAAATTAAATTTATTTTGTTTTTATTGCATTAAAGTAGCACACATAATTTGTGTTTTTCATTAAAATACGATTATTCATTAAGCATGTTACGCCTATCCATTTTAAATTAATAGTAATGTGTAAATAATTTGAATTCGTCTATTTTATGGAAAATTATTAAGATTTATGACAAGAATATGTAAATATTCAAATTTCTCCGTTAATACACACCACAACAGGCATAATAATTTCGAAAAAGACATACTTTAAACATTCAAGCGTCTTGGAAAAATTGACATCTGAAGACGTAACTAGGAAAACAAGATTTTATGCTGGAATTTTACTCAATTCTATGCAATCTTTTTCTCTTCTATGTTATCTAATTTATGGGACCCGTCATTTTTTAAATTAATGCAAAGACATTGCATGGAACAAAGAGATGTGCTAATACAAAATGCTGTTATATCAGCCAAACAATTTGTGAAGAGATGGAGATATCAACTTAACGCCTAGTTAGAAGGAGAAAAAATATGAGTAGGGAAAATTCAGAAGACGTGGTTCTATCTTTAGAACAAGAAGTACAACGAGAAATTTTTTTATCCATGGATGGAATTATAAAATAAAATAAAATAACACTTTGATGAGTTGCATGTCCTTGCAAGAAAATATTCGTATATAATGCCATGTAAACTACTAAATGAAGCATTTGAACATCAAATAAATTACTTTATTGACATTGACAGTTCAATATGGAAAGAAAAAGATCCAGGTTTTTATGACTGTACCTACACTACAAGAAGAGGCATTATGTTAGAAAAACGGGGGAAAAGGCACCCTTGATCTATTAAAATTTATCAAAACTGTATAGATTGGAAAATTCTGTACCCAACATTGTAATTTTGTTATGAATTTTTTCAACTATTGCTATCAGTGTCGCTAGTTGTGAAAGGAGCTGCTCCAAACTGAAGTTGATAGAAATTATCTTCGTTCCACAATGAGCGATTAAAGACGACAAAATCTTGCAATACTGTCCATAGAACAAGATATTACAAATTATTTTAATTTTGATAGCATAATACACTATTTTTCTATTATAAAATTTAGGAAAGTAAATGTATAAATATGTTTACATACTAATGTACAGAGGCGTAACTGGGATTTTGTCGCCCTTGGCTATTTATTTTTGGCGCCTTTCATTTAATTAAAAATTAGAGATTTAGCGGCGCCCTTTTGAACTGGCGCAGGCCGGCGACCTTGGCAACTGCCCTAATGCAAAGCCGTTGTTACGCCACTGCTAATGTATACAATTTCTTTGTTTGTAAAAAAAAATCATTTATTTATAAATAAAAAATAAAAGAATAGTAATAGTAATTGGTAAAGTTTTCATTGGGTGTTAATTTGGAATATGTTTGTCTCATGGGGGGGGGGACGGGACGGACGACCTGGGACCTCAGTAACTTTCTTGTGGCCTTTAAAAACAAGTATCTTGTATTTTTATAAATGTGTATTTTTAGGTATATAATCTTATGCGGCCTCTTTTATTACTGCTTACATAAATATGGCATGCAATGGTAAACATGTTCCACACCTTTACTTCGTTTCAATTTTAATTATTTACTCATGTTTATTAATTTTAAAAAAAACCATAATATAATCGACTAGTTTGCCGTCCAAAATGAAGCACACTATTTTGGCTGATTTTCACCCCCTTCCCCCCTCGTCACGTCGTTACAAAAAATAAGACGCCACAAACTTTGACAATAAAAGCTGTATTTTCTGTTTGAAAATGAGCATATTTAAAATTAAATTTTTGCCATTTAAGAAAAGTGGAAATTTATTTAAAGTTGCGCGTTTTGACGTGACGTCACATTTCTTAAACAGCCCCCCCCTCGTTACACATCGTCACAAACGTATGTCACCCCACCGGTGACGTAATTTATGGACGGCCCCTAAAAAGGGCGGAAAATTGGAGACCGCCCCGGGCGGCAAAAGTTCTAGCTACGCCACTGGTGGGTGGATAAATGTAGGCTATGGATAAATAGGTGGATAAATGTAGGCAATGGATAAATAGGTGGATAAATGTAGGCTATGGATAAATAGGGGGATAAATGTAGGCTATGGATAAATAGGTGGATAAGTGTAGGCTATGGATAAATAGGTGGATAAATGTAGGCTATGGATAAATAGGTGGATAAATGTAGGCTATGGATAAATAGGTGGATAAAAAGACCCCATTCCAATGTTACTTCTAGAGGCTACACTTTAAAATATCTAACACAAACTTCAGGACCTCTGTCGCAGAATGTAAACCGTGAACTACATGCTTGTTTACCTTTCCCTCTTATACTCTAGACCAGTGCTTCTCAAACATTTTAGTATTACGGACCGGCAGGAATTTTTTCCATTGCTCCAGGGACCGGTGAACTATTTCCCTTGTTCTGACGTGATAGTGAAATATCCTCTCTCTGTAACTTCTGCGGACCGGCATCGGATGGCCCACCGACCGGCACCGGTCCGCGGACCACCACTTTGTGAAGCACTGCTCTAGACAACAATCACCTTGCACAATCCCTTCCCATGCCGGAATCATGTTTCCGCCACTTCGGGGAATTCGATTCTCAACAGGGGTAACAAAAGATCAGCGCAATACCATGGCTTATCTCCCATTCCTAGTAAATAAAGAGCTGATTTTTAAACAGTCAACAGCCACGGAATGGACAAGATATTATATTGAGTTTCATAGCTACAGAAATGACAAGTTGAAATTTATGCTGTGTCGTTTGCTGTTAATATTCGTTGTGAGTGAGAAGGGTCTCCATTACGTGTGTGTAGGGCAGCGATAAGGCGTAGGGCATACACAGATTAAAGTCATGAAGTTCTCATCTTTGGGGCCGTCCATAAAGTACGTCACGCTATTTTTTTTACAATTTTTAACTCCCCCCTCCCCCCTGTCACAAACTGTCACAAATCTAGGACCCCATCCCCCCCCCTAAAGTACGTCACACTTTCGAAAAAAAATTGTTTTTTTTTAAAAACAAAATATTAAAATTTAATATAAAAACACGTGACGTCACACATTGCTGGACAAACCCTCCCCCTGTCACACTTTCTTACACCCTCTCTAAACTTACCTGATCAAACTTAGATGGTAGGCTCTAAACCTACCTGATCAAACTTAGAACTTAGATGATAGGTTCTAAACCTACCTGATCAAACTTAGATGATAGGTTCTAAACCTACCTGATCAAACTTAGATGATAGGTTCTAAACCTACCTGATCAAACTTAGATGATAGGTTCTAAACCTATCTGATCAAACTTAGATGATAGGTTCTAAACCTAGCTGATCAAACTTAGATGATAGGTTCTAAACCTAGCTGATCAAACTTAGATGATAGGTTCTAAACCTAGCTGATCAAACTTAGATGATAGGTTCTAAACCTAGCTGATCAAACTTAGATGATAGGTTCTAAACCTAGCTGATCAAACTTAGATGGTAGGTTCTAAACCTACCTGATCAAACTTAGATGGTAGCCTCTAAACCTAGCTGATCAAACATAGATGATAGGTTCTAAACCTACCTGATCAAACTTAGATGATAGGTTCTAAACCTAGCTGATCAAACTTAGATGGTAGGTTCTAAACCTACCTGATCAAACATAGATGATAGGTTCTAAACCTACCTGATCAAACATAGATGATAGGTTCTAAACCTACCTGATCAAACTTAGATGATAGGTTCTAAACCTAGCTGATCAAACTTAGATGGTAGGTTCTAAACCTACCTGATCAAACTTAGATGGTAGGCTCTAAACCTACCTGATCAAACATAGATGATAGGTTCTAAACCTACCTGATCAAACTTAGATGATAGATTCTAAACCTACCTGATCAAACTTAGATGATAGGTTCTAAACCTACATGATCAAACTTAGATGGTAGGTTCTAAGCCTAGGGGCCGTCAATAAAGTACGTCACGCTCCAGATGGGGGAGGGAGGGGGTGTAAGAATTTGACAGTTTGTGACAGGGGGAGGGGGGGGGTTCCGGCCATATGTGACGTCACGGTGTTTTATATTACATTTTAATTATTTTGTTAATAAAAACAACATTTTTGTTCAAAAGTGTGACGTATTTTAGGGGGGTGGAGTCTGAGATTTGTGACAGGGGAGAGGGGGGGGGAGTTAATTAAAAATGGTCAAAAATAGCGTGACGCACTTTATGGTCGGCCCCCTACCTGATCAAACTCCAATTTTCAACTTCTTATTTGGTGCAGCTCCTGTGAGCGTGTAATGCCTCCTTAAAGTGTCACCAGGTGGCGCCCTTCATACTCCCTGACCCCAGCTCTGCCAACGTTTATCTATATATATATATATATATATTATATATATATATATACATATATATATATATATATATATAAATGTCTGTGTGCTTGTCATTTATAGCTTACTAAACCATTCATCCAATCGTCATGAAAATTTTTGAGACTGTTGAGTGTGCTACTGGGGTGGTAACTGTCAACTTTTTTTTTCAATTTGACACTCATAATGTCATTTTTTGCTTATATGAGCAATATAAAAATTAGTTTATGCGTTAGCTACTGAGTAAATGAATAGATCTTAACCAAACTTTGTATACAAAAACTTGGTAGCCCATATTCAAATACTATAGGGCACTTAACTCCCAATGGCCACTCCTTCCGGGTTGGGGGCCAAATTCCATTTTTCTTAAACTTTTAAGATTTTATTCCCAATTCAAATATTAAAGAACTTACAAATACTATTAAATTTATCCATTATTATCACCATTGAAATGAACAGGTGTTTTGAACTATATATCTTGCCCTGAATTGGCCCTGGGGCCCTTAATGTCGTTTTTTGCTTATATGAGCTATGTGAAAATTAGTTTATGTGTTAGCTACTGAGTAAATGAATAGATCATGACCAAACTTTGTATAAACAAACTTGGTAGCCCATTTTAAAATACTTAAGGACAATGAAATTTTAGTAACAAAATCTTTGGGGCTTGGGAGACCCAAATGTCTTTATAAATCCTTTATATTAACTTGTGGTGTCTGTTTATTTGTTTGAGCCTTTGTCGAAAAAACTTTGGATCGCTTTTTTATCCACTTCCTCGTAAGCTAGCGAGCTGAAATTTTGCAGGCAGTTTTGTACCGATGATAAAAACGATGTATCAAAATTTCAGATCGATCGCATGTACTGTTATTAAATTATTTAATTTTTAGATTATATTATTTATCTCTATGTATGATGCTAAATTTTTTAGATAGAGCGTCGCGGTGCGTATTATTATTATATTGAACAACCTTTCCTGTCGCGCAATAAGGTGCGTATTTTATTGACAACACTTTTTACAAACATATTCCTGTTCGGTGCGCATTATATTAAACATGTTTTACGACACAATTACAATTTTGTATTTTTGGATGGTCTTGCGCCGCGTATTATAATGAACATTTTTTCAGTTAAGTCTCGTTCATAATTATAGTCAAAAACTTGTTTTTTTAAATTTTCGTATATGTTTAAGATATTTTTCCTATTCACTTTTTAAAGATCTTGAGAAATATATTCACGATGAAACTGAATTAAAATAAACAGGTTTTTGAAATTGACATCTTGCACCGAATAGGCCCGGGGGCCCCTTAATGTCATTTCCCCCCTATATTAGCTATATAAAAAGTAGTTTAAGCGTTAGATAATGAGAAAATAACTGGATTTTGACCAAAATTAATATATAAAAACTAAAGAGCCTATATTAAATTACTATAGGGCACTAAACTCCTAATGTCCATTCTCTCGGACCTGGGGGCCCAAAACTTCTTTTTTACTCAACGTTAATAATTGTATTCCCTATTCAATTTTACATGATATAGAGAAATATAGCTTGAGTACAATGGCAATAAAAAACTAAATTATCACTCATTTTAGGGCCGCTACCCTTAGTATCATTTCTTCTTTTGTAAGCTATTTAATTATTTATTTATTTATACGTTTGCTATGAAACTTGGACATTTTTTTTGCACACTTCCGAGAAGGTTTCTGGCATAATTGTTTTTAAACATACCACTCATTGGTTTATTTAAATTTATTCATTTTTATTGCAATGCATACTGGTCTGCTAATACTCTAATAAATCTTGTGGTGACAGGAACAAAGTGAAAACTTCTGGTAACCAAATTAAGATAAATTTTTTAATCCAAAAGAATTTTTTCTAATTTCTTTGATAAGAGTTTTAAAAAAAATGGTGTATTTAATCCAAATGAGCATTCATAAAAATTGTGAAACTAATTATCTAAAAAAAAATGGATTTTTATTAATTTGGTGACAAATTTTTGCTCTATTTTTTAGCAATGACTAAAAGCATCAGCAGATACCAAATTTAAAAAAAAACAAAATGGAACTCATGTATTAAAGATTCTAACTGTACAAAATGAAAGGCATTAAGCTAAATTCAACGATTAGTGCCAGTGTAAATTCCATTATAAAACAATAAATAATTGTTATGTGACATGGAGAATAACACAGAAATTAAAATGATTTTTAAGCATTACAAAAGTATGTTGAACTAGAGTTCCCCTTCATCCCTTCTATCGCCTTTGTTTCAAGACATTTTTCCCTCAGGAGAAGTGAAATAGTTTGTTATGGTTTATATTATGGTTCCATTTTATGGGCCAGAAAAATAACAAACATAAATGACTTTTTCACAAATTACTTAAAATTATGACAGAAAACAAAATAATCTTTAAAAGTTTCTGTAATTTTAAAGGCATGTTTACATAAAAAAACAATTAGAGAACAACTTTGATATCAAATACTGTGTACAATAAAAAACCAATAGGACAAAACAGTTTTTTAATATAGTAAAGAATATTATGTAAGGATGAATGAAATATGTTCATCTTAACATAACGTTGATAACAGGGTGGAAATTAATATGATTAAAGAAGGTCCACTAATTTAAGCTTTGGTAAACCAAAATAAAATAATTATTTTTTCTTTACTCAAGAATACAAATTCCAAAATGTGGAATCAATTGCATCTATGAAATTTCAAACTTTTACTTGTAGAGTATGGAATGCTTGAGATGTTAATTATGGGAGTCTACTTTTAAATTTCCTGGCTTTGTAACTCTTCTAATCCAAAAAATAACTTTTGGGGAACAAAGTGATCAAGGTTTCAATAAAAACCTGTCATACTGCCAAAGGTCAGTCAACCTTGGGTAACAATGTTCCCTCTTATTGTTCAAGGAATACTTTATCCATATGAAGCCATTAATGGTAGTAGCATCATCATTTGATATGACGACTTGAAAGTGTTTTTCCTGTAGCCTGTACTTATAAGGGTGGTATCAATTGTGTGACAAGTTTGAAATTTATTTATGAATGGCAATTTGAAATATATTCCCTCCTGCACCATATATACATATAATTCCATAAATTAGTCAATAAATAATGGCATAAATACAGAAGACAAATAAAAACTGCAAAATGGGCAGTGTAAAAATGATTATGTGTCATTAAAAGGCTTTTAAAGTTTTAAATATCATTTGTTCAATTCTCAAAAATACTTCATTGTCGAATTTCTGCAATAGATAAATAAATAATTAGAAAACTTAAAAATGTGTATAGATGCAAAAAATATTTGATCACATTGCTCTTTCATCAAAATCAATCATATGTGTCCCATCCCAATTCTGTCAAGATTTATAAATGAAGTAACACAACATATCCATCAACAAGATAAATAACTCATGTAAAATAACAGTTCTGTCAGGCCATATAATTGAAGCAACATTTCAAAGTTGTCAAGATATATAATTAAATATAACAAACAGGGAGCAGTTTCACGGAATAAAGAAAGTTATCAGATAACCTTGGAAGAGAGCTGGACTTGATTTCCTAAGACCTTTGAGACGACTTGGTCAATTATGTTCACTGTGGTGGAAGTGATGGGATACTGAACAGGCAACTTCTTGGACACTGCAGGAGCTTGGATGAAATATCTGTTTGCAAAAGTAAATTAATCAGGTTCTGTCATAAGTTGATATCATCAAATAAATTCTAAAATAATTAATTTATTAATATAAAAATAATGTTGAGATGAAATGACCAAGTTTAAATGACCTACTTAAATGACACAGATTAAATGACCTACTTAAATTCCTCATAGTAATTGTCTCTGACTTGATTTATTACTGTTTTGTTCTCCTCTAGAAAGGTCAGCAGAAGTGTGAACATCTGAAACACCAGCATGGACTGGGCAGGGGTCAAAAGTTCAAAACGAGACAGGCTGACTAGTTCCATAATCTGAGTTACCAGATTGTCTACCATTTTCTCCTTTTGAAGTAAAAAATGTTATGTTACTTTTTTTACCAAAACATTTTTTACATGTTTTTTTTCACTTCCACTGTCCGTCTGTTTTCTGTCAGTCAGTCAATCAAAATCTTGTAATCAATATTTCAACAACTTGCCATGGTCTGTTAGACCTTGAATTTTGCATACATATCAATTTCCAATGACAATACATAAATGAATCATAATTAATTTATAATAAATAATACATTTATTAGCTAATTTTTAACTTAAATTATATTTACATAGGTATTTTGTTACATTCTTTACAAGAGTGTGCTCTTCATGTACAGTGAATTAAGATACCTGAGTGTAATCTCAGTTGATAAATAAAATTTCATAAGACCTAAAATGAAAGCATGTGGGCTAATGATGTATCAGAAATGGTGTATGCTTGATCCCTCAATATATTATCATTTCATCTAAGGTAAATGAACTATAATTTTTCTATTGAAAGCACTTCTTGGTGATCATTGTGCTAATATTAATGTGCAGTGTTGTTAAGGTCCTTGAGTAGATTTAAAATAGGTAATAAAATATGCCTAAGTGCAAAAAGCTTTAATTTTAAGTTTAAAAAAAAGTTTTTAATTATTCCAGGTAGCAGAAGAAAAGTTTCTGTCTTTTGTTCTCATGGAAGGAACAGATATGTGCGCCTTTATAAACTTAAAGAAAATTAGCAATACTATATTAGGAAAGTAGAATTTTTTCTAAATATGCTTCTTGTTCACAAAAAGTTTTTTTTGTGCATTGTTTTAAATTTTTAAAAATATTTGTCTTTGTAAAACGTATCTAAGATCTATCTTTAAAATATGAATATGTTTGCACAGGGTCATGAAAAAAGTTTCAATTTATTTGTATCAATAAAAGAATGTTCTCTTATCTATCTGATGTCAAAAGTAAATTTAAAACAAAATGGAAATAAAAATCAGTCTACATTTACCATTGAATATGAAAAACTAATGAATTGGATAAAAAATCCTTACTGTGGCTTTTAGCTGATGACATGTTGTGATGATCCCAGTAACTGACAGCAGTTCAAATTCATCATTAGGAGCCTGGAGTTCAGATCAAATTGGAATTAAATACTTTTGAGATAAAAGGTGTTGGAAATAATCTTGATTTATAAGTTTAAGTTTTGGAGTTTTTGAGTTCAACAAAAAAAAAGTGGCACTGGAATAAAAAATTTTTAAATCTGTGCTTAAGCAATATTATATTTAAGTTTTATGAAACGTTTGTTGAAACAAAGTTATTTTAAATGAAAGCTAAAATAAATTTACTGACCATTTTAGCTACCATGAGTAGTTCAAACAAAGTGGAAAATGAAGTTTTTGTGAATTCTGCCTTAAGTCGAACTAACTGAAAAATAAGAGACCAAATTCTCAGTTTTTTAATTTTAAATGTTTATTTCAGAGATAACTCAGGTTACAGCAAATGGAAAAAAAAGAAAGTAGCTTAACAGAGTTTACAAAAGTTACAGTGAAGGGTATCAGTAAGGTTTATAATTGGTAGTAGCTGTACCCGAAGCCAGATATTTAGGCAAGGAATGTTTTATTGCATTTCTCATATATATACCACCTAGTGTGTATTAAAAATTAATTATATTGTAATATTGTATGCCAAAAATGCTCTGCTCTGATATTGTCAAGTAAAAATGTCATGCATGAGTTAAGATAAAAATTAAGAATGTTTTCAAAAAGAATCTGACCTCCTCATCCACATTTTTCACTGACTTGAGATCTTTTGCTCCAATGACTGGAGTGGTCCAATGTTTAGTTAAGGTCAAAGGTTGATAAGGGAAGTCAGGCTGACTCACTACCATCTTAATCAGTTCTTTCATCAACTTGCCTCTGTTGTGTAAGTGAGTTAGGGTGAGAAAATCATTATTTGAATCTCTATATCAAACATGTGAAAAAACAGACAAGGTCTTGAGATTAAAATAAATTTGTTTCATTCTTATTAAATAAATGTAAGAGAAAATTTATCAAATGCCTTCTCTATCATAATATTATTATAAGACAAATAATTTTTTAATTTTTTACAGCCTGTGAGACTTTTCAAATCACAGTCACTTTCTTCTTTGGCAAAAATTATATGACTGATCAAAACAGAAACTGACACTGTGACTATAATCTATAGACAGCCAATGAATAACTTACCCCTCCAGTTTTAGTGTGTGAAGCCTTGCTGGAAGTATTTCAGACTCTCTCAGCATTAAGTTTATAGTTGATAAGATGACGATGGATAGTCTGAACATTTTGTTTTATAAAAAAATAGGTTAAAAAGAGAATCTCTGATAACACATTTAGGAAATAAAGTTGAATCCAAAGATATAAAAATGCATATCTTCCCCCATCTATCAGAATTTGACAGCATGCTCCACTGACAGTTAAGAAACAATCTTAAATTCAATATTGTTACCTACTTTGTTAAGTACCATTGTATACAATGACTTCAGTTTTTGGCTAGATAAATATTTAAGCTTTGTGTTGAATATTTTAATATTCATTTTTGTTAGGATTAGTTGTTAAATTATATTAGTTATGGGACATAATAAAACTTTTTCAATCTATATACTATACAAATAATTCTTGCTCAGCCAAAATTAATCAATACTATTTTTATAAAAATCCCAATAAATGTTAAAAGTATCTAGTTCCAACTTCGGTCATCTTGGAAATGTCAATAGCTTGGAACTCTACACTCATACCACATCTAAAGATTTCCAAAATCTCAACAATATCTATCATATTATTTCTCTCCACCCAAATTAAGGTAACAAAAGTCGCTCTTTATGTCTACACTAGAGTATCACCCGTCAAAAATGACGGAAGTTTTCAGCTGAAATCTTTTTATTTTGAAAAAATGCACTTTTCTTAGGGCGCCTACGGCGCCGACCTTTTTCAAAAGCCCAACTAACTTGTCCTTGTTTGATAAATACTAAATATTAAACTTTCTGAAATGTACACAAAGTATTTTATAATAGTGGTTGTAGGGCGCCTATGGCGCCCACTTTTTTAAATTTATTTTATAAATAACCATCATCAAATCCTCTTTTTTACATTGTTCCCTTTTCCAAAATTAAAATATGAGCTAAAACAATGACGTCATATAATATTTTTTTTACAGCACATCTTATATATTCACACCTTTTGATGCATTGGTGCAGTAATTTGGTGCGCTGCTTTCTAAAATTAGTAGCGTCACGGACAGACAGACATGCATGACAGACAGACGTGACAGAGATTGCAAATTATGTATATTGATCTATTCCCTTTCCTGTAGACCATTTTTACTCACTTTATTTCATCAACTCTTTTGGCCTTCCCTTCAGCTGTCTTGAGAGATGACTTAGAATGGGGAACAAAGTTTTGCAGTTGTTTTATGAGAAAGGTGAACATGTCAGGTTGCTGGAATGAAAGCACCAACGAAATGTCAATGGACTAATTTTCTATAGTAAAAATTAATACTCTAAAGAAATATTTGTTGCTGTTTATAATTTTTACACCAGTTACAAAAATATATTTAACTTTTTTTAAAAATTATCATCTGAATGTACAAAAAACAATATGTCAATCATTTGAATAAAGACATCCACAAGGTCTTTGTTCAAAACAAATTTTCATTTAAAAAAATCAATAACCCTTGGGCACCTTGATAAACAGAATCAAATTATGTTGACTTTCTGAAGTATTAGGTGCCAAGCTTGCATTACATAAATATGATGTGAAGTTGTACAAAATAAAAACTAACCTTCCAAAACAACTTTTTGAGCACAAAGTTTGACTTTGTGGTGGTGTAAAGCTGATTAATGAGAGTCAACATTTCTTCTATGGAAAGATCAGTTTTGAACACATCCCTCTTGAGTTGAATGTAGTCTCTCTCCACTTGATCTCTGCAAGTTATTTCATGTATTTTTTAATTACTAATATTTAAATAATAATCAAGTAGAGAAAAGAAGGTAAATTTTTTTTAAAAATATATATAAATCAATTTGAATTAATCCACACACACAAAAAACAATAAAAATATTTTTAAAAAAAAACAACAAAAAACCAGTAATTTATTGTGCAATTAAGAAAATGACTACAATTATTCAAATAAGAAAAATTTATGTTTTAAGTTAAATAGGAAATTTTAAGATATTTCATGCATATGAATATTATTTAAGCTTGAATTTTGTTTTTAAATTGTCATATTTGAATAGTAAATGAGTTTCATATAATGATTTCATAATGTTTAAATAATAAGACTTGAATAATACATCAGAAAGAACAGAGTATAACAGGTTAAGTTAAAAAAATATTATCAACATGAGCTTGGATCTAGTGTATTTTGAATTTTTAAAAATCCTTTATATCAACTCGTGGTGTCTGCTTGCGCCCTTACTTGCTTGTCGCCAAAACTTTGGATCGATTTGTAACCCGCTTCCTTGTAAGCTAGCGAGCTGAAATTTTGCAGGCAGTTTTGTACCGATGATAAAAACGATGTATCAAAATTTCAGATCGATCGCATGTACCGTAATTAAATTATTGAATTTTTAGATTATTTTATTTATCTCTATGTATCATGTTAAATTTTTGAGATAGAGTGTCGTGGTGCGTATTATATTGAACGACCTTTCCTGTCGCGCAATATGGTGCGTATTTTATTGACAAAACTTTTTATAAACATATTCCTGATCGGTGCGCATTATATTAAACACGTTTTACGAGAAATAACTACAATTTTGTATTTTTGGATGGTCTTGCGCTGCCTATTATAATGAACATTCTTTTAGTTAGGTCTCGTACATTTATAGACGATTTATAGTCAAAAACTTGTTTTTTTTAATGTTTTTTAAATTTTTTTATAAAGTAAGCTCATATTTTTCCCCCTCTGAAATAGGGATTTTTCCATATTTGAGAGTATGAAATAAAATGAATGATATGAATGACATTAAGTATAAATAGCGCTTACTTCTTAAAAGAGCACAAAACTTTAGGGTCAGTTGAAAATTGAAAATTTTCAGGTTCTAATGCTAAGGTGGATTTCTGTAACAACACAAGATTTTATTTAGTTGTAACATTTTTTAACTTAAAAAATTCATTAAAGATTTTTAAGAATAATAAAAACTTGATGTAAAGTAAAATTAATTTTTAAAATACAATGTACTGTTTAAATTCAAAAATTCATTTGAGCAGTGCACTACAAAGTTAAAAGTAAAATCATGGGCAAAAAGTAAATTTAAAAAAAAATTAAAACAAAAACAAAAACTTTCTATTTAGTATTTTCCCAATGAATTTTAAAATGTCAAATATTGATAATCTAATTATTAAATTTAAGGCAATTCTTAAATAAAATAAATTATCTTATCTTATCTTATCTATACAGACGCTCCTTCTATGCAGAAGATAGTTGCGTCCACAGACCATGACAGATGATCTGTTGGCAAGTGATGCAGCATTCACAGGCCACGGCTTTGTGGGTTCCACGCATTACCCAGCCGCCTAACTACATGTAGTGTTAGGTACCCATTCGGAGCGGGGTGACTCAGGGACGCCCTAGGCCCCGGGAACAAACCCTTGCCGTCACACGGATTCGAACCCGTGACCATCGGTACGACAGTCCAGTGCGCTGCCACTCGACCACCGCGTCCCATTATAAAACTTATCTTTAAATATAATCTCAGCAATTAAATGCAAAAAATACATGTCCAAGTTATTAAAGTGAATAATTCATAATAAAAGTTATTAGGGCTGCGGAAATTATCGATTAATTTCTCGATTAATTGTTAAAAAATTTATCGATTAAATATCGATTAAAATAATTTTAATCGATAAAAATTCGATTAAAATGTAAGAAAATATTTATAATATTTTAACAATTTTTTTAGTAATAAATAATTAATTATTAATAATAATTTATATATATTTTTTTACCTACAAACATCTCCGGCGTAATATTAGCGCAGGGAAACAGGGGAAATAACTCAACATTTTTTTTTAAAAAGTCAATTACCTGTTTTTGTTACTTCCCTTGACATGTTCAGTTTAATGACGTCATAAATTTCTATTTTTGGCTTTAATCGAAATTATCGATTAATTAATCGATACTTTTTCAAAAGTTAACGATTAATTTTAAATTAATCGATAACAGCCTTAAAAGTTATGCATCTCCAGAATTTTTTAACCACATATATATCAAGTTATTAAAATTAAAAATTCATTACTAATTAACTTTTTACAAAAATGGATAGTCTTTACTACTGGGCAAAAGAAATGTTACTTAAGTAGCTGAAACAACAAAACGCTACATATGTAAAACAGATTAAATTGTGGAATTAAATAAAATCAATTATAAAATTAATTCTATTTTAAAATTAAAGTTAAAAATTCGAAATTAATTAAATGTACAAATTGTTAATTTTTTTTTCAATTTAAAATGCAAGAACTCACAATTATATAATTATTCCAGGCACTTCTGATCAACAATATAAGGTGAGAGGTAAGATTTAAAATGTAAATGTTAAGGACACATTTCCGCCGCTCATGAAAGCCAGTGACTGAGAGTGAGTTGAGACCATGAAATGACACAGAGCTGCCAAGATCACTTGACGACATGTTCAGATTATTTCTATGGAAATAAAAGTATAATTACTAATATCAAATTAATTGAATAATTACAACTCATATCATGTTATCAGTATCTACAACCTACATTTTAAAATTCTAATAATTGTGATTTGGTGACAACATAATTAAGGCAATAAAGTATAATTAATTAATTGTTTCTTTACTGTTAGTGGTTAACTTACATAAATTAAAGTTTTTAAAAAATATTTTGTGGTTACAAAAAGTTTTTTATTTATTTAAATTTTGTCTATCACCAATACATTTTGGGCTATTCTTATTAATACGGTGCAATTCATTTTATTTGGGTCAGCTCATAGTTATGTACCATACTCTACTATTATTTTACTTGTATGTGTAATGTATACTGTAATTTATGGTTTCATGTGTTATAGGTTAAAAAAAAAGATGAATAAATTTCAATTAGGTTCCAAGTAATCTTCCTAAGTGTTAAGTTAGTAAAATGTAAGTCTTGACTATCTAATAATTAATAGCATTGTATAATTTTTAATTTAAATCCATTATTACATTTTACGTGCTGGATACATCCTACAAATATCATCCACCCACATCACATTAAAAAAATCTCTCATATTCCATGTCTATTTGTGATGCAACAGTCTTACTTCTTTAAAGTATTGACAAGTAATATAAATTTTAAAAAATAATATTAATATTTCAGCCAAGTGTTAAATCATTTAAATTATTGAAATGAACTATAGTCACATCCATACATTCTGCAGAGATCTAACACTGCCATATTCTTCTGGCTTAAAAAACAGATTTTTCTTTGTTTAGTTTTATATCATTTCAACAGGTATCAAACTTCTTGTTGACGACTTACAGATTTCTTTCTGCCTCTAGCTGTGGAGTTCCAGACCTTGACCCAAAAATGGAAGATGAGCGCTGGGATTGTGGGTAGCCTGCCCCTATTTGACCTGAGAGTTGACTGCTGCTGTACAAGTTATTGGAGTTAAAGTTTTGTTGACTGGCCATTTTCTTTGAGAGTTCTGGTTCTAATCTGCTGTTGGCTGCTGGAGATATCTGTTATGAAATGACTGGCATGAGTTGACATTATTAAGGAGATAAATGTCATTAGATGGGCTGGTCTGAGGGGATATTTATTAGATGGGCTTGTCTAAACAGACATATTATTAGATGGGCTGGTCTGAGGGGATATTTATTAGATGGGCTTGTCTAAACAGACATATTATTAGATGGGCTGGTCTGAGGGGATATTTATTAGATAGGATTGTCTAAACCAGGGGTCTCCAAACTATGGCCCGCGGGCCAGATGCGGCCCGCAAGGCCATCTCATCCGGCCCCTGGAGACCTTTTAATCTAAAAATAAAATACTATTTTTACCTGTAGTTTACCACAAATCGGCCCCCAAACTGATGTTTGACAGTTAATGCGGCCCTCCAGCAGAAAAGTTTGGAGACCCCTGGTCTAAACAGACATATTATTAGATGGGATGTTCTGAGGGGATATTTATTAGATAGGATTGTCTAAACAGATATATTATTCGATGGGCTTACATGAAGACATACATATTAAAAAGAATGGACATGCAAGAGTTGATATGAGACATTATCACTAGGGCTGCGGAAATTAACGATTAATTTCTCAATTAATCGATAAAAATGTTATCGATTAAAATTATTTTAATCGATAAAATTTAGATTAAAATTAAAGAAACGTTTTTTATTAATAAACGAGCAACAAAGCCTGTCCAAGGACATTCCGCCACCGTTCGATGGCATGTTGTAACTCCCCTCCAACAGCCGCCTCGACCGGTATTACATGTGCATCGCGTCAAAAATACTATTCATTATAGTTAAAATAAATAACTCGTAAAAACAGAGCTTTTTTGCTATAAATCCCAACGCGCATAACTCAAAATAAAGTCTTGGAAGAAATACTGCACCAAAAATAACTCGTTTTGAACGCCCGCGAAAATGGCATAAACGTGTTCGATATCATTGGCTGTAGGAGTCATATGTGTTTGAGGGACCAATTGCTATAGATGACCGGACAGAACGGACAGAAACTTGCCTTTTATTATACAGGATAATTAATAAGAAATAATTAATAATAATTGTTTTTTTTTACGTACAAACTTAATATTATAATTTATTTTATTACTTTATGTGGACCGGCAGACGTCAACTAAAAAATGGCTGACAGCATCAGCGCAGTTAAATTTAAACATAAAACTAGAAATTGAGCAAAAATTTTGTTTTTAAGCTAACTGCGGATAGCAAAGTCGAAGAAGATGAAAAAGTTTACTGTGTTTACTGCCATAAACAATTCTCTTTTAAAGGATCAAATACATCGCTGACGTACCACCTTCAGCACAAACATCCGATGAAGTATCAACACATTGTCATAAAATTTAGTTTAAAATATTCTTAATTTTCAATGTCCGTGAAAAATGTTCAGTTTAATGACGTCATAATTTTCTATTTTTGGCTTTAACCGAAATTATCGATTAATTAATCGATAATTTTTCAAAAGTTAACTATTAAATTTAAATTAATCGATAACAGCCCTAATTATCACTGATGCCTTAACAAGACTGAGTGGAGAGAATGTTAAACCCCAAATGTTTACACGAATTATGACAAAAGTTAACTATTGATGCCCATATTTTTTAAATAGTTATTAAGAAATAGAAGAGATATTTGAGAGGTTCATAGTAAATATCACATTAGTGAACTTACCTTTATATGGATTATACGAAAAAAATGGTTTAAAATATATTTGATTTACTCATTTTTAAAGACTCTATTCACTGCATTTCCCATATGAGTGGGCATAGGAGTTCAAATTTTCTTTTAATTTTTTAAAATATATTTCCTAAATAGAATCAGTTTAAGGTCAAAATGAGTACTTAATAAGGATTTGTTGTTATATTTAGGAACTTTTATTTTATGAATAATTTTTAGATCAATAATTTAGAACTGAAAATGAGAAAAAAGCAAATGCAACAAATATCTCAAGAAAAATATTTCTATGCAATATGTAATAAAAGGTAGAAAATGCAAATAACATTTATAAAATGAATCATGAACAGCAAATTAAGCTCTAATTATTTTAAAATTAATTTAAAAAATAATTAAACCTGTCTAAATTCAATTCAAATACTTTGGCAATATAAAGTGCTCATCTATACTTCTGAAGCCTTTCTTTGTGATATACTATTCATTTTGAAAGATTCAATACAAGTTTGGTGCATCTTAACAGAAAGCAATTTTTAAAACAATTTTCTATTCTTAATTTTTAATTCTTTATTCTTAATTTAAATAAAAATCCAAATAAATTTGTAAATGTATTTAAATGTAAGAACATTTACCTGATTTTTATTTCCTTTCATTCCTCTACCAAAGAAACAACAGCCTGTGCTCTGCTCTTTCTCAGTCCCTTTGGAGTCACTTTGACCCAGCAGTTTTTGAACTTCAGCCTCTGACATGCTTAGTTTACTGGCACTACTCAAGGTTCCCAACTTTGACAAGTTGGGCTTATCACAAGAAGCACTATCCAATGATAAAATGTCACTTTCTGATAACTTTTTGGGGGTAAAATTGCCATTTTTAGCAGTCCAGCCTGGCCGTTCGTTGGTTGACTGTTTGATATTGTTTGTTGGTGAATTTTTGTAGACAGGAGGAGCTCTTGGCCTAGATGAAGGCATTCGATTTTCTTCTATTGTTTCCATAATGTCCTCTTCTCTTTCCTCCTGTGAATGCCAAGAAAATTTTATGAGTTAAAACTCCATTAGATACAACTACATTATAAGTAGATTAAAATATCCAAATCAAATCCTTTCATAAAAATATTATTTTAAACACACACAAATAAGGCAAGATATTTGAATTAATAAAAAATATAATTTTTGAACTGTATTCATGAAAAACATAACAGACAGCCCGGGCACAGCACAGACATTAATTAAGTCAAGCAATATATATCATTAATACAAGGAGTTGTAGACCAATATGAAACAACAGATGTGTTCAAATCTAGTGACTAAGCAATGTTATTTCAGTATAATGGCACAGAACTGAAAGACCGCTACCCTTACAGTTGTGGTATAAATACAACATGATGTATAGAAATTCCAGAACGTCTATAGAAGCATACCTTGAGTGACCTGAGGTTACTCTCGTGATCAAAACTGTCGTTGAGTCCCTGGGGTTTCTTCTTCTTTTTGGGCTGAGCCCCGGCCTTGAGACTGCCCCTGCTGGTTGGTCTACTGAGGGGTATGCTGCCCGCACTCTGTGTGACGTAGCCCAGGTCTGAGTAGCTTCCATCAATGGAGTTGATGTATCCCAGAGGAGTGGAAGCATTGGATCTGTAGATTTGTCAACATAGCATGAAACTTGTATTAAAACAAGCAGTGAACCATGTGATGATTAATAAATGGAAAACGTAACAAATTCATATTAAGGATTAAAAACTGACCCCAAAGTTGAATTATATCCTTTAAAATTCTATACATAATAATTAAATTGCATATGTTTTTTTTAAAATTTAAGCAGTATGTACATAATTCAATATTTATAAAATTACATGGGAATTACATTTCATTTTCAGTCCTGAACACAAAAAAAGCAAGCTTAGTTCAACTCATTAAAGAATAGGCCAATAACCTAACTAAAAAATAATGTGTCACATCAAGAGCTCACTGTCAACATGCATAACAACTTTAAAAAAGATGTAATAAATACAAATAAATACAGGCATGACAAAAAAATACAGACATAACAAATAAATACAGACATAACAAATAAATACAGACATAACAAATAAATACAGACATAACAAATAAATACAGACATAACAAATAAATACAGACATAACAAATAAATACAGACATAACAAATAAATACAGACATAACAAATAAATACAGACATAACAAATAAATACAGACATAACAAATAAATACAGACATAACAAATAAATACAGACATAACAAATAAATACAGACATAACAAATAAATACAGACATAACAAATAAATACAGACATAACAAATAAATACAGACATAACAAATAAATACAGACATAACAAATAAATACAGACATACCAAATCTTATCTTATTTATTATAGACACTCCTATACAGAATATTGCGTCCTGGGTTTTGATAAGAATTTATTGGCAAATGAAGAAGAGTTCACATGCCACGGCCAATGTTCCCTTTAAGCTTTGTCGCTGTGCGGATATCTGTTCGATTCCGCGCAGCAGTTTAGAATTACTTCACAGCAAATTTGGTAAAATATTGTACCAAAAATGGATGCTGTGCAATTTTCCACATGAGTTTTCCCACTTTGCACACAGACCAACGAACCTTTGAGGGAACATTGGCCACAGCTATGAGGGACCACACTATTCCCAGCCACCTTTGTTTCCCTAACTGGTGTCAGGTACCCATTCCGAGCTGGGTGGACTCAGGGACACTCTTGGCCCCTGAAACAAACCCCTGCCTTCACTGAGATTCGAACCCGTGCCCCCCTCTGAAATTAATACAGCTGTAACAACTAACCTGTCCAAACTGAGATCTGTTACCGATCCTCTTGGTGATTTTTTAGATCTTCTGAGAGATTGTCTCCTTGGTTCAGAAGTCATGTAGGTCACAGCTATGTGCTGTGTGTTAAAGCGTTCTTTCCCTCTCAGAAAGTCTGGAAATTCATTCACCTACAGGCAAGAAATTTACAAACATTCTTTAAGAGATCAGAAAGTAAATAGGACTGAAATGTTACCAATAATGATTGAAATGTTACCAATAATGATTGAAATGTTACCAATAATGATTGAAATGTTACCAATAATGATTGAAATGTTACCAATAATGATTGAAATGTTACCAATAATGATTGAAATGTTACCAATAATGATTGACGTGGAAAGTCTCAAGATGGCTTGAGTGCAAAATTAGGACAGGATGATGAGACGATAATAAAATATAACAATAGTCAAATATCTTTGAAATGATTTTGTGATGTTATTTGAATATTCTGTTTCAAAGATGGTCAACAAGCTAAATATCAAGTAACAATATATAGTGCTGAATCTCTGTATGTAGTAAGCTTCTCTGACAAAACTTGATTGATAAAACATGAAATGAGTGACATAAAAATAAGACGATTGACTTATAAAATCAAAATTATAAATGATATAAAGTAAAAAGATTGATACACACAAAGACTGCTGTGACAGAACATGATTAAAATCAAATAAGACAATTATTTCACTTAAAGTTATTGATGTAACCACATGATCGATCTAACCAGATATTATTGGTTTAAATTGTCATGATTTATATGCATGTAAATGTTGGATCATATGAAAAAGTTGGCTCTCTTCAGATGTGCATTTTCAAGATATGACCCAATCTTATAATTTATTTTAGGGGAGGGGGAACCTTTCTTAGCCTGCAGCTGATTACAATGTTGTTGACAGTTGACATAGTGACCTTTGATGTCAACCAATCGATGGCGGCCTGCTGGCGGGGCAGTGAGATTTATTTGGTTGTGCTGGTTGGTAACTGAGACCATCAACCATGAAATGGCTATAATTGGTTATGTTGTTTGAGAGGTGAGACCATGAAATGGCTATTTGGTTATGTTGTTTGAGAGGTGAGGCCATGAAATGGCTAATTGGTTATGTTGTTTTGGCAGGTGAGGCCATGAAATGGCTATTTGGTTATGGGTTATACTGGTTGATAGTTAAGACCATTTAATAAAAAAAGAGGAAACAACTTTGCTTCAGTTTAACAAAAAATTAAAGACACACTTGTGACGTCCACTAAAACATATCACTGGCCTTCACAATCGAATCCAAAAGATTTCAAGCCAATGTCAACAGACTCAACAGCGACAAATTGTGGGTCACAAGTTAAAGATTCCATACCCTCAAACTCTAATATGCTTATGTTGTGCATAAAATTAAAACAGATATCACCACTCGAGTAATATTTGGTAAAGCATTTTAATAGTTGAAATTTAAAAAAAAACTCCTTTTCATTATCTCTTGACATACAGCTGGGATTGGTTATTTTTATAATTTAAATTAAATTACAAATATCAAGTCTCGCTACAAATATGTTGTCACAAAGAGGTTTCGGCACACTATAGTCAACAGCTGGGCACACTATAGTCAACAGCGAAGCAATTATTCCACTTCATTAAAGCATATATTGATTATTGACACAATAATCACGTTGTAGAATACACTGCAGTGTGTTTAATTGAACACAACTGATTAAAAAATATATATTTATTTGAATAGCACAATACACGCTAGAGACGGGAATTTGGTGATATATAACAGAAATGGAAGCAGTTGAAATATGACTGAGACGGGAATATGTGATATACAACAGAAATGGGAGCAGTTGAAATATGACTGAGACGGGAATATGTGATATACAACAGAAATGGGAGCAGTTGAAATATGACTGAGACTGGAATATTTGATATACAACAGAAATGGGAGCAGTTGAAATATGACTGAGACGGGAATATGTGAAATACAACAGAAATGGGAGCAGTTGAATTATGACTGAGACGGGAATATGTGATATACAACAGAAATGGGAGCAGTTGAAATATGACTGAGACTGGAATATGTGATATACAACAGAAATTGAAGCAGTTGAAATATGACTGAGACGGGAATATGTGATGTACTAAAGGGATATAAACACTTGATTTATGCCAGAGATGGAACATTTCGCTTTTGGCAAAGAAATGATAAAATATGACTTGCCCATAAAGTGATATATTGGTAGCCTAAAAGTTATTTATTGTTAGCACATAAAGTGATTTATTGATAGCACATAAAGTGATTCATTGGTAGCACATTAAGTGATTCATTGTTAGCATATAAAGTGATTCATCATTGTTAGCAACTTCAGGAAGAGAAATACAGCATACACTGATAAGTTTGATCCAAATACAATAGTCAATGTATACTTAATGTACCATGGAAACTTTGTACATGTAATAATAGATTAAACTAATAGAGGGTCATATCACCATTCTAACAAAGTTATAATTCTGTTGCAACCGTCTTTGAATTGTATTTTAAGAGTTCGTCAAAGTAATGTCTTAACTTATATGTCAAACTGGC
This sequence comes from Ampullaceana balthica, assembly GCA_944989445.1. Classification (NCBI taxonomy): domain Eukaryota; kingdom Metazoa; phylum Mollusca; class Gastropoda; family Lymnaeidae; genus Ampullaceana; species Ampullaceana balthica. The sequence continues at coordinate 178,207 of CALYLW010000598.1, read as the reverse complement.
GTCATGTTTAGTCATTATGTCAAAGTAATGTCTTAGCTTATATGTCAAACTGGCGTCATGTTTAGTCATTATGTCAAAGTAATGTCTTAGCTTATATGTCAAACTGGCGTCATGTTTAGTCATTATGTCAAAACTAGCCTGTCAAAAAGATGTTACTGTTAAATTATTAAAGTACTTTGGTCGTTTCTTGTGTATCGGTAAGATCTCTTGTTTGACGACCTTTCATTCAGTTTGATCTGAGATTATTGATTATTGGTTTCTGGTTTGAGTCAGTAGGTCGCTAAAAGTACAGCAGCAGTGCAGAGCAATAAATACAGGAACACTTTTCTTTAACAGTGGTCTAATATTAAACCTGTGGCGGTGTCACTGATGTAGTT
>CALYLW010000598.1:0-177730 GCA_944989445.1 Ampullaceana balthica | reverse complement strand
TAGATACAGATGTCACTGGTAGTGTCATTGAGTGATGTGGATGTCATGTGTAGATACTGATGTCACTGGTAGTGTCAGTGATGTGGATGTCATGTTTAGATAATGATGCCACTGGTAGTGTCGCTTATGTGGATGCCATGTTTACATACTGATGTCACTGGTAGTGTCAGTGATGTGGATGTCATGTTTACATACAGATTTCACTGGTAGTGTCAGTGATGAGGATGTCTTGTTTAGATAATGATGTCACTGGTAGTGTCAGTGATGTGGAGGTCATGTTTAGATACAGATGTTACTGGTAGTGTCAGTGATGTGGAGGTCATGTTTAGATACAGATGTCACTGGTAGCGTCAGTGAGTGATGTGGATGTTGTGTTTAGATACAGATGTCACTGATGTTGATGTCATGTTTAGATACTGATCTCACTGGTAGTGTCAGTGATGTGGATGTCATGTTTAGATACAGATGTCACTGGTAGTTTCGGTGATGTGGATGTCATGTTTAGATACAGATGTCACTGGTAGTGTCGGTGATGTGGATGTCATGTTAAGATACTGATGTCACTGGTAGTGTCACTGATGTGGATGTCATGTTTAGATACAGATGTCACTGGTAGTGTCACTGATGTTGATGTCATTTTTAGATACTGATCTCACTGGTAGTGTCAGTGATGTGGATGTCATGTTTAGATACAGATGTCACTGGTAGTTTCGGTGATGTGGATGTCATGTTTAGATACAGATGTCACTGATAGTGTCAGTGAGTGATGTGGATGTCATGTTTAGATAATGATGTCACTGGTAGTGTCACCGGTGTGGATGTCATGTTTAGATACTGAAGTCACTGGTAGTGTCACTGATGTGGATGTCATGTTTAGATACAGATGTCAATGGTAGTGTCAGTGACTGACGTGGATGTCATGTTTAGATACTGATGTCACTAGTAGTGTCACTGATGTGGATGTCAAGTTTAGATACAGATGTCACTGGTAGTGTCAGTGAGTGATGTGGATGTCATGTTTACATACTGATGTCACTGGTAGTGTCACTGATGTGGATGTCATGTTTACATACTGATGTCACTGGTAGTGTAAGTGATGTGGATGTCATGTTTAGATACAGATGTCACTGGTAGTGTCGGTGATGTGGATGTCATGTTTAGATACAGATGTCACTGATAGTGTCAGTGAGTGATGTGGATGTCATGTTTAGATAATGATGTCACTGGTAGTGTCACTGGTGTGGATGTCATGTTTAGATACTGATGTCACTGGTAGTGTCACTGATGTGGATGTCATGTTTAGATACAGATGTCAATGGTAGTGTCAGTGACTGACGTGGATGTCATGTTTAGATACTGATGTCACTAGTAGTGTCACTGATGTGGATGTCATGTTTAGATACAGATGTCACTGGTAGTGTCACTGATTTTGATGTCATGTTTAGATACAGGTGTCACTGGTAGTGTCAGTGAGTGATGTGGATGTCATGTTTAGATACAGATGTCACTGGTAGTGTCAGTGAGTGATGTGGATGTCATGTTTAGATACTGATGTCACTGGTAGTGTCGGTGATGTGGAGGTCATGTTTAGATACTGATGTCACTGGTAGTGTCAGTGAGTGATGTAGGGGTCATGTTTAGATACTGATGTCACTGGTAGTGTCAGTGAGTTATGTGGATGTCATGTTTAGATACTGATGTCACTGGTTGTGTCAGTGAGTGATGTAGAGGTCATGATTAGATACAGATGTCACTGGTAGTGTCAGTGAGTGATGTAGAGGTTATGTTTAGATACAGATGTCACTGGTAGTGTCATTGAGTGATGTGGATGTCATGTTTAGATACTGATGTCACTGGTAGTGTCAGTGATGTGGATGTCATGTTTAGATAATGATGCCACTGGTAGTGTCGCTGATGTGGATGCCATGTTTACATACTGATGTCACTGGTAGTGTCAGTGATGTGGATGTCATGTTTACATACAGATGTCACTGGTAGTGTCACTGATGTGGATGTCATGTTTAGATAATGATGTCACTGGTAGTGTCAGTGATGTGGAGGTCATGTTTAGATAATGATGTCACTGGTAGTGTCAGTGATGTGGATGTCATGTTTAGATAATGATGTCACTGGTAGTGTCAGTGATGTGGATGTCATGTTTACATACAGATGTCACTGGTAGTGTCACTGATGTGGATGCCATGTTTACATACTGATGTCACTGGTAGTGTCAGTGATGTGGATGTCATGTTTACATACAGATGTCACTGGTAGTGTCACTGATGTGGATGTCATGTTTAGATAATGATGTCACTGGTAGTGTCAGTGATGTGGAGGTCATGTTTAGATACAGATATCACTGGTAGCGTCAGTGAGTGATGTGGATGTCATGTTTAGATGATGATGTCACTGGTAGTGTCAGTGAGTGATGTGGATGTTGTGTTTAGATAATGATGTCACTGGTAGTGTCAGTGATGTGGAGGTCATGTTTAGATACAGATATCACTGGTAGCGTCAGTGAGTGATGTGGATGTCATGTTTAGATGATGATGTCACTGGTAGTGTCAGTGAGTGATGTGGCTGTTGTGTTTAGATACAGATGTCACTGGTAGTGTCAGTGATGTGGATGTCATGTTTACATACTGATGTCACTGGTAGTGTCAGTGATGTGGATGTCATGTTTACATACTGATGTCACTGGTAGTGTAACTAATGTGGATGTCATGTTTACATACTGATATCACTGGTAGTGTCAGTGAGTGATGTGGATGTTGTGTTTAGATACAGATGTCACTGGTAGTGTCACTGATGTAGATGTCATGTTTACATAATGATGTCACTGGTAGTGTCAGTGATGTGGATGTCATGTTTACATACTGATATCACTTGTAGTGTCAGTGAGTGAAGTGGATGTTGTGTTTAGATACAGATGTCACTGGTAGTGTCAGTGATGTGGATGTCAAGTTTAGATACAGATGTCACTGGTAGTTTAACTGATGTGGATGTCATGTTTAGATAATGATGTCACTGGTAGTGTCAGTGATATGGAGGTCATGTTTAGATACAGATGTCACTGGTAGCGTCAGTGATGTGGAGGTCATGTTTAGATACTGATGTCACTGGTAGTGTCAGTGAGTGATGTAGAAGTCATGTTTAGATACTGATGTCACTGGTAGTGTCAGTGAGTTATGTGGATGTCATGTTTAGATACTGATGTCACTGGTTGTGTCAGTGAGTGATGTAGAGGTCATGATTAGATACAGATGTCACTGGTAGTGTCAGTGAGTGATGTAGAGGTTATGTTTAGATACAGATGTCACTGGTAGTGTCATTGAGTGATGTGGATGTCATGTGTAGATACTGATGTCACTGGTAGTGTCAGTGATGTGGATGTCATGTTTAGATAATGATGCCACTGGTAGTGTCGCTTATGTGGATGCCATGTTTACATACTGATGTCACTGGTAGTGTCAGTGAGTGATGTGGCTGTTGTGTTTAGATACAGATGTCACTGGTAGTGTCAGTGATGTGGATGTCATGTTTACATACTGATGTCACTGGTAGTGTCAGTGATGTGGATGTCAAGTTTACATACTGATGTCACTGGTAGTGTAACTAATGTGGATGTCATGTTTACATACTGATATCACTGGTAGTGTCAGTGAGTGATGTGGATGTTGTGTTTAGATACAGATGTCACTGGTAGTGTCACTGATGTAGATGTCATGTTTACATAATGATGTCACTGGTAGTGTCAGTGATGTGGATGTCATGTTTACATACTGATATCACTTGTAGTGTCAGTGAGTGATGTGGATGTTGTGTTTAGATACAGATGTCACTGGTAGTGTCAGTGATGTGGATGTCAAGTTTAGATACAGATGTCACTGGTAGTTTAACTGATGTGGATGTCATGTTTAGATAATGATGTCACTGGTAGTGTCAGTGATATGGAGGTCATGTTTAGATACTGATGTCACTGGTAGTTTCAGTGAGTGATGTGGATGACATGTTTAGATACTGATGTCACTGGTAGTGTCAGTGAGTGATGTAGAAGTCATGTTTAGATACTGATGTCACTGGTAGTGTCAGTGAGTTATGTGGATGTCATGTTTAGATACTGATGTCACTGGTTGTGTCAGTGAGTGATGTAGAGGTCATGATTAGATAAAGATGTCACTGGTAGTGTCAGTGAGTGATGTAGAGGTTATGTTTAGATACAGATGTCACTGGTAGTGTCATTGAGTGATGTGGATGTCATGTGTAGATACTGATGTCACTGGTAGTGTCAGTGATGTGGATGTCATGTTTAGATAATGATGCCACTGGTAGTGTCGCTTATGTGGATGCCATGTTTACATACTGATGTCACTGGTAGTGTCAGTGATGTGGATGTCATGTTTACATACAGATTTCACTGGTAGTGTCAGTGATGAGGATGTCTTGTTTAGATAATGATGTCACTGGTAGTGTCAGTGATGTGGAGGTCATGTTTAGATACAGATGTTACTGGTAGTGTCAGTGATGTGGAGGTCATGTTTAGATACAGATGTCACTGGTAGCGTCAGTGAGTGATGTGGATGTTGTGTTTAGATAATGATGTCACTGGTAGTGTCAGTGATGTGGAGGTCATGTTTAGATACAGATGTCACTGGTAGCGTCAGTGAGTGATGTGGATGTCATGTTTAGATGATGATGTCACTGGTAGTGTCAGTGATATGGAGGTCATGTTTAGATACTGATGTCACTGGTAGTGTCAGTGAGTGATGTGGATGTTGTGTTTAGATACAGATGTCAATGGTAGTGTCAGTGATGTGGATGTCATGTTTACATACTGATGTCACTGGTAGTGTCAGTGATGTGGATGTCATGTTTACATACTGATATCACTGGTAGTGTCAGTGAGTGATGTGGATGTTGTGTTTAGATACAGATGTCACTGGTAGTGTCACTGATGTAGATGTCATGTTTACATAATGATGTCACTGGTAGTGTCAGTGATGTGGATGTCATGTTTACATACTGAAATCACTTGTAGTGTCAGTGAGTGATGTGGATGTTGTGTTTAGATACAGATGTCACTGGTAGTGTCAGTGATGTGGATGTCATGTTTAGATACAGATGTCACTGGTAGTGTCACTGATGTGGATGTCATGTTTAGATAATGATGTCACTGGTAGTGTCAGTGATATGGAGGTCATGTTTAGATACAGCTGTCACTGGTAGCGTCAGTGAGTGATGTAGAGGTCATGTTTAGATACAGATGTCACTGGTAGTTTCGGTGATGTGGATGTCATGTTTAGATACAGATGTCACTGGTAGTGTCGGTGATGTGGATGTCATGTTAAGATACTGATGTCACTGGTAGTGTCACTGATGTGGATGTCATGTTTAGATACAGATGTCACTGGTAGTGTCACTGATGTTGATGTCATTTTTAGATACTGATCTCACTGGTAGTGTCAGTGATGTGGATGTCATGTTTAGATACAGATGTCACTGGTAGTTTCGGTGATGTGGATGTCATGTTTAGATACAGATGTCACTGATAGTGTCAGTGAGTGATGTGGATGTCATGTTTAGATAATGATGTCACTGGTAGTGTCACCGGTGTGGATGTCATGTTTAGATACTGAAGTCACTGGTAGTGTCACTGATGTGGATGTCATGTTTAGATACAGATGTCAATGGTAGTGTCAGTGACTGACGTGGATGTCATGTTTAGATACTGATGTCACTAGTAGTGTCACTGATGTGGATGTCATGTTTAGATACAGATGTCACTGGTAGTGTCAGTGAGTGATGTGGATGTCATGTTTACATACTGATGTCACTGGTAGTGTCACTGATGTGGATGTCATGTTTACATACTGATGTCACTGGTAGTGTCAGAGATGTGGATGTCATGTTTAGATACAGATGTCACTGGTAGTGTCGGTGATGTGGATGTCATGTTTAGATACAGATGTCACTGATAGTGTCAGTGAGTGATGTGGATGTCATGTTTAGATAATGATGTCACTGGTAGTGTCACTGGTGTGGATGTCATGTTTAGATACTGATGTCACTGGTAGTGTCACTGATGTGGATGTCATGTTTAGATACAGATGTCAATGGTAGTGTCAGTGACTGACGTGGATGTCATGTTTAGATACTGATGTCACTAGTAGTGTCACTGATGTGGATGTCATGTTTAGATACAGAAGTCACTGGTAGTGTCACTGATTTTGATGTCATGTTTAGATACAGGTGTCACTGGTAGTGTCAGTGATGTGGATGTCATGTTTAGATACAGATGTCACTGATAGTGTCAGTGAGTGATGTGGATGTCATGTTTAGATAATGATGTCACTGGTAGTGTCACTGGTGTGGATGTCATGTTTAGATACTGATGTCACTGGTAGTGTCACTGATGTGGATGTCATGTTTACATACTGATGTCACTGGTAGTGTCACTGATGTGGATGTCATGTTTACATACTGATGTCACTGGTAGTGTCAGTGATGTGGATGTCATGTTTAGATACTGATGTCACTGGTAGTGTCACTGATGTGGATGTCATGTTTACATACTGATGTCACTGGTAGTGTCAGTGATGTGGATGTCATGTTTACATACTGATGTCACTGGTAGTGTCAGTGATGTGGAGGTCATGTTTAGATACTGATGTCACTGGTAGTGTCAGTGAGTGATGTGGATGTCATGTTTACATACTGATATCACTGGTAGTGTCACTGATGTGGATGCCATGTTTACATACTGATGTCACTGGTAGTGTCAGTGATGTGGATGTCATGTTTACATAATGATGTCACTGGTAGTGTCACTGATGTGGATGTCATGTTTAGATAATGATGTCACTGGTAGTGTCAGTGATATGGAGGTCATGTTTAGATACAGATGTCACTGGTAGCGTCAGTGAGTGATGTAGAGGTCATGTTTAGATACTGATGTCACTGGTAGTGTCAGTGAGTGATGTGGATGTCATGTTTAGATAATGATGTCACTGGTAGTGTCAGTGAGTGATGTGGATGTCATGTTTAGATAATGATGTCACTGGTAGTGTCAGTGATGTGGATGTCATGTTTAGATACAGATGTCACTGGTAGTGTCGGTGATGTGGATGTCATGTTAAGATACTGATGTCACTGGTAGTGTCACTGATGTGGATGTCATGTTTAGATACAGATGTCACTGGCAGTGTCACTGATGTTGATGTCATGTTTAGATACTGATCTCACTGGTAGTGTCAGTGATGTGGATGTCATGTTTAGATACAGATATCACTGGTAGTTTCGGTGATGTGGATGTCATGTTTAGATACAGATGTCACTGGTAGTGTCGGTGATGTGGATGTCATGTTAAGATACTGATGTCACTGGTAGTGTCACTGATGTGGATGTCATGTTTAGATACAGATGTCACTGGTAGTGTCACTGATGTGGATGTCATGTTTAGATAATGATGTCACTGGTAGTGTCAGTGATATGGAGGTCATGTTTAGATACAGATGTCACTGGTAGCGTCAGTGAGTGATGTAGAGGTCATGTTTAGATACTGATGTCACTGGTAGTGTCAGTGAGTGATGTGGATGTCATGTTTAGATAATGATGTCACTGGTAGTGTCAGTGAGTGATGTGGATGTCATGTTTAGATAATGATGTCACTGGTAGTGTCAGTGATGTGGATGTCATGTTTAGATACAGATGTCACTGGTAGTGTCGGTGATGTGGATGTCATGTTTAGATACAGATGTCACTGGTAGTGTCAGTGATGTGGATGTCATGTTTAGATACAGATGTCACTGGTAGTGTCACTGATGTGGATGTCATGTTTAGATACAGATGTCACTGGTAGTGTCAGTGATGTGGATGTCATGTTTAGATACAGATGTCACTGGTAGTGTCGGTGATGTGGATGTCATGTTAAGATACTGATGTCACTGGTAGTGTCACTGATGTGGATGTCATGTTTAGATACAGATGTCACTGGTAGTGTCACTGATGTTGATGTCATTTTTAGATACTGATCTCACTGGTAGTGTCAGTGATGTGGATGTCATGTTTAGATACAGATGTCACTGGTAGTTTCGGTGATGTGGATGTCATGTTTAGATACAGATGTCACTGATAGTGTCAGTGAGTGATGTGGATGTCATGTTTAGATAATGATGTCACTGGTAGTGTCACCGGTGTGGATGTCATGTTTAGATACTGAAGTCACTGGTAGTGTCACTGATGTGGATGTCATGTTTAGATACAGATGTCAATGGTAGTGTCAGTGACTGACGTGGATGTCATGTTTAGATACTGATGTCACTAGTAGTGTCACTGATGTGGATGTCATGTTTAGATACAGATGTCACTGGTAGTGTCAGTGAGTGATGTGGATGTCATGTTTACATACTGATGTCACTGGTAGTGTCACTGATGTGGATGTCATGTTTACATACTGATGTCACTGGTAGTGTCAGTGATGTGGATGTCATGTTTAGATACAGATGTCACTGGTAGTGTCGGTGATGTGGATGTCATGTTTAGATACAGATGTCACTGATAGTGTCAGTGAGTGATGTGGATGTCATGTTTAGATAATGATGACACTGGTAGTGTCACTGGTGTGGATGTCATGTTTAGATACAGATGTCACTGGTGGTGTCACTGATGTGGATGTCATGTTTAGATAATGATGTCACTGGTAGTGTCAGTGATATGGAGGTCATGTTTAGATACAGATGTCACTGGTAGCGTCAGTGAGTGATGTAGAGGTCATGTTTAGATACTGATGTCACTGGTAGTGTCAGTGAGTGATGTGGATGTCATGTTTAGATAATGATGTCACTGGTAGTGTCAGTGAGTGATGTGGATGTCATGTTTAGATAATGATGTCACTGGTAGTGTCAGTGATGTGGATGTCTTGTTTAGATACAGATGTCACTGGTAGTGTCGGTGATGTGGATGTCATGTTAAGATACTGATGTCACTGGTAGTGTCACTGATGTGGATGTCATGTTTAGATACAGATGTCACTGGTAGTGTCACTGATGTTGATGTCATTTTTAGATACTGATCTCACTGGTAGTGTCAGTGATGTGGATGTCATGTTTAGATACAGATGTCACTGGTAGTTTCGGTGATGTGGATGTCATGTTTAGATACAGATGTCACTGGTAGTGTCGGTGATGTGGATGTCATGTTAAGATACTGATGTCACTGGTAGTGTCACTGATGTGGATGTCATGTTTAGATACAGATGTCACTGGTAGTGTCACTGATGTTGATGTCATTTTTAGATACTGATCTCACTGGTAGTGTCAGTGATGTGGATGTCATGTTTAGATACAGATGTCACTGGTAGTTTCGGTGATGTGGATGTCATGTTTAGATACAGATGTCACTGATAGTGTCAGTGAGTGATGTGGATGTCATGTTTAGATAATGATGTCACTGGTAGTGTCACCGGTGTGGATGTCATGTTTAGATACTGAAGTCACTGGTAGTGTCACTGATGTGGATGTCATGTTTAGATACAGATGTCAATGGTAGTGTCAGTGACTGACGTGGATGTCATGTTTAGATACTGATGTCACTAGTAGTGTCACTGATGTGGATGTCATGTTTAGATACAGATGTCACTGGTAGTGTCAGTGAGTGATGTGGATGTCATGTTTACATACTGATGTCACTGGTAGTGTCACTGATGTGGATGTCATGTTTACATACTGATGTCACTGGTAGTGTCAGTGATGTGGATGTCATGTTTAGATACAGATGTCACTGGTAGTGTCGGTGATGTGGATGTCATGTTTAGATACAGATGTCACTGATAGTGTCAGTGAGTGATGTGGATGTCATGTTTAGATAATGATGTCACTGGTAGTGTCACTGGTGTGGATGTCATGTTTAGATACAGATGTCACTGGTAGTGTCACTGATGTGGATGTCATGTTTAGATAATGATGTCACTGGTAGTGTCAGTGATATGGAGGTCATGTTTAGATACAGATGTCACTGGTAGCGTCAGTGAGTGATGTAGAGGTCATGTTTAGATACTGATGTCACTGGTAGTGTCAGTGAGTGATGTGGATGTCATGTTTAGATAATGATGTCACTGGTAGTGTCAGTGAGTGATGTGGATGTCATGTTTAGATAATGATGTCACTGGTAGTGTCAGTGATGTGGATGTCTTGTTTAGATACAGATGTCACTGGTAGTGTCGGTGATGTGGATGTCATGTTAAGATACTGATGTCACTGGTAGTGTCACTGATGTGGATGTCATGTTTAGATACAGATGTCACTGGCAGTGTCACTGATGTTGATGTCATGTTTAGATACTGATCTCACTGGTAGTGTCAGTGATGTGGATGTCATGTTTAGATACAGATGTCACTGGTAGTTTCGGTGATGTGGATGTCATGTTTAGATACAGATGTCACTGGTAGTGTCGGTGATGTGGATGTCATGTTAAGATACTGATGTCACTGGTAGTGTCACTGATGTGGATGTCATGTTTAGATACAGATGTCACTGGTAGTGTCACTGATGTTGATGTCATTTTTAGATACTGATCTCACTGGTAGTGTCAGTGATGTGGATGTCATGTTTAGATACAGATGTCACTGGTAGTTTCGGTGATGTGGATGTCATGTTTAGATACAGATGTCACTGATAGTGTCAGTGAGTGATGTGGATGTCATGTTTAGATAATGATGTCACTGGTAGTGTCACCGGTGTGGATGTCATGTTTAGATACTGAAGTCACTGGTAGTGTCACTGATGTGGATGTCATGTTTAGATACAGATGTCAATGGTAGTGTCAGTGACTGACGTGGATGTCATGTTTAGATACTGATGTCACTAGTAGTGTCACTGATGTGGATGTCATGTTTAGATACAGATGTCACTGGTAGTGTCAGTGAGTGATGTGGATGTCATGTTTACATACTGATGTCACTGGTAGTGTCACTGATGTGGATGTCATGTTTACATACTGATGTCACTGGTAGTGTCAGTGATGTGGATGTCATGTTTAGATACAGATGTCACTGGTAGTGTCGGTGATGTGGATGTCATGTTTAGATACAGATGTCACTGATAGTGTCAGTGAGTGATGTGGATGTCATGTTTAGATAATGATGTCACTGGTAGTGTCACTGGTGTGGATGTCATGTTTAGATACTGATGTCACTGGTAGTGTCACTGATGTGGATGTCATGTTTAGATACAGATGTCAATGGTAGTGTCAGTGACTGACGTGGATGTCATGTTTAGATACTGATGTCACTAGTAGTGTCACTGATGTGGATGTCATGTTTAGATACAGATGTCACTGGTAGTGTCAGTGATGTGGAGGTCATTTTACATACTGATGTCACTGGTAGTGTCACTGATGTTGATGTCATGTTTAGATACAGGATGTCACTGGTAGTGTCAGTGAGTGATGTGGATGTCATGTTTACATACTGATGTCACTGGTAGTGTCACTGATGTGGATGTCATGTTTACATACTGATGTCACTGGTAGTGTCAGTGATGTGGATGTCATGTTTAGATACTGATGTCACTGGTAGTGTCACTGATGTGGATGTCATGTTTACATACTGATGTCACTGGTAGTGTCAGTGATGTGGAGGTCATGTTTAGATACTGATGTCACTGGTAGTGTCAGTGAGTGATGTGGATGTCATGTTTACATACTGATATCACTGGTAGTGTCACTGATGTGGATGCCATGTTTACATACTGATGTCACTGGTAGTGTCAGTGATGTGGATGTCATGTTTACATAATGATGTCACTGGTAGTGTCACTGATGTGGATGTCATGTTTAGATAATGATGTCACTGGTAGTGTCAGTGATGTGGATGTCATGTTTAGATACAGATGTCACTGGTAGTGTCAGTGAGTGATGTGGATGTCATGTTTAGATACTGATGTCACTGGTAGTGTCAGTGATGTGGATGTCATGTTTAGATACTGATGTCACTGGTAGTGTCGGTGATGTGGATGTCATGTTTAGATACAGATGTCACTGGTAGTGTCAGTGATGTGGATGTCATGTTTAGATACAGATGTCACTGGTAGTGTCGGTGATGTGGATGTCATGTTTAGATACAGATGTCACTGGTAGTGTCAGTGATGTGGATGTCTTGTTTAGATACTGATGTCACTGGTAGTGTCAGTGATGTGGATGTCATGTTTAGATACAGATGTCACTGGTAGTGTCAGTGAGTGATGTGGATGCCATGTTTAGATAATGATGTCACTGGTATGGTTATGTCGATTGTGTGAAATGAGCAAGTGGACTAGGAAATAAAAATAACGTTAAGAAGAACACACCCATCAGTATTTCAAGGATCGCGATTTGATATTTCTTTGGATAAAACATAGATACAAAGGGGCCTGATTTAGACTTGATAGGCCCTAACCTATTTGAGATATGGGGCTCTTCATAAGTTCAGAGATTCTATGTCAGTGCTAAATATGGCAATTGCTCTCTAGGACAAAAAAAAATTGGGGGAGGGGGGGGATGGGGCATAAGCTATAGCTTGTGTAGCTCATACGTAAATCTGGCACCTTAGATAATAGAGTTCTTATAAAACATAGGCCAAGCTTGAAGAATATTAGTAACATATGTTAGTAGAGTAGTCGGACTTGAGATATTAAATGGAAAGCCAACCCACCCAATCTAGGTCAGTCTCTAATTTTAATTAAAGTTAAAGTTCCATTTATTCGAAATAATTGAAAGCCATAAACTCTGGTATTTTAAAAACATTAAACAATATAATTTGCAATTGTCACGTAAGTAGTGTCTGTCAGTCCTGACGCTACTAATTTTAGAAAGCAGGGAAAACCAAATTACTGCACCAATGCATCAAATGGTGTGCTAATTATAAATGCGCTGTAAAAAAATTATATGACGTCATTGTTTTCGCTTATATTTTAATTTTGGAAAAGGGATCAATGTAAAAAGAGGATTTGATGATGGTTAATTATAAAATCAAAAAAATAAAGGGGGGGGGGCCTATGCGCCCTGCAACCCCTATTTTCAAATACTTTGTGTACATTTCAGAAAGTTTAATATTTCGTATTTATCAAACAAGGACAAGTTAGTTGGGCTTTTGAAAAAGATGGGTGCCGTAGGCGCCCTAAAAAAAGTGCATTTTTTATAAAATAAATAGATTTCAGCTGAAAACTTCCGTCATTTTTGACGGGTGATACGCTAGTTTTTATATAATTTTTCTTAATTTTAACTATATTTTGTTTATTTGAATGTTTTTAAAGCACCCCCTTCCTATGACTATGTCCAAATTAGGTCATGGTGTATTCAAAATCCTAACAGTCCCCTTTCTAAGGCCTAATTTTCTTTTCCGTACAAATTGAATCATTGATTTGAAATCCCTGTAAAACAATGGTGTAGACTCTACACAGTAAAGTATAGAGCTTCGCTATAAGAAATAACCCACAAAAACAAAGTGTATTCTAAAAATTAGCCATAAAAATTAAGTTAAATGAAATAGATCAATTTCCACAAAAAAAATTTTTTTTCCCTTTTAATTAAATCCACATCGCAGCTAGAGCCGGTCAGGTAGCTCGGCCCAACTCATGTCTCGATATAAGTCGATTTGTTCTGATCTTGTCTTTCCGTAAATCCTACTCTATAACTAAGTGCCCACCAATTGACTTCCTCTTACCAAAATTTTCTATGAAATTTATCTTGACGCAAACTTCCAAGAACCTGACCTACATTCAAGTTACGACAAAATTCATTGTTCAGCCTTGTGGTAAATTACCGTAAATACTGGTTTATTGATTGGGTTTATGATGGTGCAAGGTGATTGGGTCTGTGATGGTGTAAGGTGATTGGGTTTCTGATTGTGCAAGGTGATTGGGTTTCTGATTGTGCAAGGTGATTGTGTCTGTGATGATGTAAGGTGATTGGGTCTGTGATGGTGCAAGGTGATTGTGTCTGTGATGGTGTAAGGTGATTGGGTATGTGATGGTGTAAGGTGATTGGGTCTGTGATGGTGTAAGGTGATTAGGTGTGGAGAACCAGTACCAGATGCTGTCTGTATATGTTGATACCATCAACTGATGTCTGAATTTTTATAATACCAGGTGCAGACTATGTGTTGAAACTACAACATTATTTACTGTGTGTTATTGAGATCTGTGATAAACACATGTATCCTCATAGCCAGTCGTGCGAGAAGTTCCAATAAGCCGCCCAGTAAGCCAGTCCGTACTTGAATATTTTACAATCGACCAACGACATGCTTCCACGAACCTGTTAGCCAACACTTGCACGATTCGACATGAAATTACAACTTGCCAGTAAAGGGGAGTGGGACTTAAAAATAAAGTTTCACTTTAAATAAAACAAACCCATAAAAACAAAGTTTTTGACTATAAATACCTTATATATGAGACATAACAAACAGTATCGATTATTTTCAAACGCGACGCGACAAACATTTACAGACTGAATCTGTCTTAACTCAACTTTGCTTCATAACCCTGGGGGGGGGGAGTCTGGTCACCGATCGCTTGACCGAGCTCAGCGTGACACGTAAAATGTAAACAAAAGCACGCCGGTACTTCGATGGGTCGCGTCAACGCGTGA
This sequence comes from Ampullaceana balthica, assembly GCA_944989445.1. Taxonomy (NCBI): domain Eukaryota; kingdom Metazoa; phylum Mollusca; class Gastropoda; family Lymnaeidae; genus Ampullaceana; species Ampullaceana balthica. The sequence continues at coordinate 163,105 of CALYLW010000598.1, read as the reverse complement.
TTGAACAATCCCGTGAAAAAACCCAACAAAAAACAGTGAATTTGAATGACATACGTTATATAAGCTAAACTAAAAATGCATAAATTTAAATACGGTACGTTCGATGATCGATCTGAAATTTTGATACGATGCATTGTTAGGTGAGACGGGTCCGTGTGCCAAATTTCAGCTCGATCGGATCACGGGAAGTGGGTCATTTTTTGACTTTTGTTTTTCCGCCCGCCCAAGACAGAGAGAGATGACGACAGAACGACAGAGACGGCCGTGAAGTTAATATAAGGGATTTTAAAAAAAGATCTTATTGATATTGTCACAATCATCTTTTCATTGCTATTTACATTTCCATTAAAGATCATCAAGTAAGAGAGGCTGGTGGCGTTATAAGGCACTAAGTGATGAGGGTTGAGAAGAGTTTAGTTAATGGTCAATTAAGGGTCAAACAACGGCAACTGACACATCGAGGACTTCTCGATTATATGCTTCTAATCCAGTCACATGCAACTAAAGTCTAAAACCAAATTGTCTCATCATTTCTCCTCATTATATTTCCATGCGATAAAGGGCTATGTGATTTTAACATCACATCTCTTAGCTCCTGAACTTGGGCCCCTTGAATATCTGAGGCCCTTAATAGCTAAGGGGTTTACAAAGCTCAATCGATGGATTTACTTTTGTTCATAGCTGGTTTTAAGTTTATCTTCATGTGGTTTAAGCAGGGCACATAACTTCTAAAGGAAAAATTTAACATCACATAAGAATAAAATATAATATATCACAATTATTTGTTTGCTTAAGATAGTTTTAGTATTTACTGGCTGTAATATAAAATGTGACTTATCACAAGTGATTGTTTTCTAAAAACAGTCCGGCATTTACTGCGCATCACATAAATGTGATGTGTCATATGTTATTGTTTGATAAAGATAGTCTGTCATTTACTGACTATCATATTGTAAATGTGATGTGTCATATGTTATTGTTTGATAAAGATATTCTGGCATTTACTGACTATCATATTGTAAATGTGATGTGTCATATGTGATTGTTTGATAAAGATAGTCTGTCATTTACTGACTATCATATTGTAAATGTGATGTGTCATATGTGATTGTTTGATAAAGATAGTCTGTCATTTACTGACTATCATATTGTAAATGTGATGTGTCATATGTGATTGTTTGATAAAGATAGTCTGTCATTTACTGACTATTATATTGTAAATGTGATGTGTCATATGTGATTGTTTGATAAAGATATTCTGGCATTTACTGACTATCACATAAATGTGATGTATCATATGTTATTTTTTTATAAAGATAGTCTAGTTATTTACCGACAGTCATTACATCAAGAAAAATGAAAGCTGTACATCTCAAGTCATTGTAACTGATAAAATAATGTCTAAATCACCTGTCATGAGATGAAATGGTTATATAAACCAAATGCAAAAGGTGAGGATTAAGATTAATTCAAACTTGTGATATCTAGTCACATGTCTCATCATTCAAGTAAATGCATAATAGGTGGAATATGGTGCGTTAAATTTAAAAAACCGTAAAAAAACAAGTTTTTGACTAAATCCTATATGTATGAGACGTAACTAAAAGAATGTTCATTATAATTTGCAGCGCAAGACCATCCAAAAAATACAAAATTGTAGTTGTGTCGTAAAACAGGTTTAATATAATGTGCACCGATCAGGAATATGTTTATGAAAAGTGTTGTCAATAAAATACGCACCTTATTGCGCGACAGAAAGGTTGTTCAATATAATACGCACCGCGACGCTCTATCTCAAAAAATAACATGATACATAGGAATAAATAAAATAATCTAAAAAATCAATAATTTAATTACGGTACATACGATTGATCTGAAATTTTGATACATTGTTTTTATCATCGTTACGAAATTGCCTGCAAAATTTCAGCTCGCTAGCTTATGAGGAAGTGGGTTGAAAATTGATCCAAAGTTTTGGCGACAAGCAAGGGTGTAACCAGACACCACGAGTTAATATAAAGGATTTAATAAAAAAAAATTTTAAAACCCGTAAAAAACCAAGTTTTTCACGATAAATCCTTTATGTACGAGAAGTAACTAAAAGAATGTTCATTATAATGCCCAGCGCAAGACCATTCAGAAATACAAAATTGTAGTTGTGTCGTAAAACATGTTTAATATAATGCGCACATATCAGGAATATGTTTATAAAAAGTGTTGTCAATAAAATGCGCACCTTATTGCGCGACAGAAAGGTTGTTCAATATAATACGCACCGCGACGCTCTATCTCAAAAAATAACATGATACATAGGAATAAATAAAATAATCTAAAAATTAAATCATTTAATGACGGTACATGCGATCAATCTGAAATTTTGATACATTGTTTTTATCATCGGCACAAAACCGCCTGCAAAATTTCAGCTCGCTAGCTTACGAGGAAGTGGGTTAAAAATAGATCCAAAGTTTTGGCGACAAGGGCACAACCAGACACCACGAGTTAATATAAAGGATTTAAAGAATGAGCCCGCGTGGGGTGGCACTAATCTTAGCTTGGCTATTGACATTCAGTTTTCCACTCATTAAATTTTTTTGTTACATAGACATTTTAAATTTTAAAAATTCTGATAAAAAATTCTTGACTTGTTTGTGTTCTGTGGTAAATTATCAAATTTACCTTTTATTTAATTACTTTTTAGGCAGATCCTGGAATGGCAGATTAATCTGCACTTCTTCTAACAGGAGAATTTCATGCCCCTACTTCCCGTCAGATTTCTGAATAAAATTCTGGAATTGGAATCAGCAATTATGGCCTAAAAACCAGTTTCTCTTCCAAATGTTTCCCCACCCTTTAAGTTTTTTGATATAGGAAACAACAAAAAGTATCACCTTGAACATACTTATCATTCAGTCATCTCATGTTACTAATTTTTTAGAGATTACATTTTAAAAAATTGTTTTAGTAAATCCAAAAATGAAAATGGTAATAAAAATAAATAAAATACCACAAAAAGAATTTGGTGTGTAATATTTTTACAGAATGTTAAATTTTGATAAAAATAAATCAGTTGCCTGAATTTGAAATATTAATTTAGTTTATGTTTTGTGAAAAAAACCTTGCTGTGGCATATGTGGAGTAGCTCTAAAGGAGAGAATGTATAACTATGAAACATTAAAGAAAAATCTAAAGACTTTTTAAAAAAAATAAGCTACTTTTTAAAATCAGAGGATGGTGCGTGTACTAGACAACCATGGACAATTAGCATTATACAAAAAATAATAATCATTGTCATTCTTATGATGAAGTGCCTTTCTTGAACACATATTATTACCAGTTATTTTAGCAGATTAAAATTTCTTGTATTCCTGTTGCAACTGTTCAGTGCTTTAATACTAGCTCCAAATGTTTGATGGACTATTTTTAAAGTCATAGCAGTAGTTCATTGGCTACTGTTATGACTAGTCGTAAATATGCTATGTGCTTACAGTTAAGACTCAAGATGTATTATAATTATGCTAATACATGTACTAAACATTAGTTCTCATAATCAAACTTCCTGATTACTATGTAAGCCGATTAATGAATTTTAAAGGTAAAAAAACTGCATTGGTTTCCAAGTTTCCATTTAACGACAAATAGTTATAATTTTTAAAAATCTTAATTTAACATGAGCCTCCCTAGATGAAGTGATAGGCCGATGGATGATTGATTTTTGTTAATACTGATATGTGGTTTGAACACCGATGGAGATTACTTTTTTAAGTTAATTTTTTTTAAAACCGCAATGAGGGTGTTTTGTAATTTTTGTACTACTTATTCTGAAAAGCGGAGACGTTGATTCAATATATTTTTTAAAAATAAGGAATTTAAAATTAATACACACACTCCTGGCTGTAAATAAATATAAACACAGATCTATTAATATCCTTTAATAAACGTGTGTATATATATTATAAATATAAAAAATATATGCGTATAAAGTAAAGGGCCGTCCATAAATGATGTCACACAGTCACATGGTCACAAAAACTTAGACCCCCATCCAATATGATTTTAGTAAATAAGTGAAGTAGTTGTAACACTAGTATTCCTATCTTGTGTTACGACTAGTTGGAGCAATAGTTAACTGGCTAATGTTACGACTAGTCGTAGCAATAAGAAATTGTTATGACTAGTCAAAGCAGTAGCCTCAGTAGCCAATTTTTCTGCTTATTTTGAAAAGCGGAGGCGTTGATTAAATATATTTAAATAAATTTAGATTTTAGAATTAATACACACACTCCTGCCTGTAATTACTGTAAATATGTATTTTTTCGTATAGTCATAACAAAACGAAATAATTTTTTTTGTTACGACCAGTCATAACAATTACAATAGTAATATGCAATGTGCTTAATGTTACGACTATAGTTGTATATAATAATTTATTCATACAGTTTTGGCTTTTTGACGCACGTTATTTAATAGCATTATTTGGCCTCGGTACACTAAAATAATGAGCCGATATCACTATATTTAGGCTAAAATGTGTATTTCCTATGCTAATACTAATACTAAACATTATTTAGTACTGAGATATTCAATTTTAATTTAAAAACTGAATTTTTAAGGTAGTAATACTACTAGTGCCGTCCAAAAAACTAAATAAATAAATAAATAGTTATAATTTTTAAAAATCCCACGTAGGTTGTCTATTTTTCTTCTTCTTCTTTTTTTTTAAACCATAATTAATGAGGCGAAATTAGGGTGTTGGCAAACCTGGTAATTGTTATTTTTGTACTGCTTATTCTGTAAAGCGGAGGCGTTGATTAAATTTTTAAAAATAAATTTATATTTTAGAATTAATACACACCTAAATAAGTCCAGATCTAGTAACATCGTATTAGTATTATTTATGCATAGGTGTATACCGTATAGTATAAAATATTATGAAGAGTTTGTTAAGATATTATTAGATTTAGATATTATTAATAATAATCGCGACTTAGTTTTTTTGAAGTGTCTGCTGCTACGAATTGTCGTAACAATACAAAATAATTTTATTGCTACAACTAGTCGTAGCAGTAGTTTACTGGCTAATGTTACGACTAGTGACTAGTCGTAACACTAGCAGTAGCCGTAGCAACATCTGGTAATCCCTTGCCCTTAGCCTGATTTTAGCGCATTTTAAATTTTTAGAACAAAATAAATAAAATAACTTACTTTTACTAATTTAAACACTTAAATCAGATATAAAATAAGTATTTAATTTTAATTACAATTAGTTTTTCGTGTGTTTTGTTGAGTTTAAAATTAAACGGGTTTTTAGTTTTTAACTTAGAAAAACGCAACATCCTATTATTCCTATTTTATAAACTTACCAACTCAACTGAAACAACATCACGGAGATGAACTGCTTCATCAACAGTCTTCGGAGGATTTTCTGTTAGGTATATTCTCTCATCACTTAGTACAATAAATTTGAATGCCTTGTTTTCCTTTTCAGACACAACAACGCATGATTCATATGCACGAACTCGTTCAAATGCCTCTTCTGAAAAAGTCCGCTTTAAAAAGCTTTCAAATTTACTGTTCTTTTTGAAAAATTCAACATTTCCAGACCCCATAGCACGAAAATTTCAAAATATCACAACATTCCTTATATTGTTTGTGTATTTAATCCCATATTATAAAGCATACATACGTTCTATGTTTCATATTTGATTATTTGTAAACACCAATCCAATTGGCGATTCAACATAAACTGGCGTCTCGTTGCTACCGTTCACAAAGCTTCGCAATTTTTAGATTACACGGGCCACATTTCAAGCCAATCAAATTTAAGATTGTACTAAGGGTTCAATAAAAAACATGACTCAATTTAATCAAATATTTACTATATTTTAAATTTGAAAAACTGAATTAATTATTTTGTATTTTCATTTGTTTTCTGATAAATGCAAAAATAAAAAAGAAGTAATAAATCTATCTTAAATTTGTGAATAAAAGACTTTAAATCTAAAACCATATAAGGAGGCAGGGATGTTAACATGGTTTGTAACTCAGTTATTAAAAAAAATAAAAAATTAAGCATTGGTTATGATTAGTTGTCAAACTTAATTACTAACAGTGGCGTCGCTAGGGGGGGGGGCGCGGTCCACCCAGCTCGACATCCATCAGGGGGTGACACCCGAGCCTAAAATGTTACTGTGTACGATTTTATGTCAGAAAAAAAGTAGACACATTTTTTCATTTAGAAAGAAATTAAGAAATACAATGAAAAACGTTAAGCGCAAATATTTTATTTAAAAACTATCAGTTAATTTGCAATAAGGAAACAGTTCCAACACACAAACAACATTAAAACAAATTATGAAAAAAAGAAAAGAAACAGTCGCAGCAGAGAGTGAGAGATCTTTTTTAAAAGAAGGCTGGACATGAAAGGGGCAGTGTTTTATGTTTTAAAAGATATAAAGCCATTTGGGCTTGGACACACCGACAGCATGAATGAATCCCACCTCACGACTCCCTCCACCACAATGGGGTGGGGGGATACGAATTTTATTCCCCCCCCCCAAAAAAAAATCAATCAAATGGTGGGTTTTCTTTGCTGATGTTTTTTTAGAGGAAAATTATTAATTCAATGTATTTGAGTTAATATTTAGTTTTATATATATTTATTAAAGGCGTGAAAGCATAGATATGCATGTTTATTTACAGGTAGTCCTCCGGTTACGACGGTCCCATGACTCCCATCCTGACTTAACGCTGTTTTATGGTTACGAACGAGCCCGCTTAAAAATATATATATTACGCGTTATTCCGTATCTTTAAATATATTTTTTTAAAACTTTTGTTTTTCATGTGGTAACGAATTGTTTTCTCTATTTCAAAAAAAAATTATTGAAAAATATGTATTATTATTATTTCAACCTACAACTTTCGTTTGCGAATTTTCTCATGACGTAGTTTTCAATCAAGTCAGTAGGCCTAAAGCTAAGTAAGCTTACAAGTTCCTATTCAATGAACATTATAGAGAGCATAATCAGTCTTTGTTGTCCCATGCAAATTTTACTCATTTTATATTCTGTTCAACTTAGAAAAGGATCGCTCTCAGCTGCAGTTTAATGTCATCATTGAAAGATAGATGCGAAATTTGTAAAGGGCTGTGTGAAATTTAGCTAATTCAAAAGCAGCAAAATTTTAGCTCTGTGCACGTGTTTTGACTTTCGCATTGGGTTACTTCCTTTTCCTTACCCTGAGCCTGGGTCTGGATAATAACTGTTATAAGATTAAAAGTTCTGAAAAATACTGTTTTGGTAATGCCCCTTTATCAAACTGAGTTTTTTTAAATATATTTTTTTAAAAATCGCATTGAATATTGTTTATACTCTTTTTTTTGTTGTTACCACTGACTTGTCCTTTCCTTTGTCTTCATAGGATTCAAATTAAGAATGCTTTCTTTTAACAAACTCAATGAGAGACTTCCTTTCTAAAATTGTTTCCCAAATTTCAAGTAAAATAGCGACTTCCAGTTGTTCAAGTTCCTTTAGAAATCCTTTTGTTTCAAGTTGGCAGTCACGTGACTGCCTTTCGTTTGTTGCTAATTCTTCAAGTGCTGCGATATTCTCATGTTATGAGTTATTAACAGACCTTACAGCATCATGCCAGGCTATCCCTCTTGTTTCAGACATCAGACAAGAATTTGTTAACATGTATCAATTTCATGTGTTTTTGAAGTACTTGTCAACTATGAGTAGATGCAACAAGCCGGGTATAAATAATTTGCAGAAGACAAAAACATCTGACTGCAGCAGGACAACCTCCTGCACTTTCAAAAACCAAATTAATGGAATGAGCTGTGCACGGCATATAATGAGCAACACTGCTATTCTCATAAATAATAGCCTGTTTTCCGTTACACTTCCTACTTATAATATTTGCCGCATTGCCGCATGACTGTCCAAGGATTTTTCAGGGATTCATACAAACATTTGCCTGCATCTTGATTATACACTATAATTTATAATAAGTTTGGGGGACCTTAAATTATTGGGGGTCCCTAGCCTTAGCCCATTCAGCACCCCCCCCCTTTTAATCCACCATAGGGGGATGGGATCACGCATCTGTGACGATGTGGTACGAGGAGGGGGGTGTTTAAGAAATGTGACGTCACATCAAAAAACGCGGAACTTTAAATAAAATTTCCATTTAAATATTTGATTATTTACCATTTATTTAATTGCGTTTTCAATGCCTTCACGCGTGTTACGATATTAGAGTGCAGACTTACCCTAAATACATATTTAAATGACAAATAATTTGCAACATGCTAATTTTCATTGAGAAAATACGGCTTAGGGGGTGTCAAAGCTTTGTGACGTCATATCGTAATAAAGATGTGGCGGTCTACGTTTTTGTGACAAAGAATGACGCGTAAAATCGGAATCCTCACGTGACGTCATTTATGGACGGCCCCTTCGGTCGTGAAGGGGTGACACCATAAGCTACCGCCCCGGGTGACACCAACCCTAGCGACATCTCTGATTACTAATAGTAATATTAATCATGAAACAGTTAAATTATGATATTGAGCACATTTATACCTCATTCTTCAAAATTAAGAATTCCAGTTTTTATCTCTGTTGTCACTTTAATATGTCTTGGGAATTTTTAAATATTTGCCACGACACAACGTGTGGGCCTAATTCAGGGGCGTCCAAACATTTTTGCATGGAGTCCCATATTCCATGATGTAAAGGTATTCGGGGGCCGGATTAAGATAATTTTAAATTAAACAACCCCGTAAAAACAAAGTTTTTGACTATAAATCCCTTACATATGAGACATAACTAAAAGTATTGATTATGTTCAAACGCGACAAACATTTACAGCCTGAAACTGAGTGAATTCCACCTGGTTAAAATACGAGATGTGGTCACCGATGGCTAGCGTGAAGTCAAGTGACCCGTAAAATGTAAAGAATAGCGACCGCTACATATATTTTTATATAGATAAACTAAAAATGCATTAATTTAATTCCGGTACGTTCGATCGATCTGAAATTTTGATACGATGCATTGTTAGGTGACACAAGTCTATCAGCTCGATGGCATTTAATATTACGGGAAGTGGGTCATTTTTGACTTCTGTTATTCCGCCCGAGAACGAACGACAGACAGAGAGACAGAGACGGTGGTGAAGTTATTAAAAGGGATTTTAATAAAACAAAACTGTACAAACAAAGTTTTTGACTATAAATCCCTTATATATGACACATAATTAACAGTATTGATTATGTTCAAACGCCACAAACATTTACAGACTGAATCTGTCTTAACTCCCCTTTGCTTTACAACCGGGGGGTGGGGTGGTGGGAGAGTGGAAAGGTCTGGTCACCGATCGCTGGACCTAGCTCAGCGTGACACGTAAAATGTAAACAAAAGCACGCCAGTACATCGACGGATGGCGTCAACGCGTGACTGAACTGTCAGGTAAAAAAAACAAAAACAATAACAAACTGTGAAATAGAGATAAACTAAAAAATGCATTAATTTAATTACGGTACGTTTGATCGATCTGAAATCTTGAGACGATGCATTATTAGGTGACTCGAGTCTATATGCCGAATTTCAGCTCGATGGCATCACGGGAAGTAGGTCATTTTTTACTTTTGTTTTTCCGCCCAACCGACGTACGAAGAGATGACGACAGACAGAGAGACAAGATTTCGAAGTGAATATAAGGAATTTAATAAACAACCCCGTAAAAACAAAGTTTTTGACTATAAATCCCTTATATCTGTGACAGAATTTAAAGTATTGATTATGTTCCAACGTGACAAACATTTACAGTCTGAAACTGAGTGAATTCCACCTGGTTAAAACACGGGATGTGGTCACCGATGGCTGGCGTGAAGTCAAGTGACCCGTAAAATGTAAACAATAGCGACCGCTACATATTTTATATAGATAAACTAAAAATGCATAAATTTAATTACGGTACTTTCGATCGATCTGAAATTTTGATACGCTGCATTGTTAGGTGACACGAGTCTATGTGCCAAATGTCAGTTCGATGTCATCACGGAAAGTGGGTAATTTTTTTACTTTTGTTTTAACGCCCGACGACGAACGACAGACAGAGAGACAGAGAGAAACGGTGGTGAAGTTAATATAAGGGATTTAAAAGTTTCAGCTCGATGGCATCACGGGAAGTGGGTCATTTTTTAACTTTTGTTTTTCCGACCGACGACGAACGACAGACAGAGAGACAGAGACGGCGGTGAAGTTAATAAAGGGATTTAAAAATGACATACCTTGAGAAGTTTTTATTACCAAATGTTAATGTTATGGGTGAAACTGAGATCTTATATTGAATAAATGAGCGAAGTGAGGCTCAATGCAGCTGGTTTTAACTGCTTATGATATCACGCAGGTGAGAGTCACTTAGGGGCCGTCCATAAATGACGTAACGCGATTTTGGCCGAATTTTCACCCCCTCCCCCCTCGTCACACCTCTTCACAACAACAGCTTTTTCTCATTGTCTTTTTACCGTCAGCAGGATTATAACAGATTCCAAGATATTCGAATATTTGCTAAGAAAATGCTCAGTTTGTTTGGCTTAACATGTGTGACAGACATTCTCAGATATGAATTTTAACATACTTACTGCAGTCAAGATTTCAGTTTCACCCTTCATATTAAACTTTTGCAATAGAATCCTTCTCAAAGTTTGTCATTTTTGTTTATTATCTTATTCCTGCCCCCACATATCTTTACTTCATGGAATATGGCCCGCCATGCAAAAAAGTTTGGATGCCCATGAATTAGTGTAGAGATGCACTCTACTATCGTATAGTATAGGCATTGTCTGGTGGTGCTACCTCGGGGTTTTCGGAGCGTATGTCCTATCCATCTCCACCTCTTTTTTATGATGTCTTCATCAATAGGCACCTGGTGTGTCCTTTCTAGTAACTCTTTGTTATTTATAGTATTTGGCCATTTGATTTTCAGGATCTTTCGAAGGCATGTGTTTATGAATGTCTGCACTTTCTGCGTAAGGCTCGCTGTTGTTTTCCAAGTTTCTGCACCATATAGGAGGACTGTTTTGACATTTGTATTAAAGATTTTGACTTTGGTCTGCAGTTTCAGCTCCTTCGACTCCCATATTTTCTTTAATAATACAAATGCTGATCTAGCTTTTCCAATCCTAGCCCTTACATCTGCATCGGATCCGCCATTTATGTCTATGGTGCTGCCTAGGTATGTGAAGGACTCCCCTTCTTCCAGTGCCTTTCCTGCCAGATGGACATGCTCATGGTTGGATGGGTTTATCTTCATGATTTTTGTTTTACTTTTATTTATGTTGAGGCCAAGCTGTGCCGAAAAGGTGGCTACGTCTTTTGTCTTTTCCTGCATTTGTTGCTGGTTGTGGGACAGAAGTGCAATGTCGTCCGCGAAGTCTAAATCATTCAATTGTTCCCAGAGTGTCCACTGTATCCCATTCCTCTTTTTGTCTGTGGATTTTTCCATTATCCAGTCAATGGCAAGGATGAATAGTAAAGGGGACAAGAGGCATCCTTGTCTGACTCCTGTTTCGACTGTAAAGGAGTCTGTGAGTCTACCTTCGTGGACCACCCTGCATGTCATTTCTTCATAAGAGCTCTGAATGATCCTCACTAGTTTCCCTGGTACTCCATAGTGTCGGAGAAGTTTCCACAAGGTTTGTCTGTCCAGGCTATCAAAGGCCTTTTCATAGTCTATAAAATTTATATATAGAGAGGTGTTCCATTCGATGGACTGTTCTACGATGATTCTCAGTGTTGCTATTTGATCTGTGCAGGATCTGTTTTGGCGGAAGCCGGCCTGTTGATCTCGTAGCTGCATGTCGACCTTGTCTTTCATTCTGTTCAAAATAATTCTGTTAAAAACCTTTCCTGGTACAGATAGCAGTGTAATTCCTCTGTAATTTGCACAGTTGCTGAGATCCCCTTTCTTTGGGATCTTGATGAGGTATCCTTCTTTCCAATCTTTTGGAACTCTCTCTTCTTCCCATATCTTCTCAAACAGAGGGTGCAGCATGTTGACTATTGTGTTTATGTCCGCTCTCATCATCTCTGCTGTGATGTTGTCCGGTCCCGGTGATTTCCCTAGTTTGAGCTGCTTGATGGCCAGGGCTATTTCTTCCTTATTTGGTGCGCCTTCTTCTATTTGTAGGTCTTCATTTGCTGGTTGTATGTCTGGCGTGTCTGTGGGTGGGGGCCTGTTTAATAGTTCCTTAAAGTATTCCATCCATCTTTTTTGTTGCTCTTTCTTTCTCTGTTATAGATCTCCCTTCTCTATCTTTGACAGGTCTCTCCGGCCTTTTGTATCTCCCTGACAGTTTTCTTGTTATGTCGTAGAGCTCTTTCAAGTTGCCCTTCCTGGCTGCTTCTTCTGCTTTGGATGCTAGGCCATCTATGTGGGCATTTTTATCTTTTTTAATGCTGTTTTTTACCTTTTGGTTTACTTCTTTATATCTCTCTTGCGCTTTCGTTTTCTCAGCCCTGGTGCGGCTGCTGTTAACTATATTTTTCATTTCTTTTCTCTCTTTTATTTTTTGCAGTGTGTTTATTGAGAGCCAGTCTTTTTGTTTCTGTTTCACTGATCCTAAGACTTCTAGGCAGGTGGATGTTACAGACGTCTTTATACTTTGCCACATATGTTCTACTTGGTCGTCTTCTGTTTGGTCTTCTGTTTGATCTTCTAGCACTTGGAACTTATTCCTCAAGGTGGCACTAAATTCTTCCCTTTTCTGATCATTTGCCAGAAGTGCTACATTGAATTTGGTTCGCTTCGCAGTTGGCTGTTCCCAGTCTTTCTTTAGCTTTAATTTAAGTCTTGCACAGACCAGATGGTGATCGGATGCTACATCTGCTCCTCTTTTTGCTCGTACATCTTGTAGAGACTTTCTAAATTTTTTGCTAATGCATATGTGGTCTATTTGGTTTTGCGTTTTGTTGTCTGGGGATACCCATGTTATCTTGTGAATGTTTTTATGTTGAAATTCGCTTCCACCAATAACAAGCTCGTTTGTTGCGCAGAAGTCCGCTAGTCTTTCTCCGTTCTCATTTCTCTCTCCTATACCGTGGCGTCCCATGGTTTCCTCATACCCACTGTTGTCTTTTCCAATTTTGGCGTTAAGGTCTCCCATTAGGATGTTCAGGTCTCTATTTGGGAATTTTTCTATTAGTGCTTGTAGTCTATTGTAGAATGTTTCTTTCTCTTCTTCTTTGCTGTCGTTGGTGGGTGCATAACACTGTATTATGTTCATCTTTATTTTCTATTTCTTGGTTCGGAAGGTTGCTGTTATTATCCTTGGTCCATGTGCTTCCCATCCAATCAATGCTTCCTGTGCCTTCCTTGACAGCATCAAAGCGACTCCTTGCGTGTGCGGAGCATCTTCCTCCTCATGCCCCGAGTACATTAGCATTTCTCCAGAGGCCAAAGTTATTTGCCCAGCTTGTATCCATCTTGTTTCGCAGATACCAAGCAGTGTAAGTTTGTAGGATCTCATTTCTGCTGCCACCTGCGCTGCTTTCCCTGCTTCATACATGGTTCTGACGTTCCACGTGCCTATATTTGTTTCCTTAGAAAGGAGGGTCTTCGGCTTTGAGGCTTCCAGTATAGCCTGGGTTTGGCCACAAGGCTTCATAGCTCTTCTTGGAGAAGAAGAGTCCTCTCTTCTCAGGACTGAAATTTGTTTGTTTTTTCTTGTTGACGTTTCTGTAGCAATTTGTTTTTACGGGTGAGGTCGCTGGCCTCACGCCAACCCTCCTCCTTTTGCACCCGGGCTTGGGACCGGCCTTGGCGCACAATAATTAGGTGATAAAAGATTTTAGAACGCGCACCGCTAAAAATGAAGCATGGAAAAAATTCTGACACAATTATTAGATAAATAGGTTTTTATTGAATGACGAGTTATGGAACAGACAATAATTAAAACAAAAAAAAACAAATTCGCAATTAAATTTAAACGTGTATTGTAAACAATTGAACCTAATGCATCGCGTGGCAGCTATAATTAAATATGTTTACGTGTCTATAATACATAAAAAGTAACAGTAAAGAAAATGACAATTCTTTGTACTGCACATCTCAAATTAAGAAGCGTACACGAAAATGTGCGCACCGTAATTAGACAGTATAATATTTTTTGAATGCGCACCGCTGAAAATAAAGTATTGGGGAAAAAAACTTCACCAAAAATAACTCGCTTTGAATGGAATTATAACGTCCGCGTAAAGTTGTTCAATATAGAAATGAGGTTAAATTTTTCATTCTTTGCCTCTGCATTTTCTGATTATTTAATTTACTGCATTCGGGCAAAAGGGACAATTACAAAAACTATCTTAAAACCATCTTCAGGGTAAAAGGAACCGTCCTGCCAAATTTGGTCCCCGTCCGTCATTTGGTTTTTCCGTGGCTGTGTAACAGAAAGTCGAAAAGTGAAACATACAAAGATACAAACACCAACTGAGCTTTATATATTAGTATTAGAAATAATGTCGTTACAGAAATAATATATCAGTTTAATATTTTCTTAACGTACTATGCATTGGCGTTTTTTTCCCCGAATAATTTATTGAATATGATTGTATAAATATAGATTAAAATTACTAGTGTATTAATAATAATAAATAAATTACCTGTCAAAAATTACGGAAGTTTTCAAAATAAAGACATTTCAGCTGAAATCTATTTATTTTGAAAAAAATACACATCAGAATAAAAAGTAATGTAAAACAGAACTTTCATTTATTTTTTTAAAATTTTTTATTCATTTATTTTCATATTGCACAATTTTATGTGGAACGTTCGAAAAGAGTTATTTTTGGTGCAGTAATTTGGTGCGATGCTTTCTAAAATTAGTAGCGTCATGGACAGACAGGACGTGACATACATTGCAAATTATGTATGTTTATTATTTACACAAAATTGGGTGGCACGTTAATTTGCCAACACTATTTTTTCTAAAATTCGTTTATTTTATGTTTAAATTTAATTTCATTTGCTTACGTGGCTTTGAAAACCTGTTTACAGGCTTTAGACACATCGAAACATTTGGTTGTAATTTTTTAATTTTGTCTGTGACTTTTTAACGACAACCTCCAAGACACATTACCTGTTCAACAGTCAACTTTACGGACATTGAGATACCAATTTCATAGTTACTTATTACTACTAGTAATGTGTTTAATGCTCTATCCGTCAATGTTAGTTTTTCTTTGCGATATTGAATAGAAGTTGTCTTAAAACATAGTTAAAGCAAATGTGTTTATCACATTTGAAACGGCTACTTCTGTACAGCGAGACCAAAACAGACATATTTCATTTTGCTGCACTATCCGTAAATGTTATTTTTTCTTTGCAATATTGAATAGAAGTTGTCTTAAACCATAGTTGAAGCAAATGTGTTTATCACATTTGAACCGGCTACTTCTGTACAGCGAGACACAAAACAGACATATTTTATTTTGCTGCACTAAGATTTCACAACGTTAATTATGAATGGAAATAAAATAAGAAAAATAAGGATCAAAGAATAGATTAACACGTTAAAGTCAAAGACGTAAAGTTGTCGATCACTCAATAAGTTGTCAATCACTTTCTAAATTGTCAGTCACTTACTAAATTGTCAGTTACGTATTAAATGATGTCAATCACTTACTAATTTGTCAGTCACAAAACAAGTTTTCAATCTCTTTCTTAGTTGTCAATGACCTACTAAATAGTCAGTCACTTACTAAATTGTTAATACATGTATATTGTCAGTCACTTACTAAATTGTTAATACATGTATATTGTCAGTCACTTACTAAATTGTGAATCGCTTACTAAATTGTTGCTAAGATGTCAATCACTTACTTAGTTATCAATCACTTACTAAGTTGTCAATCACTTACTAAGTTGTCAATCACTTACTAAGTTGTCAATCACTTACTAAGTTATCAATCACTTACTAAGTTGTCAATCACTTACTAAGTTGTCAATCACTTACTAAGTTGTCAATCACTTACTAAGTTGTCAATCACTTACTAAGTTGTCAATCACTTACTAAGATGTCAATCACTTACTAAGTTGTCAATCACATGCAAAGTTGTTAATCATATGCTACATTGTCAAACACATGTTTATTAGTCAATAATACCAGCTAAATTGTCAAAAGCAAGTGCTCCACCCTGAATTAGTAATGCTAACAGGAGAAAAGTTTAAGGCCAATTATTTCATAGATCAATTTTTTTTCCTTCAAATTGTAACAGGTTACAAAATTAAATATGTGTACTAAACCCGAACATTCTTATTTAAATAGAAGCCAAACTGCGATCCTTTATAACATCATTTTCCTGACTCAATTACTGCGGTGTATATGATTCAATGTACGCAAGTTACAGTTGATCACAAACAAACTATATAAATGTGTCACTTTTATTTATGTCAAGAAATAACCATCCGGATGATGGTTGTGGCAATGTGACAGCATCTCGTTATTTTTGAAGTCACGTGATAAAATACGTCACCAACCCACTTCAAAAGAATCTCTAATAGAGCCATCTTCTGGAAAATAGACAATTATTTAGCAGCCTATTGGACACTGACACAACCAGTGCTTTTTTGTGACGGTACGCACCGGTATGGGGTACCGGCACGTTTTTCAATTTGGGAAAAAAGTAATACTTTTCTTGTATTTTAACGTTTATTATTATTGGTTAATTATAAAATAAAATTGTTTTAGACATTTAGTATCTTTGCAGTTGTGATTTAGTTTTCATCGAGGTGCGAACTGGTAGTTAAAAGTTAGGCAATCCATCACTGAGTACCGGCACCTATTTTTTACCCAAAAAAGCACTGGTTACAACCATACAAATAAACCTAGAGAATTATTATCATTTATGATATTTATGCTTCTTAGATTATAATTTCCAAACATGTGTTCGTGTCTTTCAAAATAATGTAGATTTAGTCTTGTTTGTCCATGGGTACTTTGTACATCGTGTTATGTTAATTTGCATACATACTTGAATTTGGTGGAGTTGTATTGTCAGTTCTAACGAGAAGTTTAAACATGTTCATAATAAGTTCATTTTGTTTATTTACATCTTTACACTCTGTGTCGTCAATGTTCGTCACGTCTTCGTCTGAGATCACAAGAACGGGTAACCCCTTTGCCTCAAGAGGCACCAGTTCTCTGTCGCTATCACTTTCTACAGCTATGAGAACTCGCCTCGGTGTGTCAGCATCTAGATGAGACTCTACAGCAAGTGTGATCAAATATTTGAGCCTGCTAGAACAGGAAGGATGCTCATCTTTGACACTTTTAACCTGATCGTCATTTATGTCCAAGAGTTTTTGAGGAGATGAGCCAAGTGACGTATGACCGTCTCGGTCAGCAAAACTCTGTGGCGTCACTGTAAGCTGATCTAATGTGTCTATCGTTTGGTCAAGCTTCGTCTCCAGATGACCATCGTCATCATTTCGAGATAACGAATGAACATCGACCGGTCTATCCAGTAAGAAAACGAGTATCTTAGTTTTTTGAAACGCCCTCGTTTCCTGCCCCAAGGTCGGTTCACCCGGGACTTTCACTCGCTCCACGTTATCCACAGTGAGTCCACACGTTCTGTTCAATACTCTGGTCAGACATTCGGATGCTCGGTATGACCAGAGTCCGTCTTCATCCTGAAAACAATTGTCAGCTATAATCAGAACATCGAAATTCATCGCTTGCTCAGATTGCGGGCTAGTTTTTTTAGCGTACATTAATTCGTCAAAGATCGCCCTCCATATGGGATCTGGAAAACTTTCTGATTTATGATTATTCTTCTCCAAGGCTATTGCCGCCTGCTCAAACCTCAACTTTTGAACTATTTCACTGTTAAGCATAGTTAAGTGACATGACTCTGGGCGAAGCTTGACTAAATTCAAAAGAAAATCTGCACTTTCAAAGTCTTTCTCATTTATATACTCACGGGAAAGCTGTAATTCCTAACAAAATCGCAAAGTTTTAATTGGCTGTGTGCATCCCCCCTTGACCGGAAGGCGTGTTGGAGCTGATCAAATATATTCCACATGTCAGTCGCACATTCTTTCAGTTCGGGGACGGATGCTGCTATTTCAGTGGCCATTTTTATAGCCAGCCAGAGGTAGTATTCGTTTCGCTTTAGAAGTAATTTTCTTATTTCCTCATCTTTAATTTCTTCAGCTTCCAGCGAGCAGCACATTCCGTAAAGATTGTACAAATTGACAAGGTGTAAACGTTTGATGAATACAAAGGGGGTTTCGGAAAATATATCAATAGCTTTCTTGCATATACTCCTGGCTTCATCGTAATGACACCTCCTGGCTAAAAATAGGGCTAAATCGTATTGTGCAGTTATGCTGGTATTGTAACTGATCTTGACAGATTTCCTCAAATTGATTTCAGCATCGGCAATAAAGGGATTATCATCACTAAAGGGCGGTAACTTATACCTGGGAACGTTGATGGTATAGCTCAATCGTTCCGCTAAATTTTTGAAAGTATTACGTCTAATACATTTTTCAGACATGTCGCTGCTAAACTGAATTTCTCGTGTCTGCTCCAAGTTTTTTTTCTTCTTTTCATACGCCACCGACTTTTTAACAAACAACAATCCCAAATGTTGATGAGCTCTACTTGATGGTCGAATATCTATAGATTTCTGTAGTAGTACAATCGCTTCTTCCCAAACCTTTCTATCACTTTTAAACATTTGTCCCACCATCTTTAGTACGCGATCATTCGTCTTTTCTTGATCAGCCCTAAGTGCTCTTTTGCACAGCTGTATCCAGCTCTGTGTTCCAATTAGGTCCATCCAAACAGGGGTTTCAATGAGTCTCAGTTCCTTAATGGTATCCTTCTTTCTGAGGAACGCTAACTCCGCGATGGCTGCAGCTCTGATGGATTTATCTTTAGCAGTGGTTCCCAACTCGTGTAAAAGAATCGCTGCCTCCAGTGCGTGTTTTTTTCTGTCGATTATGTCAGCATTCTCCGTGTATAGCATGAGGCTGGTGCATCTTCTGTTCACCAGTGCCAGCTTGAATCTAACCTTTTCATTTGCAGGAACAAACTTTATCACCGTGGTGAGAAGCTGTATGGCACAGAGCAGATTGCAGCTGCCCCCAAGTTTGCGGAATGCATACGCCTGCTCGATGAGAGCCTGAACTTTTAAGTCCTTGAACTCTTTGGCATCTTTTTTCAGATCCCCTAATTTGTTCAAAACATCCATCGCTTTCTTGATGTCTTGATTGTGGAAGTGCAGAAAGGCTGAATTTGCCAAAGCAGTGAGGTTTTTGGAGTTGGCCTCGCATCGAGTTATTCTCTGGTTCAGTTTCATGGCATCCGCTACGTCACCATCCAGCTCAAATAAAATGCGAGTCAAAAAATTTTCTTTCCATATAACTTCTTCAAAGTCCTCGTCATCATTCTCATCACGAAGTTCATCTTTCAGACGACGGCAGTTCTCTATAGACAGATACGGCTCTGTCAGGACATACTGCTCAGGGGATGCAGTTAGGTCCGGACTTAATTTCGGTAGAACCAAATGAAAGGAACATGTGAAATCTAACATTAACTTTTTGAAATCGTTCAAGGACTTGACTTTTTTCCGACGTGTCTCTGTCCTGCATTCCTCCCACTGTGCCATTCTTGCCATTCTATTTTCTTGAAATAAAAAAAAACAGTGTGCAATTAATCAAGTTTATAATTGTTTATTATATGAATGAAAGTTTCAGACATCAATTTTAAAACAGTTTTAACTTAAATATGTGTTTATTTAAACGAAACACGACGATTGACATAAATAAACCGTCTGCTTAATTAAAATGTATCCTTATTATTGTCCATTAAGTAACTCATGCAGTGTGCTCCTTTATCACGTGATGTATTAGGCAGACGACTCATTCGCTAGTTGGATCCATCCAAGAAGTGACGTAAGTAACCTTAGAGAGCACATCGACACGGACAAACCTTGACTGAAAAATATAGCACACCGTCAATAAGAATGAAAAGCCCTTTAGCCCAGTCTATCCAAGCCTCTAACAATTGACTGCTGTGAAATAGACATTTCCTACTGGTTACATACATTAGGATGGTCAGAATTTCACCGTACTCCCACTCATCTTCCAACATACACCTAAAAGGATTTTTAAAAATTATTATATTTGCAAGAATACTTCTTAGAGTGAGCGTCTAAAAATATGAAGATTTCTAGTGTCTATGAGCATCTAGCAGCCTGTGTGGAGTAAGTCCCCCCCCCCACACACACATATTGTCTTTCACTCCGAGTCTTGGAAAACTGCTATGTTTAAGTCATTTGCCCCGGGAGGGGGTTGGTCAATTCGGTTCTTATCTTGGTTGTGTTGGGGAGTGGGGAGTTCAAGTGCCAATGAATTTATAGATTCATCAATCCACCGTGGTCTTTTACTATTATACTTATTCCTCTTATTATTTTTTAAAATGTTTCTTTTCCGTTTCGTGCATTAAATATGCTACTTGTGGAAATTAAAAGCCCTAAATGTTGGTGGCAGAAAAGGGGGGGGGGCGTTAACTTAATGGCTCAGAGCGGGTGTAGACTATTTCATGCAGTGCTCGGGGCCCTCTTGTCTATTAGGCAAAATAGGCTTAGTGCATATACAGTATAAATGTAAGAAACAAAGTTATTAAGATTCGCTACTCTAACCATCTAAGACTAGCGCTCGAGCTGTATTTAAAAAATGTTAACTTTTCTGCTGTTTGTACAAGTAAAGTAACATATAGCGTCCCCAAATGTCATTTCACACATCAAATTATTTGCAATAGAAAGTAGTGCCAGACGAGATAATATTGTCTTTCCGAAAAGGGGCACAGAGGTCTAAGTGGTAGCGCGCTGGACTATCGAACCGAGGCAAAAACTCGAGTCGCGGGTTCGAGCCTCGGTACTGGCCAGGCCCCCCGGGGCATTGTGCTAGCCACACAATCCATTGCTCGTTAGTTGTGGCTCAATGAAACTTGTGAACATTACTTCGCCTGCCCCATAGGCCATCATGGTCTGAAGGGGATTATTATTTTAAATCAGATACAGTTCGGAACCAAAAATAATATCTTTACCATTTCTTCAAAAAAATAGAAAGCTAGATGCTGAAAGCAAGGTTTAATATCTGTTAGCTTTAATCAGTCAGAATTTTAAGGTTACCAAACAATTTTGAAAACAATACACTATATCTTCCAAATCTGATGGACTGATCTTGCTTACTTCGGACTTATATCTTGCTTACTTCGGACTTATATCGTGCTTACTTTGGATCTCAAATGGTACCTTGGATTGAGAAAAATGCTTTTATCGATTGACAGAGATCTCTATAGCTGTCTTGTTTTAAAATCATGGATAACATTAGTGGCGGATTAAGGGGCCCCAGGCTGCAATTCAAACTGAGGCCCGGTCTAGCCATCGTCCATTTAAATAAATTGATTGTTAGCAGCTAATCTAAGACTGTAACTTGTAAGGCAGAGTGTAAGAAAACACATTAAATAGACGTACATTTAATTTATATAAAGTTACATGAACCCACACTTCATTAAAATATGTATTACTAGCAACAAAGCCCGTCCAAACAGGAATAAGTGTAGGGTGACCTGTGAAGTTCATGGTAGGACATCACAACATCCACATCAACTGACTCCAAAATGAAAATGAAACGTCACCAGTCGTCGTTTCAACCACAGGCTTTGTCCAGACACCCTAGCCCCCACCACCATGGTCTGTCCAGAGACCCTACCCCCTCACCACGGTCTGTCCAGAGACCCTACCTGCCCCCCACACCGCAGTCTGTCCAGAGACCCTACCTCCTGCCCCACACCGCGGTCTGTCCAGAGACCTTACCTCCCCTCAACCGCGGTTTGTCGAGAGACCCGCCGTCTCGACCGGCCATACATGTGTATCAAGTAAATTTTAAAAAAAACGTAAAAACAAAGTTTTTGACTAAACATCCCTTATATATGAGACAGAACTGAAAGTATTGATTATATTCCAAGGTGACAAACATTTACAGCCTGAAACTGAGTGAATTCACCCTGGTTAAAACACGAGATGTGGTCGATGGCTGGCGTGAAGTCAAGTGACAAGTAAAATGTAAACAATAGCGACTGCTACATATAGTTTTATATAGATAAGCTAAAAATGCATTAATTTAATTACGTTACGTTCGATCGATCTGAAATTTTAAAATGATGCATTGTTAGGGGACACGAGTCTATGTGCCAAATTTCAGCTCGAAGGCATTACGGGAAGTGGGTCATTTTTTACTTTTGTTTTTTCGCCTGCCCGACAACGAACGACAGAGACGGCGGTGAAGTTAATATAAGGGATTTAATAAAACAAACCCGTAAAAACAAAGTTTTTTACTATAAATCCCTTATATATGAGACATAACTAACATTATTGATTATGTTCAAACGCGACAAACATTTACAGACTGAATCTGTCTTAACTCCCATTTGCTTTATAACCGGGGTGGGTGGTGGGAGTGGGGAAAGGTCTGGTCACCGATCGCTGGACCGAGCTCAGCGTGACACGTAAAATGTAAACAAAAGCACCCTGGTTCATCGACGGATGGCGTCAACGCTCGACCTGAACTTTCATGTGAAAAAAAAACAATAACAAACTGTGAAATTGAATTACATACGTTGTATTGAGATAAACTAAAAATGCATTAATTTAATTACGGTACGTTCGATCGATCTGAAATTTTGATACGATGCATTGGTAGGTGACACGAGTCCATGTGCCAAATTTAAGCTCGATGGCGTCACGGGAAGTGGGTCATTTTTTACTTTTGTTTTTCCGCCCGCCCAAGACAGAGATGACGACAGAACGACAGACAGAGACGGCAGTGAAGTTAATATAAGGGATTTAATAAAACAAACCCGTAAAAACAAAGTTTTTGACTATAAATCCCTTATATATGAGATATAACTAACAGTATTGATTATTTTCAAACGCGACAAGCATTTACAGACTGAATCTGTCTTAACTCAACTTTGCTTCATAACCCTAGGGGGGGGGGACCAAGTTCAGCATGACACGTAAAATGTAAACAAAAGTACGCCGGTACTTCGATGGGTCGACGTCAAAGCGTCAACTCAAACTCTCACGTGGGAAAAAACAATAACAAACCGTGAATTTGAATTACATACGTTATATAAGGATAAACTAAAAATGCATTAATTTATTTACGATACGTTCGATTGATCTGAAATTTTGACACGATGCATTGTTAGGTGCGACGGGTCCGTGTGCCAAATTTAAGCTCGATCGGATCACGGAAAGTGGGTCATCTTGGACTTTTTGTTTTTCCGCCCGCCCAAGACAGATAGAGATGACGACAGACAGACAGAGAGAGACGGCGGTGAAGTTAATATAAGGGATTTAAAAACAACGTTTTTGACTATAAATTCCAACGCGCACCGCTCAAAATAAAGTATTGGAAAAATACTGCACAAAAAATAACTCGTTTTGAACGTCCGCGTAAATTTGTTAAATATGGAAATAAGATTTAATTTTTCTCCTCTAGTGATTGGTTGTAGGAGTTTGAGGGACCAATCGGCTATCGAGGCCCACACAGACAACTGCCTTTTATTATTATCTACATCTATATCTTCTATATATAAAGTTAACTTCATGGGACCATGCGAGACAAGCTGCAAGTATGTGCAACCGAGCATGACGATTGACCCTCGCTGGGGTCGACCAATATATCGAGACCGACAATGGTCCTTGCGTTCACTTACATTGTTGCTCCACAGACAAACGTGAGATTCCTGGTGTATTGGTTAGCACGTACGCCTTATACGGGGAATGTCCTTGGTTCAAGCCCCAGCTAGAACATTATTAATTATTTTTTAACCACGTTTTATTAACTCGCTTTCGTTCCTGTGGATTTGTTTGTTTGTCTGTACACAATTTTTCAAATCTGCTAACGTAAAATTAAACCACTTCTGATGGTCCTAGCGATCTCAAAATTTTACCACAGATAGATCTTGGATGACAATGCATTGTATCAGAATTTCAGCTCGATCGAATGTACCGTTATTAAATTATTGAACTTTTTAGTTTATGTATATTTTATTATATACTTGCTTCCGTGTCTTTCTGTCCGCAATTTTTCAAATTTTCCAACGTAAAATTAAACCACTTCTGATGGACCTAGAGAGCTCAAAATGTTACCACAGATAGATTTTTTATGATAATATATTGTATCAAAATTTCAGATCGATCGAATTTACCGTAATTAAATTAATGCATTTCTTAGTTTATCTTTATATAAACATCTGTACCCGCCTGCGTAGTTTCATTTCACCTGGCGAGTTCACCCCGTGACCTCATCCAGGGGCGGATTAAGACTCCACGGGGCCCCTGGCTGCAATTCAAACTGGGGCCCTATCCAGCCAGTGTATCTTTAGATAAAATGATTGCTAGCAGCTAATATAAGACTGTAACTTGTAAATATTCATCCAAAATGAATATTCATGAAAAAACCAAATTCGAAGAAATAACTTTTTGCCGGTATCCTAAAATTGAGTGTAAAAGACAATTTATAAAATTAAAAAACACATGAAAAAAAAATTCTGACCCCACCCATGGATCGAACCCGCCACAGCTAGCACCACAAGACTTAGTACTTCCCATTCGGCCACGAGAGCTCTTCTATGGTTGTCAATTTAAAACATATATATAATAGTCTTTAATAATTTCTGTTGTTGATCCTACCAAATAAGGTTTTTTTGACTGCTAAGATTATCGTGTCGGAAAAGAAATCATTTTAATAGATGAGATTTTATTAATTTATAATATTTTCAGCAATTCATGTATACATTTGTCCACATTTATTATAAAATATGCTAAGTTTGGGGGCCCTAAATCATCGGGGGCCCCTGGCTTTAGCCCGTTCAGCCCCCCCCTTAATCCGCCATAGACCTCATCGCTTTGTTATTAAACGTTGGGCGGGCGCTGATGAGGTGTTTGGTAAAATAAATAGAGGTAAAAAAATATTTTTAAAAACCACGTTTTTATTAGTTGACTAAAAAGAATAACTTGGGGGAGCTACCATCTCCTACCAAGCGCGTCCTCAGGCTGTGGATAGAGGAACGACCTTTAGATATAAAGATTAGCCGTGAATATTGCATAAGCGGCCGTGGACCAACTGGTTTGCTGTCGTTGAGGATGAGGTGGGGTATCCCTTGGTAAGGATACTCTTAAAAAATGCCTCATAAATCCCAGGAAATGACTGCAAAAAGCGAACATAGAGCGCTTAAACTCTAAACCCGGACAGATGAGGCCGTTAGCTAGGGATAGCAATCATCTAGGAGAGAAAACTCCGAAACAAAATCAACTGCTGCCTTGCAGGAGGTGGAGGGATCCACAAAGGCTAGGGAACCTTACCCGAAAAATAAGGCAGTTATCCAGAGAGCTGAAAGGGAACCCTCCCAGATGGTTTTGCGCAGGGCCAACAACCCAGCCATGTAAAAAGAAGATTGTTACTGAAACCGAAAGCAAAGCAAACACACATAACACAGTCAGAGGCGAGAGTAGAGCTCCGCAAAGGAGACTAATGAAGCCTTGTGGGGAAAGTCAACAGAATCCCACAAGGCCGACCACCCTACTCAAACCGATGAAAAAGAAAAATTACCTCATCCACAAGGCACCTCTCAACTTGGGAACATGGAATGTCCGAACACTACTAGAACCAGGCAGATGCGCCCAAGTCGCCAAAGAGATGGTAAAGTACAAACTGCAAATTCTGGGACTAAGTGAAGTACGGTGGAACACATTTGGAGAAACTAGACTTCAATCAGGTGAAATCCTGCTCTTCTCTGGAAAAGAAAATGAAGAAGACACACATGAAAATGGAGTAGCACTCCTATTGAACAAAGACGCATTTAAGAGCCTCCTTGAATGGGAGCCAATTTCAGACAGAATAATCAGAGCCAAATTCCTGTCCAGGTTCAAAAATGTCCATATCATTATGTGTATGCTCCAACCAACCTTGCACCTGAGGAAGATAAAGTTGCATTCTATGAACAACTTCAAAGTATAATGGATAAAATACCGAAAAGAGACATACTGGTCGTCATGGGCGATATGAATGCTAAAGTTGGCAATGACAACATAGAGAGAGAGAAGGTAATGGGCATACATGGACTGGGCAACATGAACGAAAATGGAGAGATGTTTGCAAACTTCTGCACATTCAATGAGCTGGTGATTGGAGGCACCATCTTCCCACACAAAAATTGCCACAAAGTAACGTGGGTCTCACCAGACAACAAAACAGAGAATCAAATAGACCACATCACTATAGGTCGCACCTGGAGGAGCACATTGCAGGATGTACGAACAAAAAGAGGAGCAGACATTGGATCAGACCACCATCTGGTTGTGGCCAAGCTAAAAATAAAGCTAGCCAACCAAAGGCCAAAAACAGACAGGCGAACCAGATTTGACCTAGGCAAGCTCCGAAACCCACAGGAAAAGAACGAACTACAGCTAACCCTTAAAAACCGATTTGCTGCACTGCAACTAGATGATGATAATGAAGGAAACATAGACAAAACCTGGGATAACTTCAAAGAAATTATTACAGTATCTTGCAAGGAAATACTAAAACCTGCCCCGGAAAACAAAAAACACTGGATCAGCGATGAGACATGGCAAAGAATTGAAGATAGGAAACATGCAAAACAAAAAGTGAATCAAGCCAAAACAAGAAAGCATAAAACAACTTACTCAACAAGAGTACCATACAATTTCAAAAGAGGTCACAAAAATGCTTAGAAATGACAAACGAGCATTTTATAATAAGCTAGCTGAACAAGCAGAAGAAGCAGCAGGAAAAGGAGATCTAAAACAGTTATACAAAATTACTAAACTCTTGAGTGGCAAGAAATCTAACTACAATGTACCAGTCCGAGATAAACAAGGTAAAGTCATTTCCTCCATAGATGACCAGCTTAGAAGATGGAAAGAATATTTCCAGGAAGTCCTAAACAGACCGACCCCTCTGAACCCACCCGTTTTGACCACAGGAGAAACACTGGACATAAATATGGAAGAGATATCCAAAGAAGAAATATGGACGCCATCAATCAAATGAAGACAGGGAAAGCAGCAGGTGTAGATAACATACCACCCGAGGTCCTAAAAGAAGGAGGAGCTGAAATCATCAACCAACTCCACAGTATCTTCAACAAAATTTGGTCAACTGAAACCCCTCCTGCAGAATGGAAAAGGGGCTTACTAATTAAAATTCCAAAGAATGGGGATCTGTCACAATGTGAGAAATGGCGAGGAATTACTCTACTATCAGTACCAAGCAAGGTCTTTAGCAGAACAATACTAAACAGAATAAAAGATGCCTGCGATGATCTCCTGAGAGAAGAACAAGCTGGGTTCAGAAAAGGAAGATCATGCATTGACCAAATAGCAACACTCCGGATAATTATAGAACAATCTATTGAATGGCAATCTCCACTCTATGCCACATTTGTGGACTTTGAAAAGGCCTTTGATAGCATAAATAGAGAAACATATATGGTCAATAATGAGGCACTACGGAGTACCAAACAAAATAACTAACATCATCCGAAATCTGTACGAAAACTTCACCTGCCAAGTAGTACATAATGGTAGACTAACAGATGAATTCCATGTCACAACTGGAGTCAAACAAGGATGCCTCCTTTCACCACTTCTGTTCCTTCTTGTGTTAGACTGGGTCACAAAAGAAGCTTATGCAAGCTCAGGAAAAGGAATCCAGTGGAACCTAATGCAAAAACTAGAAGATTTGGAGTTTGCGGATGACTTGGCCATTCTGTCCCACAGACTTCAAGACATGCAAGACAAAATCACAGCCTTGAGCGAGACTGGGAAAAGAGTAGGACTCAATATAAACATTCAAAAAACAAATTTTTGAAAATAAACTTCCTACAAGATGGAGTCATCCAAGTAGAAAACCGCAACCTGGAGCAAGTAAACAAACTTTGTATACCTTGGGAGTGTGGTCAGTGTATCAGGGGGAACAGATGAGGACATCGAACGAAGAATAAATTTGGCGCGACAGGCCTTTGCCAATCTGAAACAGGTCTGGAGATCTACACACATCTCTGTCAAAACAAAAGTAAGGATCTTTAACACCAATGTTAAAACGGTCCTACTCTATGGATCCGAAACATGGCGGACGACAGAGACAACAAAAAATAGACTCCAGACCTTTGTTAACAGATGCCTCAGAAATATTCTGAAAATAAAATGGTTCGATAAGGTCGAAAACTCCAAGCTGTGGGAGAGGTGTGGACAAAGAACAGTAGAACAACAAATCATGGAAAGAAAGTGGAGATGGATTGGACACACCCTCAGGAAAGATAACAGCAGGGCTAGGCAGGCCTTAGATTGGAACCCCCAGGGCAAACGACAACGAGGAAGACCCAAGCGTACATGGAGACGGAGCATGTTGGACGAGGCTGGAAGGACTGGGAAGAGCTGGGAAGAACTGAAGCGACTGGCAAGGGACAGTGTAGAGTGGCGAGCTTTGACAGAGGCCCTATGTTCCACAAGGAACTCAAAGGACAAATGATGATGATGATGAAAAAGAATAAAATAAATAGAGGTAAAAAAAAAGATTTAAAAAAACCACATTTTCATAAGTGGACTAAAAAGAAAATAATTTAAAACTTATAAGTTCAAATACTTCGATTTAATATGACTAAAAACATGGGGCGGGTGTTTGGTATAAAAATTAAAGATTTCTAATTTAGAAGACAAAAGAGAGATCTATAAGTGAGAGGATGAGTGAACCGCATATGTTAATTAAACCTCATAACCTTGGTTTAGCATGACTAAAAACGTGGGCGGGCGCTTTTTAGGCGTATAGCTACAATGATTAGGGTTTACAAGTGACGAGTAAGAAAAATGAGTGAATTGAATGAGTTAAGCCTGAGAAGCGCCCGCCCCACGTTTTTAGTCATATTAAATTAAAGTACTTGAACTTATAATTTTAAAATTATTTTCTTCTTTTCAGTCCGCTTATAAAAACGTGTTTTTTTTAAATGTTTTTTTACTTCTATTTATTTAAATGTCTGTTTGTGCCCGATCGTTTACCCCTTTATTGCCAACACTAATGATTTAGTGACGGATGAAGACTTCCTGAAAGACACATTTGTTAAAATGGAATGGGTTTGGGCAAACGACTGTGAGTGAATGAAAAGAAGGAACTCTGGAGAGTCCCGCGGCGTATCATACGCCGCAGACGTGCTCATCATAGATAGTGCAAAGAACGATTGGGGAGGGGTGTGAGAGTACATACACAAAAATCAGCACTTAGTAAATAAAAAATAGCGAGTAAACGTGAAGACATGCACACTGAGATTGTTGTTACCCGCCTCCCATTTATTACTACCATCCCTTAAATATAAACTGTGATTGGCCGACCCTAGCAAGGGTAGTCTTATTTAGGATTGTTAATTGCGTGTTGTTGCTGTTTTTTGTTGTTGTTTTTTTTGTTGGAAAACCGATTATCGATTATGTAACTCCGATTTTAAACCGATTATCGTTTTATAGCTGACTTCATAGAAGTGAGGGGTGTACCGAATTTCGCCTGCAAATGTCTCGAAACCAACAATGAGTTGTCAGTCCCTCACGACGTTCACTCGCGTTGTTTTGATTTCTTCGTGCTGTAGTTTGTGTCACCCCCCCCCTATTTTTTTTCTTTGCACTATCCATGAGTAAGTCTGCGGCGTGTGCTACAACGCGGGGCGTATCTAGTAGATTATATGTTTCAACGCAAGAACCATTGTTTGTCTCTACACATTGGTCGACCCCAGCGAGGGTCATTCGTCATGCTTGTTTTGCAAATACTCGCTTTGGTGAATTATATAGATAGATAATATGTTCGGGGGCACCTAAAACCTGGGGGCCCCAGGCTTTATCCCAGTCAGGCCTTCCCTTAATCCGCCACTGGATGCCATCATGTTGATAGATAATATGTTCGGGGGCACCTAAAACCTGGGGGCCCCAGGCTTTATCCCAGTCAGGCCTTCCCTTAATCCGCCACTGGATGCCATCATGTAGATAGATAATATGTTCGGGGGCACCTAAAACCTGGGGGCCCCAGGCTTTATCCCAGTCAGGCCTTCCCTTAATCCGCCACTGGATGCCATCAAACATATTGAAGTTGAACGATGATAAGAGAGAAGAAATTATTTGTGGCCTTGACGCCAACCTTCGGAAAATAGCCAAATCATCATTAAAATTTGGTACTTCCGACATGACTTTGTCCAACAATAAACTCACGATGTGGAGATGGGCGCGCCAAGGTCTACTAAGCCCCGAGGAAGTTCTAATGGAAACATTAGAACCCCCTACGACCACGAGGTTATGGAAAACACACACACACACACACACACACACACACACACATACACACACACACACACGCACGCACGCACGCACGCACACACACACACACAAAACATCACGATGAGCTCCCCTATTTGTTCTGTGCATCAGATCACATCAAGCATGGCTGTCTAATATGGAGAGAGTTAGCGCTAAAGCCTTCATCCAGCTAGAGATTGCCACTCGTATTGTTGCTGTTAATATGTCATTGTGATGTGTGTTTGTTCGTCCGTCGATTCGACGAGGACCACTCTTGTCATCCGAGGGTTGCTGGGACTGGCTCTGTCTGTGCGTGCGCAGATGGCTGATGAGGCCGATCCTTGCACGGAAGGTTCGGGAACAGAAGGGACGAGTGGGACATCTCCAGGAGTGTTGACAGCACGGGCCTTTAGGGCTTGCCTCTTCTTTTCTGCGGCGGTAATCCGGTTTGCCTCGCAATATCTGTACCATAAAATCTAAGAGCAATCGGCAGAAGTTCGAAAATGTGTCCATGGGGCTTACATCCTGCTTACATTGTGATGACATTGTGCTTTCTTTGTGCTTACTTCGGGTTTATATTGTACTTACATCGTGCTTACTTCGGACTTATATCATGCTTACTTCGGACTTATATCTTGCTTATTTCGGGCCTATATCATGTTTTTCAATTACAATAAATTTATGAAAAGGCTTAAATACAGTTCCTTTTTGAAAGCGCAGGAACAAATCTATGCATCTGATCCACAATTCTGATGTCAGAAGTTGAAATGATTCTATAATATTTAGCACTCTTGATTTCAACTACTTTTTGCATGATGAATACTTGGGATCCAAATTCAACAATCGGTGCATCACATTTAGTGGCAGACTGATGTAACACACATTCTTCTTTCTGGGATTTCCATATCTCTGAAACCGTCTCTTTAGTAAAGCATCGCATTCACCTAAAAGGTCCATACGACAAAGGCGGTTTCTATTGTTAGGACAATTCTAAAAGTGACTGTCGCCTCGGAAAGCTAATCAGCAATAAATCTGATCACGGCAAGTGTTCTCATCAGGACATCAATCCAGTATTAGCAAAGTGTTGGCTTATCTTTATGCATTACTTCGTCAATTCCACCTGTCTGTGACGTTACATCTTCGGCATATACAAGAATAAGATCAGTCTGTGCAGTATGGACTGGGCAATTTGTACTCCCCGCAAATATATATATATTATTCTCAATTATATATATATATATATATATATATATATATATATATATATATATATATATATATATATATATATATATATATATAATTGAGAATAATAAATACATTTTTAAAAAAAAACTTCAACGATGTGTATTATATGCGACATTTACTCTTTTAATATTTAAGCTTTTAGAGAAAGGAAACACTGGACAATGACTTTAAGACACAAAAAATATTTGAATACGAAGTGAGGAAATTAAGTGAAAGTCTTCAGCTTTAATACACAATTGGTTACTTAGTTGATATTTGAAGTTGAGAATGGGCCTACCCATATAAGAGCCAAGGAGCTACTAATACAGGGGTGGCCAGATCTGTAGTAACTGAGAGCCATTTTATTAATATTCAAAAACTTTGAGAGCCACATTGGGACATTATCACTCACGTCCCAAACAATGTTCCCTTTAAGCTGCGCGGCTGCATATAAATCTGACCGACGCCGCGCAGCAGTTTAGAATTACCACACAACAAAATTTTGTAAAATATTGCACACAAAATGGATGTCGTGCAACTTTTCACACGAGTTTTTTTATTTTGCACAAGGACCAGCGAACCTTCTTTATCAATAAATGTAAAATCCTCTTCCCATTCTGGTAGAAAGCTTCTATTTTCTTCTTTATATTTTCATTTTCTGCAACTTATTGCCATATTTTGTGGATTTTTATCGAAACGGGAACAAGAAATTTAACAGT
Organism: Ampullaceana balthica; assembly: GCA_944989445.1. Lineage (NCBI taxonomy): Eukaryota > Metazoa > Mollusca > Gastropoda > Lymnaeidae > Ampullaceana > Ampullaceana balthica. The sequence goes on along the minus strand of CALYLW010000598.1, from coordinate 130,710 downwards.
TTACATCACCAACCAGTTACAAACCAATCGCTCCCTTCAACTTTTAAATTTTAAATAAGCCAAAAACATTTTCAACAATTTGTTTCTGTCCCGATTCTTTATAAACGTTCATTTATTTTGTTATTAAAGCGAAAATCATTAAATGAGTGAAATTTAGTTTTGTTAAAAATTATTAATAACACAAAATATCAACCCCTTTTAGTTCCTCTGGGGTGCGGTCGTGTTTTTCTTGATTCATTCATTCATTAATCTTTTAGTGTTAATAGATCTTTGTTTCATGTTCTTGGAAAAAAGGAGCGTATTTTATTTCCCGTTGACAGATATTTCTTCTTAAGCGTTTTCCTGTTAAACGTATTTTACAGAAGATATTTCAAACGAAAATTTTTAATTTGATCCATTGTTCGCGAGCCGCAAAGTGAACACAGAAGAGCCGCATGCTGCTCGCGAGCCGCAGTTTGGCCACCGTTGTACTAATACCTTAAAACGGTAGTTGCCCATGCTATCAACCATTAAAACGGCCCTGGTAGTGTGTGTAGTGTGTATCCATGGTTTCAATTTAACTTCCATGATTATGTCACTTGCCCTAGATAACGTCATCTGACCTATATTTAGCTTCTAAGAAGTGTTACTCACACATAGCGTAGTGAAACCTCTATTAAAAGCTACAAAATATCGAGATAGAAGATAATACTTTTTAAGAACTGCAGACAAATATTGGCTTTATATAAAATATGGTAACAAACAAACTGTATTTTCGATCAGATGATTTGTGAATCAGTGGGAATATATGTTACACATGAGAATAACTTTACTCATACTCACGTCAACCGGACCAGATCAATAATAGCCTATAATATAAATTATATATGAATATTAAACAGCTAATAGTATATATTCTAATATTGATTTGGTGCAAATTTTACATGGTTAATCACTTGTATGTTATAGAAACTGAATAGCTAACTCTTATCATAGTTACCAACAAATAGCTAACTCTTATCATAGTTACCAACAATGTAAACAATATTTTCAGTATGTGTGAAACCCCGACTTGTAAAAATGCAAACAAATCAAAACTGAAACAACTGGATCCTAAAAATAGATACGGAAATTTCATTGCAGAAAGACAATTATAACATGAAGTAAACTCAGTTTGCAGTAAGACCATAATTGCTTTAGGACAGTGGTTCCCAACCCTTTTTTGGGTCGCGACCCCCTTTTTATAAAAGCCATGTGACCGGAGACCCCGATGAAATTTAAATAAGTCATTTTCAATATTTTCAAGTTTTTAAAAAATGGAGCAAATTTGCATTATAGTGAATATTCTTTTAGTCGACAGTTGGCGACCCCCAGAAAACCCGTCGCGACCCCCGAGGAGGGGGGTCACGACCCACAGGTTAGGAACCGCTGCTTTAGGAAATGAAAATGATTTTATAACGATAAATGCTTCTCTAATTTCTACCTCTACAGTAGTCATGGATTTTTAACAGGGTCTGCGTCCTGGCTTCCAAACCTATGGATCGTGACGTGTTGTCTGGGGGTTGCCAACATTCGCCTAAGAAATATTCACTATAATGCAATTTTGCACGGCTAAATTCGTACTCATACTTATAAATGCATTTACCGCAAGTGCCGAATAAAGAAATTATAAGATGATTATTATACATACCTATAAGTATATTCTTTTACTTTTTTTCAGACGTTAGTGCTCTCCTAAACAATATTTAACCATTGACTGTCTATTGTTCTTCAAAGTATGCTTGTATAGCTTTTGCGTCGCACCCATGTGATCGGCGCCAATCTTAGAATAATTTAGTCTTATTGAACACAGGGAGCGTCGTGACGTTGTGGATTATTAATGACTAAACAAACAGTGGTCATTATTTTTTTCACATTTGATTCCTTTTTTAAATCCTTTATATTAACTCGTGGCGTCTGCTTGAATCATGCCTTGATTGTTTGTTTGCCGAAATAACTTTGGATCGATTTTAACTCTCTCTCTCTCTCTCTCTCTCTCTCTCTCTCTCTCTCTCTCTCTCTCCTCTCTCCTCTCTCTCTCTCTCTCTCTCCTCTCTCTCTCTCTCTCTCTCTCCTCTCTCTCTCTCTCTCTCTCTCTCCTCTCTCTCTCTCTCTCTCTCTCTCTCTCTCTCTCTCTCTCTCTCTCTCTCTCTCTCTCTCTCTCTCTCTCTCTCTCTCTCTCTCTCTCTCTCTCTCCTCTCTCTCTCTCTCTCTCTCTCTCTCTCTCTCTCTCTCTCTCTCTCTCTCTCTCTCTCACTCTCTCTCTCTCTCTCTCTCTCCTCTCTCTCTCTCTCTCTCTCCTCTCTCTCTCTCTCTCTCTCTCTCTCTCTCTCTCTCTCTCTCTCTCTCTCTCTCTCCTCTCTCTCTCTCTCTCTCTCTCTCTCTCTCCTCTCTCTCTCTCTCTCTCTCTCCTCTCTCTCTCTCTCTCTCTCTCTCTCTCTCTCTCTCTCTCTCTCTCCTCTCTCTCTCTCTCTCTCTCTCCCTCTCTCCCTCTCTCCCTCTCTCTCTCTCTCTCTCTCTCTCTCTCTCTCTCTCTCTCTCTATATATATATATATATATATATATATATATATATATATATATATATATATATATATATATATATATATATATAGCTGTAAATTATATTGACTACAAAAGTTGTTACGAATTGTGGAGGGGTAATGCGTACGATTGCATAAACAACAAGGGGAGCTCACTCTATCCCATTTTTAAAAAATAAATAAATGGAGAGCCAACGCAAGAATTAATGGCTATATGTTACTATTGGGAACGTCAAACGATACTGAATCAGAGTTTTTGATGTCGAAAGCTTACAGAATCGTAGAATTAGCTCTTTACTGATGTAAAAATATTTTATTTTAAAAAAAAACAATAGTACAAATTAATTACATAAAGAATAAAGACAATTTTTAGTGATGATAGAAGAGTGTCGGCTGAGGGACGTGGGATCAAGCCCACGTTAAAGCCAATATAAAAATGTTGATGAATGACTAACGCTAAGAAAGTCCTCCGCTGACCTGGAGAGGGATGGGCGCCACCAGGTCTACTAAGCCAGAGAATATTCTAATCTTATCTTATAAGATATGACCTATGACCTCCAAAAAAGGTTATGGGACTAAAAAAATATTTTTTTAAGAAGGAGAGTGATGGGTTGGGGTGTGATACAATAAAGGTTAAGATGTGTAACTAGTTGCCTGTAGTTTGATCATGATCAAGACAGTTGCGCTAATTATCATTATATTTTTAACAAGCATGATATTTTTTCATATTCTGCACACGCTTAGAATTTATGGAGGAATAAAAGAGAATGGATCATACGAAGAGCACGAAACAGCAGCTTATCTCAATGTAAGTTATGCGTGCCACTCTGGAACAAACAGGAGAATAAAAGTTTATCTTATCTTATGTTATCCACAACGTCACGACGCTCTGGGGGTCAACAGATGTCGCATGCAAATAATAATTTGTATATGTTTTTGTTACCTTATAATTTTTTATATGTTAGTTTTTAATTCTCCCGGAACTTATATCAACAGTTTGATGATATTTAATTTAGGATCCTTCAATTAATTTGAAAACATTTAGTTTTCATAATGATGCTTGAGTAGAGTTCCTCGATATATTCGTCTGAATGGGTTAAAGGGGACCGATAAATTTTTATTAAAAAATTACAGAACTATGGCCGAGGTAAAGTAAGAAGGCGGAAAGCAACATGCATTAAGTTGAGGCCCGCTTACTATCTCAAATAGATTTTACCTCATGTGTGAGTACCAATATGCAGGGCAATTGCGGGGGCGCCACTAGGGTTGATGTCACCCAGTGCGCAAGCTCATGGTGTCCCCCACCTCACGAATTACCCCATAGACCTCCTCCGAGTCTGCCAGTGCCAAATAACGGGAACAAAGAGAATTTTACATTTTGGTGTCCTCCCTTGTGATGGTGTCACCCGGTGAGGTCCGCATCAGCCTCGCCTCCTAGGGACGCCTCCACCACTATGAAAAATAGGGCTTTGAGCATTTCTCCAATTGTAACTAATGTATTGGGAGTTTAATTTGCCTACCAGCCCCACCCCTCACACTCACACCCTCTCCACACTTTTCCCAAGCTGCAATAATTATTACACACTTAACACATTTTTTATTTAAGGAAGTCAAAACACAACATGCAAAGATAACACACATATAACACGAGTGTAGAAAAATACAACATAAATTTAACATAACATTACAGAAATTTACATGTCTTTCAAGTTATATGGATAATACTGTTTACGATTTTTATACAAGTCTTTCATTCACACCCAATGGGGGATTCCACTACTAATAATGTGGCCACGTTTTGATGACCGGATAAAAGGCGTTGCCAGGACATTCTGTGGAGCCAACATCTCTGTGACCTCTCAAAATATAGTCTGATCTGAACTTGCCAAGCTGGAGCCCGCATGCAATCATATCTTTGGCTGCTTGTTGGGCTGCTGCCGTAGGAACGTGACTGGTGAATGTACCAATGAAGCAAAATGCTGTGGGAACAAATAAAAGATATTAATTTTCTAAGTGTCAATGAAATTTTATTTGCATAAATTTTTTTAAAAAAAATTATTTTACACACCCCCGGAACACCATTCTCTTCGATTTTCTTAAATGAGTGGTTGACCTATTTTTACTTCATTAAAAAAAAATTCTCTATAAATTTCCGGCATAGTTTAATCTCAACCCATACTCTACTTTGTATCCAATTGTGGATCATCGTTTCCACACTGACTGTACAATCCGTTTACACACCACATTAACATTGATGTTGATACCGACTTCATTACGCTTCATAATCTAAAACTTAGGCTAAAAAAATGTTGCGGGATATTAAACCTAATAATGTTGTACTGTACGAGCAGTAGCGTAGCTAGAACTTTTGCCGCCCGGGGCGGTCTTAAATTTGCCGCCCTTTTTAGGGGGCTGTCCATAAATGACGTCACGCAGAAAGGGGCGAGTGTTTAATAAATATGACGTCACAGCAAAACGCGCAACTTTAAATAAAAGTTTCACTTAAATATTTGATTACTGTCACTTTATCTAAAGACATTTTACATGGCTTCACGCGTGTTACGATATTATAGTGCAGCCTGACACTAATAATATACTTAAATGACAAAAAATTGATTTGACATGCTCATTTTCAAATAGAAATACGGTTTTTATAGTAGGGCGGGGGGCGCAAAGCTTTGTGACGTCATATTGAAAAAGGTGTCTAAGTTTTTATGACGACGAGTGACGACAGGGGAAAAAGGGGGGGGGAATCAGCCAAAATACCATGACGTCATTTATGGATGGTACATTAAGTCAATCATATTATGGATTTTATAAATTAATAAACATGAATAATTAATTTTATTTGCAGCGAAGTAACGGTGGGAAAATGTTTTACAAAGAAATTGTATACATTAATATGTAAACATATTTATACATTTACTTTACTAGCTTTCATAGTAGAAAAATCATGTATTATGCAATAAAAATTTCAAATTATTTGTAATATCTGGTTCTATGGACAATAATGCAAGATTTTGTAGTCTTAAATCCCTCATTGTGGAACGAAGATACTTTTTTTTCTTATCAATGTCAATTTGGAGAAGCTCCTTTCACAACTAGCGACACTGATAGCAATTGTTTGAAAAATTATTAGCAAAATTACAATGTTGGGTACAGAATTTTCCAATCAAACTGTTGATTAAATTTTAAAAGATCAAGGGGTCTTTCCCCCCGTTTTCTAACGTAATGCCTCTTCTTGTGTTGTAGGTACAGCTATAAAAAACCTGGATCCTATTTCTTCCAATATTGAAATTTTTCTTTATCAGTGTCAAAACACTAATTTATTTGATGTTCAAATTCTTCATTTAGTAGGTTACATGGCATCTTAAAATATGGTATTATACACGAATATTTTCTTGCAAGGATATGCACCTGATCAAAGAGTTCTTTCAATTTCTTTTATAATTCTATCTATTGAAAAAAAAATCTCGTTGCACCACTTGTTCTAAGGATAGAACCACGTCTTTTCAATTTTACCCACTCATATTTTTTCCCCTTCTAACTCGGCGTTCAGTTGACATCTCCAACTCTTCACAAATTGTTTGGCTGATATAACAGCTTTTTGTATTATCACATCTCTTTGCTCCATGAAATAGGTTTACATTAATTAAAAAAATACGGGTTCCCTTAAATTGGGATAACTTAGAAAAGAAAAAGATTGCATTGAATCGAGTAAAATTCCAGCATCAGATCTCGTTTTACTAGTTACTTCTTCGGATGTCAATTTTAATTGTTTATGCCTATTGGGGCCTTTATTAACGGAGCAATTTGAATATTTGTCATATTCTTGTCATCATTCAAATTACGTACACATTACTTTAATAGGACAGGCGTAACATTTTTAATGAATAACTGTTTTAATAAAAGAGCAAAAATTATTTGTGCTACTTTGATGCAACAAAAACTAAATAAATTTAATTTTTGATAGTTCCCTTACAATCATTTTCTGAAAGCTGAAACAGTAATATAAATTACTACTTGCAATTTAAACACCATATTTGAACCACCATGCCTTATAGGTACTTGTTCGCACATCATTATGCGCATGTCGAAATTCCACCAAAAATAGTCGTGGCGACATTAATAACACCTGTAATTCGGCCCAGCGGTGATATTTCTCGGTGTGTTGATTTCACATAAAAAGTGTCATCTGTGACGTATACCGATTAATTGTCCAAACCTTTTTTTAAGCGATCTTTTCAAAAGAAAAAGGGCGGTTGTCTGCAATGGCTGTACATTTCAACTGCCTACAAATGCCGCCCCTAAATGTGTGCACCCGGGGCGGACCGCCCCCACCCCCCTCTAGCTACGCCACTGTGTACGAGCACCGACATGTTTAACTGAAAGATGTTAACCAATGAGATATTGAGCTGGGAGATGTTGTACAACGAGATATATAACTCATGCGAGATGTTGAATTGCGAAATGTTGAATTTTGAAATGTGAACGACAAATTGAGCTGAATGCCAGATGTTGGACAACGAGATTTTAAACACACGCGAGATGTTGTGTAACATTTTGATCATGTTTTGTTAGTACCGTTAGACTTACCGTAGCCGTTGTGGTTGCAGTTAGACTTACCATAACCGTTGTGGTTGTAGTTAGACTTACCGTAACCGTTGTGGTTGTAGTTAGACTTACCGTAACCGTTGTATTTGCATTTAGACTTACCGTAACCGATGTGGTTGCAGTTAGACTTACCGTAACCGTTGTGGTTGTAGTTAGACTTACCGTAACCGTTGTGGTTGTAGTTGAGTGTGTGAGCTCCAACTCTGTCCCAACCGCGACCTTCGAAAACTTCTCCGTTTCCTCCTATCATGAAGCTGTAACCAATATCAGAGTAGTCTGTGAATAGAACGTCAGAGTAACTTATTAAACCAGAGACGGTGTAAATGTAGTGTAAACTATTAAACCGATGTCAGCATAACCTGTTAAACGCTCATTCTATGCAGAAGATAATTGCGTCCACAGACCACGACGGATGATCTGTTGGCAAGTGATGCAGCGTTCACAGGCCACCGCAATGAGGGTTCCACGCATTACCCAGCCGCCTAACTAGTGTTAGGTACGCATTCGGAGCTGGGTGACTCAGGGACGCCCTAAGCCCCCGGAAACAAATCCTTGCCTTCACATGGATTCGAACCCATGACCATCGGTACGCCAGTCGAGCGCGCTGACACTCCCCTTTAAAAATTTTTTAAAATACGCAGTTCAGTAAGCATTCAGAATTCGGTTTTAAAATCAAGCCATTAGTGTTAAACTTTGCGGACCCAACAAAAATAGTGATTGTTATAAATCAGGTTCAACTGTGATTATGTATATCAACTAGCTTAGTTCATATAATGGAATTATTTTTATACACATTAAAATTATGTCATTAAATGTGAAATTTGGAGAAAAGCGCGTGCTTGTACAGAAGTTTTTTCAAACTGATAAGCAACATTAACTATTCTCCCATGTATCTATCTGTGTCACTTGAATATTTCTGAGTAATCTCATTTTTAAATGTCCCAAGTGTCCTGAATGTTATTTGTCCACGCAATGATGTTCAGTGAACCGAGTTTACCTCGGCCGTCCATATGATAGTTCTGGGTCAGCTTGACCTGTGCGACACACGTGGCCCTGTCGTGACAGTCCGCCCCTGCCGTGTGGTGAATCAAGGCGTACTGCACGGGGTTTGCCAGGTGGCTGATGCTGGTCGCCGCCCGGGCTCCCCATTCAGCCCTGCTAACGACACGAGGACACGCCCCTGCAGAGAAAAACGAATATCTTTGCTATGGTGTCAACAAAAGAAACAAAAATATTTGTGCACATTTTATTCAAAGAAAGCTGGTTTTTTACAGACACATAAAAAATATTTTTTTTAAAAAAAAACTGTGCACATTCATAAAAAGCATGACGTAAAAATAAAAGAGACAATGCAGAAGTAAAGACGAGCCTAAATTGTAATCAGAGGATCGAGTTTAATTTAGACGGATGTTAAATGTGCTTTATTTTAATAAATTTTTGAAAATACTTTCTGATTGTAATTTCTAATACAATTTTTTTAATAAGATTTAAAAAAAAACAATTTAAAAAACTCTAATTTAGAGTTTAAAATTTTAACATGGGCAAATCTTGCCCCCCTATCCCCCCCCCCACACACACACAATCGCTCAATCCCAACTGCGATCCATCCTACTTTTTACAAGAAATGTTGCTCTTTACTCAGTTGGTTTTTATGATATGACGGTCTCTAAACTTTAATTCGTTAATTCCGAGCCCCGTGAACTGTGTAGTTTGGTGATTTTCAAGAAACCAATGAAGCGTTACAAAATTACCGATACGAACGTTAACGTGAAAGACATTCTATAAAGTAAGGTGGAGGACAACTGAATTACCGCATATACTTCAACCATTTTAATTGAGTCGTTACGAAATTCATTAATGCATCAATTATTCCATGTTTTAAAAGAGTTTTTTTTCCCCTGACTGGGTTTGTAATTAAAGTAATGAATCAATAATCTCTACTTTAACCTGGCTTCGTTTATAGCAATGGTCGGTTTTTAAGCAGTGCGATTAAATTCGCGACGGGGAATACATTTTTAATTTATTGATGTTCATAATTAATAATATCTTACAGCCAATCCTTACAATTTTAGTACGCATTGAGATTGCATATTTATTTTGTGGCTTTGCCGCTATGATATTTGATGTTAATCTCATTCTCCTACAGCAGTGCTTCTCAAACTTTTTAGTATGGTGGACCGGCAGGAATTTTTTCCATTGCACCAGGGACCGGTGCACTATTTTCCCTGCACTGACAATTTTTTCTGTCCTTTTTTTAGAACATCTGCGGACCGGCAGCGGATGGCCCACGGACCAGCACCGGTCGGCGGACCACCACTTTGAGAAGCACTGTCCTACAGTACTAATGAATTCGTCACATGAAATGATACGGAAGCATCAATAGAGGACATTTGGCGCACGGGGGTTATAATAACGTTTCACCTCTACATGCTGACCACAAAGTGGACATTGCGGGCTCCCTAACAAAGAACGTGATAGCAAAGTCAATAGTGCGATCGCCTCACAAGCTGAGGTGCGTGGGATCAAGCCCACGTTAAGACACAATTTTGATTAATGACTATTGTTTAAAAAGACCTCCGCTGACTTGGAGAGGAGATGGGCGCTGCCAAGTCTACCAAGCCCCGAGAAAGTTCTAAGGGAAAAATTAGAACCCTACGACCACGATGTTATGGGACAAAAAGAAAACAATCAACCAAAGACCTACATTATAGAGTGTAGTTGGTGCTTTCAAATTGTGAACAACAATCCAATTCTTTCCACAGTTCAATAATGTATTTTTTTCTGACGCTTCTCGGAGTGTGAGTAACAAAAACATAATTAGGAGTCCTTATGTTGTTGTTGTTTTGTTGCTGTTTTTTTTTAATGAATCTAAATGAAGGTATTTTATTAATAACCGATCCACTCAAGCAGATATACCTTACGCCATTAAATTGTTAAGCTTCCAATATAGATTTTTTTTCAACGTTTATAAATTAAATTGTAATCGCTAGTTTGAATGTCAATGTAGGGGGTGGGGCACGTGTCAGATTTGATTTAATTTACCCCTCCCCCACCACACACTCCCAGAGCAAAGTTAGTGATCAAAAAATGAAATCTTACCAAAGACCAGACTGACTTGAAGACTGACCAAGAGGACAACTATGTCAACCTTCATGTTTGGAGAGAGGACTGCAGATAAGGGACGCAACTCGTGGCGTACAATTTTATGCGATTGGAAATTTTGTAAAGGAAAAAAAACTTAAACAGCAAAAAACCTAGGTACGTTTTCCGTTATATAAATAATTTTAAAATGTAAAACCTTGAGTAGATCTTCACAGACAGATTTTCAGTCCCAGTAAATGGAAAGTTGAAACTGAAATCAGGTGAAAAGGGATAACATGGCAATTTTTGGCACATAAATCGAAGCCGTCATTCGAAAATACTAATTTAAAGTAGAGTCAGTGACGCATCTGTTCAAATTGTGACGCAGGGAGCACAGGGTAATTCCTGGAAATAATATTTGGCACAGCCCAAAAGTTGGCGTAAATTGTCAAAGTGCTAACAGAGAATGACCAACAGATGAAATCAGTTGTCAAAGTGCTAACATAGAATGACCAACAGATGGAGTAGGTTGTCAAAGTGCCAACATAGAATGACCAACAGATGGATAGGGTTGTCAAAGTGTTAGCCAAAACTCACCAACAGATGGAGTGGGTTGTCAAAGTTCTAATGATCTTGAAAAAATTGTGGCTGAAGGTTTTGTGGCTGTGATTATCTATCTCCTTGGTCTATATCAAAGAGTTGTTTACCCTTACATGTCCTTTGAAGTCATCAAGCTTGCGTTAAGTTTAAACACAGAGAGGAGTCAATGGTGCCCCAGGGGTTACAAAGTTCATCAACGTCACAGCATCTACATCAGGAGGGATCGGGGCTTGATGTCGTCCAGAAAAATTCAGGGGATCAAATTTGTGTCAAAAGTCATTCAAACAGAGCTTAACAACAACAAAACAAACAAACAAACGTGACACCTTAGGCACAGTAAACTTGGGACAAGCGTGACACCTTAGGCACAGTAAACTTGGGACAAGCGTGACACCTTAGGCATAGTAAACTTGGGACAAGCGTGACACCTTAGGCACAGTAAACTTGGGACAAGCGTGACACCTTAGGCACAGTAAACTTGGGACAAGCGTGACACCTTAGGCACAGTAAACTTGGGCTACATTTAACGTTGACCCTGTTTAGTAGATAAACAATAACAAGAAGAAGAAGAGAAAAAAAACATTAACAAAAAACCGCTGACATGAAAAGTGCACTACCCCACCCCACAAAAACAAGAAGAGCTGATGTCTCTCGTGTTTCATCTTTCAAGAAGAGATACAAATTGTGTCCAATAGTGTCATTTAAATTTGTATAATAGCGCCAAAAGGAATACCCTTTACACTTTTATCTTTATCATAATGGGTAGTTATGTGTTACTTTGTATATACTATATACTGTCACGTGTGAACCACGAGATAGAGGACAGAGAAAAAGATGAAGTGAGTGATGCGTGAAAGAAAATTCTGGAGAGAGAGAGAGGAAGATGGCTGAATGAATGTGTTGATGTCTCCACCGTGTGAATACTCAATAGATTCTTGTACATAGTGATTTGTATTATCATCGGATATTACAATATTTAAGTTCATTTCATTAACATTAAGTGTTTCAAGGGATCATTGTACGAGAGATGTTATTACTTGATAACGCCTACTAACACACACGAAAAGTGATGTGTGACATATACGTGTGTGTGCATGTATTTTTGTGTACGAGCTTATGTTCAAATCATTATTCTCAATTGTTAATTTCTTCCTGATAAAAAACTGAGCTGATAATTCGGATTGGCATGGGATAGGGAAATAAAAATTGGGTTTTTAGTGAAGTTTTTTCCATCTAATAATTTGTATAACCAAGATTTTTTTCCGAAGCTATGTTTTTTAAAATAATGGGGGTGAGACTGCAACCAGGCTTTTAAATTAGTAAATGTATAACATATAAACAGGTTATAAGTTAGCCTGACAGGACGTAACACAACAGCGAACGTTTCGGCAAAGAGCCTTCCTCAACGAACACATAGTACACAAATAAAATGAATATAACTAAAGAAAAAATAAAAATTTCTATATTGGTTCTGTTGGGCAATGTTTGACGTCATAATGTCCCGCAATTTATTGGTTGGGACAAAAATTCAGCACTTAGGAAAGTTAGTTTTTTTTTCATCTATACATCGCTGTTTTGATTATTCTGGCTGTTGAGGTTTGCGATGTTTCTTTTTTCACAATGGCTTCTCAAAGAGGGCATGGCGGGAAGATGAAACCAGAATAAAATGTACCAGGTGCTGTCGCCTCAACTGATCGTTTTGGAACATCAACTTTAAAATGTAAACAAAATTATTTATTTGTCTAAACCAGTGGTTCCCAAACTTTTTTAACCCGTGGACCCCTTTTATAGTCAAAACTTGCCCACGGACCCCCAAGTGAAAACGCTACATGAATGTATAGTATACAAATTTACTAATTAAATTAACAACAACATTTTGTTGAAGAATTATTTATTTAAATTAAACTTTTGTTAAATTAAAAAAGAAATTAATTACTTGGATGAACTTAATGAGAATTTAATAATTTTATGATTATATTAATATCCGGCTCAATGTTTGTGAGTAGTAAATGCAAATCCCCACGAGCACAAATGTAAAGCCGGTTTCTTTTGTTTGTGATGAGGTTCATGACGTCACTGAATCCTTGTTCTACCAAATAGGAGGACGGGAAAGCAGTCAACAACTTTTGAACATTAACCCATAATGCAGAACATAAAATTGTGATCTCTTTTTGTAACCAGAATGTGTGGTATCCTTGTTCAAACATTGGTTTAAGTTCCTCATTTGTGGATAATTCAATAAGTTGCTCCTGTATTAGTTTGGAGTCATTCTATGTCTGGGATCTGAGTTTTTCCCCGAGCACAAGGGTTCAACAGCAACACCCAGTCAGGAATATCCAAGTGAAGAATGTCTTCAAATCTTCGGTCGAGGTCTGCACAAAGAGTCGCTAAGTGTTGACAATAGGTAAACAAGTCTTCATCTCTATTTTGCAATTTCGAGAGATTTTAAATCTGAGAACATTCTCCTCTCCCCAAGATTTGATTATACAGAAATATTTTTTTGCAACAAACGCAGATATTACCCTTTTAGTTTTGATTAAATTTAATTGGGCACCTTGTAGTTTCAAAATTAGTTTCGTTAAATTCGGCAAACAAATCTGTCATGTAAGCTATGTCATTTTTTTAGTTAATTAAATTTGTCTCAAACTCAAATCATTGTCTTGCCTTCCAGGAATTCCAGCACTAAATAAAAGAGAGCATAAAATCGATTTAAACAAGCACTTTTAGATAACCTTCCTACTTCTGTGAGAAGTAGTAAACAATTATAGTCTTCATCATTTTCCAAACAAAGTTTAGCAAATAATATCTCATTGAAGCATTCCTTTTGATTTTATTAACTGCTCTAATGACATAATCTTGTGATCCATGCAAACGTTCACTAAGATTTTTGCAACAAAATGATGTCGATGAATGACACAATGCACTGAACATACATGTGGTACAGCTTGTTTTAGGTATGCCAGAAAGCCTCGGTATCTTCCTACCATTGCCGGAGCACCGTCAGTAGAATCAGAAATGATATTAGTCAAGAGTATAGCTTTTTGCATCGACAAATCATTTTAATTCAGGAAATAACATTTCACCTTTTGTATCTGTTTCCAAACATTTAGCAAACAACAGTTCTTGGCAAAATTGTTCTTCTTTTACAAATTTTACATTAGCTAAAAGTAAAGCCTCGTTTCCTGGTAAAATGGACTTGTCAAGCTGTAATGAAAATTCAGATGTTTTTAAGTAATCACATAAAGAATTTTCAACACTCTCAGCCATTTCGTTAATCCTTCCTTGGACTGAATTATTGCTCAGCTGATTTCTTTTTGAGATGTCGAAACCTGGTTTGTTCAGCACAGTGCTTATCACCTCATTTACAGCTGGTAAAATAAGTTCTTCGCTAATTGTGTGTGACTTTCCAGACTTTGCAATCAATAAAGAAATATTATAAGACGCACGCAGTCCATCGCCATCTCACTTAGATGTTGTCCCTATGAGTTGTTGAAGTGATGGCGTTTTCAAATATGTTTCTTGGACTGCTTCAAAAAATCGTTAAATCTGTATCTTTTTTAACACCATGGATTTTCATTAAATGTTCCTTAAGCTTGGAAGATTTCATAGAATAATTCGACTAATTTTTATTTCATAGAAGACACATTGGTAAAATACTATTTCCTGGTGATGAAATAAAGCCATAATATACTTCAAATATTCAACACTGTACTTCTACATTTTTCTTCGGAACACTCATCATAAAAGAAAAATTGTATAATTATGTTTTATTTGAAACGGTTAGTTAATTATTAATTATTAACTCTTTCAATGGAATGCTGGAGTAAAACCCTTTAGAATTGTTTGACGTGAGATGGAAGGATACAATTCTATCTAATTTTTTTCAAAAAAACGTACGATACCTTTGTGAGTTTTATTATTATTTTTGTTAAATTTAACCTTAAGTTATTACTATATTGAAAATGTGATACATATTGTTTTCAAAAGATATAAAATGTATTCAATTCAAATATTAAATCTACGTACGTTAAAAAGTAAACTATCTGATAACAACACAAAATTCAACTATATCAAAACTTCCAACTAACAATACTAAACTTCTTTTAGTCTAAGATTGTGAAAATTTGATTATGCACTGCGTATCAGCATTACATAAAGATAAATTGTCGTACATAAAGATATGTACGGCTTTTTCAGACTTTATAAATAGCTGCACTGCATAGTTGCGTTTCTGTATAAAATTATTTTCGGTAGGCTCACACTGCGCCATCTTAAACTTTCAAGAAAAAAAAGAGGGTGGGGGGGAGGAGGTGAGGTGGAGATTTCTATGCTTCAATAATTTAGGTTTCTAAAGTAATTTTTAATGTTAATTACATTTAAAAAATGTATCATAATATATTTGAAACTATTTTAAAATATATTTTTAATAACTCTCTAAAAAGTGTGCGGTCGAATTTTGAATTTTAAAAAAGTCTTTTTGCCGACTCGATTCATGTATTTTTAATCGTCCAATGATATCAAATGTGGTATCAATGGAAAGCTGTCGGTAAGTCACATAAGATATAAGATAAATATGACTTACCGACAAGTCAAAATTTACCCAACCCGGCTATCATCGTCATTTCCGTTAAAATATTATATTGTTATGACCTACATATATATAGGGTCTCCGCCTTTCTCACGCATCAAACTTGACATACCTTTCAATTAACCAATCATTTTGATTGGTTACAGCTGTGGAAATATCAACGTTTTTTTTTCGTTTTCTAGGTCAACAACTTTATTTTACTCAGGACCTAAAAATCGCTACTACAGTATTCATTGTACTTTATTTTTATTTCCGTAATAATTTTTTTTTAATTTAAAAAAAAATAAAAAATAATAATAATTTTATTATTTTTATACTAAACCTTCCGCGCACCCCCTGACGTTGATCAGGGACCCCCAAATCAATTTTAATTTTCCACGGACCCCCTAAACGGTTCCGCGGACCCCTGGGGGTCCGTAGGGACCACTTTGGGAACCACTGGTCTAAACCGTTAGTTAATTTGCCAGATGTATGGCCTGGTTCAGCTGCTTTTGAACACGTAAGGAGTGACTGAGTGAGTGAGTGAATGAGTGAGTGAGTGAATGAGTGAGTGAGTGAGTGAGTGAGTGAGTGAGTGAGTGAGTGAGTGAGTGAGTGAGTGAGTGAGTGAGTGAGTGAGTGAGTGAGTGAGTGAGTGAGTGAGTGAGTGAGTGAGTGAGTGAGTGAGTGAGTGAGTGAGTGAGTGAGTGTCTTGTAGGTACGTTTATATCGTATTACTATTGATTGAACCAAAAATGAAGAAATGCAAACAATGGAGTTTACTGGTGATACAATTATTTATTGAGTTTTAGTAATGTTGCCAGGTTTGTATCTCTGCATACAGCTTGTCTCCTGGACATAACGTTGTCTTCATATCCCTGTGACCCCTCAGTGTGTAATTAGATGAGATCTTCCCAAGTGACACACCACATTCTATCATGGCTTTGGCCGCTTCCATTTGGACATTAGGGGGCAAGTGCTCCATGAAATTTCCAGCCAAACAGAAACCTTACAAAAAATCAATGCCATTGTTATCCTTAGCAACATGACTATGACTAATGTGTTGAATATAATTCAAATAAAGTAGAAGATAGACTACGGTTAAATACAAATTAGGGAATGAGTAAATCTTCTTTGCTGTTTAATTTACAAATGATAAAAATAATAACATATTCGTTTTTGATAGTTAAAGATAAAAAAGAAACTTATGCTATGAACCAATTTTAGCCTTAGCCACTAATAAAATAACTATTAATATAATTTTATGATATCAATTCAGCAGCGACATCTGGTAACGTTTTAATTGAAATATACGATACTTTTTTTCAGGGAAAAAAGGTAAAAAATCTGGAGGGAAATTATCAAGAAAGCCATACTCTCTAGCCATAGTTCAATGTTGTCCATCCACTTTATTTATCTTGACCTATCCCTAAGCCCTATGTCCGATGATGGTGAAAAATGTTCTCGTGATTTTTAGTTTCCTTAGTGTATCTAGAGTCAGCGGCATCACTAGGGGGTGCGGAGGGGGTGGGCCGCCCCGGGTGACACCATCAGGGGGGTGACACAAAACTGTAAAATTCTGTATGTTCCCGTTATTTGGCACTGGAAGACTCGGATGAGTTCTATGGGTTAAGTCGTTAGGGGGTGACACCATGATCTGCCGCCCCGGGTGACACCAGCCCTAGTGACGCCTCTGTTCTAAAGTAATTACATCTTGAAGTTTTCCAGGATCAGCGTTTAATACAAGTCAACGGTATACATTTTGAGATTGATAATGTAAATGTAAAACAGCGGCTGTAAGCTCTAGGCCAGTGATGGCAAACCTATGGCACGATCGCCCCAGTCGACAAGCAGAGCCTCATCAGCCGGCACGTGACTAACATAACACTTCCTTAATCAAACCAGCTAAGCCGAACACACATTTTCGGGTATCGTATTGGCACTTCGCTATACATAAGTCGGTTTTGGTTTGAATTGTGGGCACGCGGCCCCAAAAAGGTTCGCCATAATTGCTCTAGGATGATACTCTCAGACCCTCCTACCTAAGCCGACGTCATTATAACCAAGGGTGTGGGCGCCAAGCTTGTCCCAGCCGCGCCCCTCGTAGACCGAGCCGTCCCCGCCAATCACAAAGCTGTAGCCGATGTCATCCCAACCTGTGGGCGCGGTTATAGTCTGTATGAATCATTAGCTAAATAAATATACTAGTAACATTTATACAAGTACATAAGTAACCGTTATTCAAGTATGCTAGCATTCAGTTAATCCGTACACAAATACCGATTGCACAAGTACTGATTATACAAATACATATTATAGAAACATAAAAATTGTTATTATACTTACACTTGTATTAATTTTTCAACATTATAAATTTCAATGATATGAACATACAAATGACAAATATAAAAGTATCAAACTATACACATGTTATTTAAATATATACAAATACAAATTGTATGAGTATATACAATTTCCAATAATTCTATCACGTGATTCTCCAAACACCCCCCCCCCAGTTTCCCAGCATACCTCGGGTATCCATGTGCATGTCCTGGTAGAGTTTGACCTCAATAATACAGGACGCCCTGTCGAAGCACTCATGTTCCGCAGAATGGTGAATGAAGGCGTACTCAACTGGCTGTTTAGATAAATAGGTCACACTTTTGGGTGCCCTGGCTCCCCATTCTGCCCGGGTGACGATTGAAGGACACGCCCCTGGAAATAAAATAATATCGTTCTGCCTATAAAAAAAAAGAAAAAAGGAGAAAAAACAGAAAAAGAAAAGAAATCTAAACTGCATAATAAGTATTTCTGTGTCAAAATTATTACCTGAAATGATTTAAATTTGAGTCAGTTCAAGAGAAATAGTAAGAAAAGGAAAAACTATTTCTAGAATTGATTTTATTTTTACACAAATTACTAACTTGTGGTGCAAGGAGAGTGGTAAGCTCCATGAATGTCAGACGTTGCAAGATGTTGGTTTTCTCTAGATAACACCAGCTGTTCCTTTGTGTTTTAATTCGAAGAATATCCTTAGTTCGTCGAGAGGGGGTTGGGTTTGTGCATTCCTGGCTCTTGTGAATTTTTGGTGTGTTTCATACAAAATAATAAAGAATGAAATCTACTAGTAGTAAGTTCCCTCTCAGACCATGAATGGCCTATGGGGCAAGTGAAACAGCGTTCACAAGTTTCAATAGCCACGGCATACGAGGGGGTCGTGTGGCTAGCAACTGATGTCGGGTACCCACTAAGAGCTGGGTGGACTCAACATCTTGCAACGTCTGACATTCATGGAGCTTACCACTCTCCTTGCACCACGTGGACTCAGGGACGCCTTAGGCACCGGGAACAAATCCCTGCCTTCACATGGATTCGAACCCGTGACCATCGGTACGTTCGTCGAGCGCGCTGCCACTCGACCACCGCGCCCCCTACTACTACTGATTTATTCTCATTTGCGTTCCTGTGGATATGGGGAGGGGGGAAGTTACTGGAAATGATTGAAAGTAAGAGAACTTCAGTGCTGCCATAAAACACCTTGATCTTTGGTGTAAGTTGAGGGCTATTGGACAGAGAAGATTTTTCTACGGAAAACGTGCTAAAGCTAAAGGTGAAACCATCGTGTTCTTCTAATGAAGTTGGCAAGTTGATAAATGTTCACGGTAACAGAAAAGTCAGATATCAACATGTGTAACGTCATATCCATTTAACCAGGTTGCAAAACACGGTTTTAGCAACAGTTTGTGGTATTTCTAAAGCGCTTAGCCTACTCTGTAGACTGGGTTTGGAGTGTGTCTACTCTGTAGACTGGGTTTGGAGTGTGTCTACTCTGTAGACTGGGTTTGGAGTGTGCCTACTCTGTAGACTGGGTTTGGAGTGTGCCAACTCTGTAGACTGGGTTTGTAGTGTGTCTACTCTGTAGACTGGGTTTGGAGTGTGCCTACTCTGTAGACTGGGTTTGGAGTGTGCCTACTCTGTAGACTGGGTTTGGAGTGTGCCTGCTCTGTAGACTGGGTTGGAGTGTGCCTACTCTGTAGACTGGGTTTGGAGTGTGTCTACTCTGTAGACTGGGTTTGGAGTGAGCCTACTCTGTAGACTGGGTTTGGAGTGAGTCTACTCTGTAGACTGGGTTTGGAGTAAGCCTACTCTGTAGACTGGGTTTGGAGTAAGCCTACTCTGTAGATTGGGTTTGGAGTAAGCCTACTCTGTAGACTTGGTTTGGAGTGAGCCTACTCTGTAGACTGGGTTTTGAGTGAGCCTACTCTGTAGACTGGGTTTGGAGTAAGCCTACTCTGTAGACTGGGTTTGGAGTAAGCCTACTCTGTAGACTGGGTTTGGAGTAAGCCTACTCTGTAGACTGGGTTTTGAGTGAGCCTACTCTGTAGACTGGGTTTGGAGTAAGCCTACTCTGTAGACTGGGTTTGGAGTAAGCCTACTCTGTAGACTGGGTTTGTAGTGAGCCTACTCTGTAGACTGGGTTTTGAGTGAGCCTACTCTGTAGACTGGGCTTGGAGTGAGCCTACTCTGTAGACTGGGTTTGGAGTGAGCCTACTCTGTAAACTGGGTTTTGAGTGAGCCTACTCTGTAGACTGGGTTTGGAGTGAGCCTACTCTGTAGACTGGGTTTTGAGTGAGCCTACTCTGTAGACTGGGTTTGGAGTGAGCTTACTCTGTAGAGCGGGTTTGGTGGAGTGAGTAGAGAAAGTAACCTCCCTTGAAATCAGCTCAAATATAGTAAATTATCAGTTTACTAGTAAAGTTCTTTTCAGAATCACAACACTTTGATGGCGAATAAATGCTGCAAAAAATCAATTTTAAAAATCAATTTGATCTGAGATTTGTTGATAGCTGAAGTATCCATTAAAATTTTAGACTGTTTTTGTTGTTTTCATCGAATACGTGACACTCGTTTTTGTGGTCGGCTCATGCACTTATAAGCCGGCTCATTGTACATATAAAGATAACCTTCCACTAATAAATGAATTCACTAACATTAGGTGAACATTTACTCACCAGAGATCTGACGTGGCTGTAGTTCAATGATTAAAATACCAAGATACAGTGAGAAAATAGATGCAAACATTTTAATACGTCTTCTTGTGTCTACAGATTACACATGTATCCTTTCCGATTCTTTACATGCTGAATTACTGTAACACTCGTTGATCTTTCACCCCCTATCAATTTAAATAAGTATTTAGAGAAAACTAAAAATAAGACTGGAAAGTTTCCTGTAGCTCTCTTGAATTTTTAAAATCAGAAAACCATGCAAGTAATAAAATATCATTCAAGTAAGAGTATTTTCAATGGAAATGTCACCTATATCCCCGAATTTAGCTTTGAACCTTCCCTTGTGTGTGTCAACTGAAGTACAAGTTTAACAGTAGGGCTAACAGCGTTAGGATGAGAGCTGAAACTGGTGCTGGTGTCGTTGGTCTTTCTGCATTTATTAAATTTTTAATTACATTTTTTTTGGCCATTACGTTTGATTTAAAAATAACACAAATCGGTTGATCGGAAATTGAGTCTTTCCGGGCGAGGTTAGGAATTATTAATGCACTTCATTCAATGGAGGGGAATTAATAACATGTTAACTATCAGACAAAATCAGGCATTGTTTAGTGTCCAAAATAAACCTAAAAAATAAACATTTGCTTTAAAGACCAAACACCGAGGGAAAATGCTATTTATGACTTTACGTTGGAATATGAATTTATGATATACATATTGATACATCCGTGTATTTGTCTGATCGCTTGTTGGCAGTACGTTTTATCTTCTCTGCTATTTTCATTTAATGACTATTACTAATTTCAAAGAGAGAACTTGGAAATTTTGTAAACACTTTCTAATCATTACGTATCTTAAACCATATGTGAAATGAAATGTGGTGATTCTAATCTTAAAGGAAGATAAAAAGTTCTTTGGACTTGCGTTAGTGACATAAATATTTGCTTAAAATAGCATTCCTTGGGATATGCATAGATCTTATCTTAATAAGACTTTTGTTCTGTTCAAGTATAAGCATAGTATTATTGTGTATGAAATCCTTTATTTCACTAAAATGAATTGTATATGGCGACTGTGGCGGTGTTGTGTGGACTTTCAGTTCCTTGACAAAACATTCGTTTAAGTGACGCATTTTATAAGAATTTAAAAGTATTTTACTCTCTGAGAATTATACTTTGCACGCCTATTAAACACATAATTACGACCATACTGGGATTTTTTTATTTATTTTTTTTTGGGGGGGTCTTTTTTAATTTAGTACCTTTACCGATTTCTCAACCACTAAAATTTATTACGTTGTCTTCCCCTACCGACATGTTCCTTTAAAAAAAACCCAAACAACAACAACAACAACAACAACAAAACAAAACCACAGACTAGGAGGAAGAAATCAACAAATCAATTTCAGATTTAATGCACAACTTTTAGAAAAAGAAATTATTTTATTTTTTTCCGATATCTGAAGATATTCATAGAAAATATTTTCTTTTCAATATCTGAAGATATTAATAGAAATTATTTTGTTTTTTCCCAATATCTAAAAGTATTAAAATAAAATAAAATAAAATATTTTAGAAGCTGGAAATCAACGATCTACAATTAACGACGTCATAGCTTACGAATTACAGCTTCTGGTAATACAATGACTTCAACTATTCAAATAATTTCTTAACTGCGTACACAACATCACAATTTTGAAGGTCGATTTCAATTTTTGTTGCAAGAAACTGTTGTTTTTTTTTAATCTTTTAAAATTTACATGCTCGCATATATAAAAAATAAATGGTAGAACGTGTACTTAAAAAGTATAAAATTTCAATTTTTAGAATCCATTTCTGAGATTTTTTATATTGTTTCCCTTTTAAAGATCTGTTTTAATCAAATCCGATATTAAAGGTAGAATCCAAAAAACTACAAAACAATTTTTTTTCAAATGTCAATGGTAGACCGATCGTTAACATTAAAATAAAGTGCTATAATTTTATTTCTTTGTCTTTTCCTTTAATAAATATGTAAAAGTCACTTTGTTTTTCATTTCTTTCATGGTGTTTAACAAACAAACTTTATGGGTTGATACGAAAACGATGGGAATTAAAGTTTTTCAGTGGGTTTTTTTTCAATAAAATTTTGGAGGCACTGGAAAAAAATGTTCCCTTTAGGCTGCTCAGATATCTGACCGACGCCGCGCAGCAGTAAGAATTATCGCGCAGCAAATTTTGTAAAATATTGCAAACAAAATGGATGCTTCGCAACTTTGCACACGAGTTGTTTTTTTTTACTTTGCACACGTACCAATGAAACTTAGAGGGAACATTGCTGGAGAATTTTTTTTTCAAAATAGAATCATTAAAAAGATCACCAACAAAGTAATCGGCCAATTTGAAAAAAAAATGAAAATGACAAAACACCAATGACACTTAATATTTTATATGAAAAACAATTTATTCAACATAGGACTTATTCAACAAATGAAATAATGATTGGCACATTACAAGCATCAATCTAAGCTTCAAGTCATTGACTAATAATGTGGCCAGCTTTTGATGGCATTCCAAAGCATGGTTCCTGGACACTCTGTGCTGCTACCTGGCATGTCTCTGTGTCCTCTCAGTACGTAGTTGGTGCGGATCTTGCCCAGCTGGACACCGCAAGCGATCAGATCCTTGACCGCTTGCTGGGCTGCAGCCGTCGGCATGTGACTTGTGAATGTTCCAATCATGCAGAAACCTGGGAGAAACGACATAACGTTAGCTCCAGGTTGATTTCTTTGATAGATAATTTAGTAAAGGTAATTTAGTAAAGGTAATTTAGTAAAGGTAATTTAGTCAAGGTTATTTAGTCAAGGTAATTTAGTCAAGGTAATTTAGTAAAGGTAATTTTAGACAGCGATCCCGAGCTAACATTATACTGAAACATCATACAGTTAAATAAAATTGGTGAGAAATAAATGCATCACTTTAAAGTCACATGGTCAAATCAATTTTTAATAAATTGAAATTAAAATTAAAAAGAAGGTTTGTTAGATTAAGATACAAAAAGGGTTAAGTAAGTGATGCCTGGGACTTAAAGAATATCAGTTCGAAGACTCTGGCCAAAACTAATGGCGGTCGCTCCCTATTGTACTTACCGTATCCTACACTGTTATAATTCAGGGTATGTGCGCCAACTTTATCCCATCCACGACCCTCAAAAACTGAGCCGTCTCCGCCGATGACGTAGGTATAGCCGATATCAGGCCAGCCTGAACAGACATGTGATGGAAATATTGGGTTTAAATATTGGGTTTAAATAATTATTAATATAATTTAACGCTGTTCAGAACTGATTTCTTAGTTTTGTTTTACTTTTAAATAATGAACATTATTTTTTTCAAAACAGCAGACTTTGCTGATTTTTTTATTTTTAGAATTATTTTTATGCTTGAAAGTATGGCCCACTCATAGTTTAGAATACAGTTAATACATGTTACTTAATACACAGACCATGTTATGTTCAGGACAAGAGAATGACATGACCTACTTACCGTGAGTGTCCATGTGGTAGTTCTGAAAGATCTTCACCTGTGCCTGACAAGTGGCTCTGTCGTGGCAGTCTGGCCCTGCCGAGTGATGGATGAAGGCGTACTGGACAGGGTTGGTCAGGTACCATTCGCCATTTGGGGGTCGGGCTCCCCACTCGGCCCTTGTGATGATATGAGGACATGCCCCTGAAACAATCATTCAAACCCGTATTTATCTTTCCTGAGACTTAAATATTGCAGTCAAATTTACATCATTAGTTTAAAAATTGAGAATCAAACTTAACATTACTGACTTCAACAGTATCTCATTGAAGAAAGCAAAGACTCTCATTTTGAGAGTTGCATATGAAGAAAGCTTTAAAAATAAATCTGGCAATCATGTTTTGAAGTAATCATTATTTTAAATTAAAACTATTTAGTTCTTTTGTTGCTTTTTGTTACTTCAGTAACCAGTTACGCACCAAACATTTGTCTACTGCATAGGCTAGCGACACCTACTGAACATTTTAACTCACCATAGATTAGTGCCACCTATTGAACATTTTAACTTGCCATAGACTATCGCCACCCAATGAACATTTTAACTCACCATAGATTAGTGCCACCTATTGAACATTTTAACTTGCCATAGACTAGCGTCACCTACTAAACATTTTAACTCACCATAGACTAGCGTCACCTACTAAACATTTTAACTCACCATAGGCTAGCGTCACCTACTAAACATTTTAACTATCCATAGGCTAGCGTCACCTACTAAACATTTTAACTCACCATAGGCTAGCGTCACCTACTAAACATTTTAACTCACCATAGGCTAGCGTCACCTACTAAACATTTTAACTCACCATAGGCTATCGCCACCGAATGAACATTTTAACTCACCATAGACTAGCACCACCTGGACACACAGACAAATGAAGGCGACTGAAATCATCGTGAGGTAAGCAATCCTTTAGTTTGTATAAGGACGACAACTCAGTAGCTTTCTTTTAAAGCTATCACTGATCTATTCGTTGGACACCAAGGTCAATTTTTTAAACTAAAAATAGATATGGCATTGTGGCACACACACACACACAATCTATCAACAAATAATGTATAGTGTTCCAACAGGAAAACTTGATGTATTCTTAACTCTTTAGAAACTCATTAATCTAGATCCTTTCTCAAGGCGCATTGAGTGCGGAAACAACAACTTCGTGACATTAATTGACTTTGGTATTCTTACACATAAAAATTAGAGTCCTTTTTTCAAAACTTTATTGACACGATAAATTACAATGTTTATTTAAATAGCTAGATTACATTTTAAAACTAAAATATTAATTAATCATTTGTGGGAACATGGACCAGCTTATGATCCAACCCCACGTTGACACTTTACTTAATATTTTAGTCTTTGTGGACAGCTCTCCAGAACATAAGTCAAAGTTGATGGTTATCTTGATCATGGCATTGTGAGTTTATACTATTATATAGCAGTCATGTCGTTATTTACATCTACTAGTGCTGTTTTGGTTCGATGTAAGCGAGAGATCTAATCTACAGAATGATAGATTCAGCCGTTATGATACAATTTCAGGATTATGAAATGTGAACTCTATATCAGTGTTTAAGAGCTTTGACAAATAGATTATCTCTGTCCAAGAGGATGGCTGTAGTCCAAAGGACATCTCTGAATAACAGGACAGCTCTGAATAATGGGACAGCTCTGAAAAATTGGACAGCTCTGAATAACAGGACAGCTCTGAATAATTGGACAGCTCTGAGTAGCTGGATAATTCTGAATAATTGGATAGCTCTGAATAACAGGACAGCTCTGAATTACTGTACAGTTCTGAATAACAATTAAATGTATATATATATATATATATATATATATATCAAAAGTATTAAAGAGAACTTTTTAAAAACTAAGGAATAGTTAGAATGGAAAGTGCACGGACTTGTTACGGTTAGCAGGAACTGTTCCTAATTAACATATGCTATCATCTGACCTTCAACGACACAAAACTGGTTTAGTTCAGCTCAGAAAATAGAAATACAACATTCCTTTTTTAATGTATTTAATTATATAGAACATAAATATGAATAAATAAAATAAATTTAAAAAATAATAGTTACTCTTTCAATGTCAAGGTCAATGTTCATCATAATCACGACACAGCTCTACAAAATATTGTTCAATTTTATAAGTATTTCCCAAGGGTAATTGCGTTTATAGATTCGAAATGTCTGGCCAGTCTTTTCGAGCTTTGAACAGCAACTCTTCCTGAACCATATCAGATAGAGAGTTCGAGTCTTTTGCAAATATTTTAAGTAGGTCCCAAGGCTGTGCACGGGCCAAACAAATTACCGAAAAGGTTTACTGGCTTTCCTGTAAAATAAAAAAATAACCGAAAAATATAATAATGTTGTCAATTTCTCGTCAACCATAACATCGTTTGGTTCGACTCCCGTAATTTTAGCAGCAATTTGTTGATAGCAGTTGTTTTGTTTAGTTTCAGAATTATTGATTTGACATGGCTTTTAATGTAATCTTCTAGTATGATAGTTAATGGGGTTTTCCCGCTTTGTAGATGCTAATGTTAGATTGTTGCGTGGTGCGAATTATATTGACATATTCTAGAATGATTTCCCTTGAATAAAAAAATCGGAAATTCTTTGTTGGAAATAACGTTTAAACTAGTGTATCACGCTTCAAAAATGACGGAAGTTTTCAAAATAAATACACATCAGTTTAAAAAATAACGTAATATAGAACTTTCATTTATTTTATTTATTTTTATTTGATTCATTTATTATCATATTGAACAATTTTATGCGGAACGTTCGAAAAGTGTTATTTTTGGTGCAGCACTATAAAACAAAATCGATCGCAGCGCCACCTAACAGCATTACAAATTTCGCAGCGCCACCTACCAGCATTATAATTACATCCATACATACAGACAACGGGAATTATGTATACTGATACTCATTCAATTTTTTATTACTTGTTTAAATTGTGTCTCGTGCTTTTTTTGTCGGTTGTTTTTACAGCTCATGGGAAAACTAAGGGTAGATAACTCACTATACAGTATGGGTTGGATTTATAGATCCAGTTAAAAACCATGAGGCGAATGAGGTTGATGTCGTGGATTGGTCAGGCAGAGTTCTCATAACACGCGATATTACAGTCCCGAAAGCATCAAAATGTGACTTTATTTCTCTTCAGAGCGAACACATTTTTGTTGCAAAGTAAAAGCTCGAAGTAGAAAATCAGTAGGTGAGAGCTACAAGGGGGGGGGGAGAGAGAACCGAGAGGGCGTAAAAAGAAGGCCCCGCCCCCTTCCTCTGTATAGCAGCATCCCGAGCCTTGATAACAAAATAGTTTTTATAATAATCGACAATATGACAATCTGTCGACGGGGACGATCATCTTAAACACTCTAACAAAACAGATCTCGGGGACGATCATCTTAAACACTCTAACAAAACAGATTCACGAAAAGGAAAGAAATTAACTCTGTATTTCCATTTATTTTTCCAGAAATTTTTCACGTACACCCCCCTCCCCCATCACTCGTAGACTCTTTTCAAGTTCCACCCCACTCCCCTCATTCCCTCATTCACTGTGTAAATTAATCTTGACCCACCCACCCCCCTTTTTTAAGCTGAACCTTTAAAAAAATGCTTGGGAGATTTTCCCAGCAAAACTCTTATTTTATTTTATATAATCGTATCAATTACAGACGCCCCTTTTATACAGAAAATTTTTGCGTTCTTCGCTTATCCATGGTTTATGTCTAGTTTTTAATTTCTATTACAGTTTTAAATATCGATAGTGTGTTGATTTTCCTGGTTTTATCAAGCAGCACATTCCACACCCGGATTTCAGACGGGAAGAACGATAATTTGTATGTGTTTGTTCTTGCATGTTTCTTTCTCCCCTGATAACTACACACTCACCTAAACACCAGTTTCTCAAGAATCAAAGCGTTCTACCAAAATCTAAAGTTCTCCTAGTTTTTTTGTTCGATACCTCACAGGGCGAGGTGAACATAAGCATCATTATCAAAATAAAATCATTATTTTTTTTTGTTTATTTAAATATTGTTTTCACCCATATCACCTCCTCAAAGTCAGTTCTCTTCGTTGATATGTTAATAAAGTTTATGTCTATTTCATTCTAAAAGTCAGCAATGTTTGTTGATATATCTGATACAACTGACCAAATTTAGAGTTGAACAGATTATAAACAACAGTTCCAGTGAATGAAAAACATGTTTTATTTATGTCAAGATTTTTCACTATCGTCTGTGTCATGTCCAGATCAATGGTCCTTGAAACTCTTTGATGGGTGGCCATGTTTATTTAGTAATGTGGCCACGTCTTAATGAGATGCCAGAAAGCGGTGCCCGGGCACTCGGTGCTGCCCATGTCTCTGTGACCTCTGAGGACGTATGCTGATTGGATCTTGCCAGCAGCCACACCACAGGCGATGAGATCTTTGACAGCCTGCTGTGCTGCTGCAGTTGGCACGTGACTGGTGAAAGTGCCGATGAAACAGAAACCTGGAATGGATCATAGTGAAGGTTCTAAAATCACATTGAGATTTACCCAAATGTAAGGAAATTTCTAACATCATCTTACAACATAGTCGAGTTTATAGAAAATATAGTGTAATTCAGTACTGTTCACTAATAAAAAGGGACCAAGAGGAAAAATTAACCCGTTATCTACCAGTGTCCTATTTATAGAACATGCATGTAAAAGCAGTTATCTGCCTACACATTGTGCAGATTGACCATAGGTCATACCAGTGTCTTATTTAGATGATAGGCTATATCTGTGCATAAGCACACTCAAAATAACAAAATAATTTTTTTTATGGTTTCTAGGGACTTCAACAACAAAAATAAATTTCAAAACTGAAACAAAATTACACCCGAGAAATAACTTGAGATATTCGTTAATGTATTTCTTCCTATGCTAAACTCTATGTGTACACTAAACTCTACGTGTACTCTAAACTCTACGTGTACTCTAAACTCTACGTGTACACTAAAATATATGTGTACACTAAACATAGTGAACGTTCAATAGGTCATTCCGATTATTCAATAGACACCAAATGAATTAGATTTTACAAAACTGCTTATACTTACTACTAGCATTATGAGTGAATTCCATAACTAAACTCTACGTGTACACTAAACTTTACGTGTACACTAAACTCTACGTGTACACTAAACTCTGTGTACACTAAACTATATGTGTACACTAAACTCCATGTGTACACTAAACTCTACGTGTACACTAAACTTTACGTGTACACCAAACTCTACGTGTACACTAAACTCTACGTGTACACTAAACGCTACGTGTACACTAAACTCTACGTGTACCATAACCCAAACCTTTGACATCGTAAATCTAACACAAAGCCTCAGCTACACCCTCCGGTTAATGTACCCCACACCTCAACAAGCTGACTACCTACCGTATCCAACACTGTTGTAGTTCAAAGTGTGAGCCCCAACAACATTCCAGCCACGCCCCTCAAACACTGAGCCGTCACCACCGATGACGTAGGTGTAGCCGATATCAGACCAACCTGGAGAGGAAATATTTGGTCTTAAATACTTGCTCATTCTTAATTTTAACAGTAAATAGGTAGGAGGGTCCTCATGTGTAATGGTGCTAGCTACTGACTATGTGAATCCTCAAATGTCATAAAGCTATTCAGTGATTACATATATGGTCATCACATGTCATCAAGCTAGTAAGTTACTAGCTCTAGGCGTCATCCTAATATGTAATCTGTCTAGAAAGAGACAACATATGATTCCATGTGATGGATCTATATGTCACCTGTCTAGTCTATGACCAACCATGTGTGTCCATGTGTTAGTTCTGTAAGTCACCTATCCAGTCTATCACCAACCATGTGTGTCCATGTGAAAGTTCTGTAAGTCACCTGTCTAGTCTATGACCAACCATGTGTGTCCATGTCGTAGTTCTGTAAGTCACCTGTCCAGTCTATGACCAACCATGTGTGTCCATGTGGTAGTTCTGAAAGCTCTTGACTTGTGCCTGGCATGAGGCCCTGTCGTGACACTCTGCTCCAGCTGAATGATGGATGAAGGCGTAATGGACCGGTCCAGCCAGGTGAGTTACACTCTTGGGGGCACGAGCCCCCCACTGGGCCCTGGTGATGATGTGGGGACAGGCTCCTAAAACGTGAACAATAGAAAACAATTTATATTGTTTACATTCATTGATAACTCAAATTGTGTTCAGTGCTCAGCTTTTGACGGAGTAAAAGAAAGTATTCATTTCTATAATGCACAAACTTTTACATTTTCAGCTTTTGTGTACCAACCCTTCAGTTCTCAAAATTCTTGATTAGTTGAGCCTTTTTAGTCGTATCATGTGGCCTCGTTAAAAGGCTCAAGTATCATTGTCTGAGGCCGTGGGCCCATAGTCAAATTTATGGCTACTGAAAATATTTAGGCGACCTCGATTTGTGGGAGTGAATGTATCTTTTATTCCTTATTTTTTATTTTTTATTCAAAATACCAGCAAAGCAGATTAAACTTCTTTATCTTACTTGATTTTATTTATTCGCTGCCTTCTTTCAAATTTGCTTATTATAAGTAGGCTTTTCAATTTTATCTTTTAAAAAATATAATTTAGTTGTTTTTTTTTAAATAAATAATTTAAGGTTTTTGAGAACTCAAATCAACAAAAAGATACAACTTGCTGAACGTGGCTGTTTGTCAAAAACATCAAGGGAATATGTTGACTTGTTTGTACACTTAAGAAAAACATATCGTTTTTATGCCTATCATTACATTTGATTTCAGTATAAATAAGTTAGGTATGTATCACGTTTTTACACAACTGATTAGTTATTATAATCTTATCTTCTTCTTATCTTATCTATACAGACGCTCCTTCTATGCAGAAGATAGTTGCGTCCACAGACCATGACAGATGATCTGTTGGCAAGTGATGTAGCATTCACAGGCCACGGCTTTGTGGGTTCCATGCATTACCCAGCCGCCTAACTACATGTAGTGTTAGGTACCCATTCGGAGCGGGGTGACTCAGGGACGCCCTAGGCCCCGGGAACAAACCCTTGCCTTCACACGGATTCGAACCCGTGACCATCGGTACGACAGTCCAGTGCGCTGCCACTCGACCACCGCGTCCCCACGTATTATAATACATTAGAGTATGAGAACACGGAATCTATGAGAATTTATTTTTAGGATTTGATTATTTTAAGAGGATGAGGGAGTTAGGCCGACTTAAAGGGACATTTTTGTTTGCTTCCATTCTAATTGTGGATGCATATGGGTCTTCTCCCCCCCCCCTCCATACCGTGCATTTCTTTTAAACACAATTAATAATGGAGGAAATCGTTACAACATTTATTTTTTGTTAAATTGTATTTTATTTATGGGGTTGTGTTTATTGAGAAACGTATCACCTGGGAATACAACTCAAGTCTTGACATTGATCAAACAAAGAATTTTTAGATATAGAAAACATAATAGAAATTGTGAGAAATTATTCAGCCATAGTGAACATTCAATAGGACATTCCCATTATTCAATAGACACCAAATGAATTAGATTTTACAAAACTGGTTATATTTACTTTTAGTATTCAGAGGTGATTCCATAGTTAAAGACAATTTGGGAAACCTCTAGGTGTGACCAACACACAAGAATGACCAGTCCAGTTTCTAGACCTGGGGGTCACTGGCGGAGGGTTCGCAGCAAGCGACGGCTTCCATGTAATACGTCACAGCTCAAACGTATTAAAATCAACCCTCACTTATCATTGGGTCCCTGGTTCCATACACTTCAAACATTCATCTTTAGTTACAAGCCGCTTCATTTCTAGGTTACCACCTAATTCCACGTGCACAATAAGTAAAAAAGAAAAGTGAAGTCCCCTTTTCCGACCATGATGGCTTATGGGCCAAGTGAAGCAGCGTTCACAAGTTTCTATAGCCACGACATACGAGGGGATTGTGTGGATAGCACAATGCCCAGCTGCCCAGCCGCCACTACTTTCCAACCTGATGTCAGGTGCCCATGCTGAGCTGGGTGGACTCAAGGAGTCCATTTAGCCTCGGGAACAAGACCGAGACTCGAACCCGCAACTCTCGGTACGACAGCCCGCTCGACCACCCCACCCCTCACGTACACAATGCTGATCCATAAAGTGTTAATGTCTGTCATTCTTAACTCACCAAAGACCAGACTGATCTGGAGACAGACAAAGACAGCGAGTATTCCTCCAATCATCTTGACAGAGTTCCAATCTACGGACAAAAGTCTTACGTGATCGTTTTATAGGAATCATTGGGGTCGTAAGTTGTAACAGGTAACGTAGAGATAAGCCGCGTCTCACTAGCAAGGTAAACATCACTTGCATGTAAATTTATGTGTGTCAAACTGAACATGTCTTTGATAATGACGGAGCTTCTCTTTAACTTAAAGTTCAGGTGACATCGAAATTACATTATTTCATGGAGATAAATGTGTCACGAAATTTAAATTTAAAAAATCCCCAAACCTAACACCAACCCCCCCCCCGGCCAAATAATTAAGTAATAAATAAGTTAAACTAATAAATCCTATAAATTCGAAGTGTTTTTTTTTACTTCACCTGTCATTGACCGTCATCGTTTCATTCACTGGTATGTGTAGCTATAATGTCTATCTTTACTGTGGAATGCTGTGGTTTTTATTTCCTTTATTCCATGTTTAAAGAGTGTAGGTTTATTTGCAAACAAATGATATTCGTGTAGCTTATGTGTGAAACTTTACAACTGTGTTTGCTTATAATGAAGAGTAGAAGGATTTTCAACAAATAACAAAAAAACTGGTTGAGAACCAAGCTTTTGGAACACTCTATTAAAGTCCATTGAATTGATGCTGAAATGATAGAAATCACAAAGACTGCATCTACAATCAAACAAATTCTTCCCATTGGACTGTTTTGTCCTATCACAAACGATCTCATATTCCATTTTATTCGAATAAGATTAGTACGCGTTAATTTGCACCCATCCATTTAAGTTCTGTAGAAGTAGAAGCCTTAAAAATAAACTTAAATGGGTTTTTTTCCCTTGTTTTTTTATATCTTGATTTTTTCGGTCGGAGAAAAAAATGAAGGGTGGTGGGTGCTACGGGAGTGGAGTGTGTGTGGGGGGGGGGAGAATAACATTTATTAGTTCACATTTATTTTCAGGACAAATTCAAGAGAAATAAAATTAATTGAAACCCATTTTTAAACATTTAAGCACAATAAAGCCCGCATTTATTTTGCGTTTATAAAAATGGAATATAATTAGATCATGTTTAGTGATACCAAATCAGTGATATGTTGTTTTTTTTTAAAGTTTTCGCATGGTTGTTGAGTGAATTGTCCTACAAGCCCGACAACAACAAAAACAAAAGGAAACCTGGAAGCTTTCTAACACGCACAAAATTTGTCCATGTTTGCAGTGGCGGGAAGGGTCAAGTACCTTCTCTACCCCTTTGTTACCGAAAACAAACTCAGAATTTTTCCAAAAACACCATCCCTTAATTTCAAGAAAAGTCGTCCCTTAATTATTAACATAAAGAAAATGTTGGACCCACCCAATGAACACATTTGACTACGCCCCTGCATGCATCTTTCATGACGAAAGTGTGTATTCACTTGTTTGTCTTAAAACATCCTAATTGCTACCTGGCAGAAACATCTCATCAGTAAATGACTCACAAGTGCCACTAAGTTTATTAAGGACAATTGAAAATTTTTACCTGATAATAAGACATCATCTGTTCACATCTTTATCCGATAAGCTACTAACAACAATAAAGCTACAACACAATCAAATTAATATCTGGATGAAGTCGTTCTGGGGATTATCTGTGAAAGTCATGACAGATTTCTCATTCCTACAATAAATGCTACACAACCTATTTATAGCCTCGTGCATTGCCCCATCCTGTTGCTAAACAATTCTCTCTCTTGCTTTACGTGCCAGTTTCTTGAGTACAGATTAATTGTTTTTATCCAGAACCAGTAAATCAGCGAATGCTTTGTGTTTGTTTAGAATTCCAAGAGACCAGATTATATTAAGCCTCGAGATCTGAGACACGATCATATTAAACCTAGAGATCTGGACACGATTGTATTAAACCAAGAAATGCTGAATTTTTAAGTAGTTCTTTTAAAAGAATTATCTAACTTTTTTTTAAATCTCAGATCTAAACTAACAATAAATGTTTACAATTGGACCCTGATTAACCATATTTTCGCCGCCACTGTTACCTGAGTTCCTGGAAGGTCACTTCAAACAGCTGATCACCATCTTTAAGTATAGACTTCTATTTTGGTATGGTTTAAATTTATTTCTAGCTTTTGTATTATTATTTTTATTGTTAGGATTATTATTATTATTACCATTTTACACATGTGCTTAGAGAACCTGCTTGCTTTCTCGTCTGTCTCGTGATTATCAGAAGATCGTGTGTGAGTTCTGCCTAAAACTTTCCTTCACTCGTTTGTCAGCGTGAGGCGGGGCGTGCTGAAGAGTTCCACCAAAGAAGCTTAAAATAGATTCTTAAAATGGTTTGTTGGTAAGACTAGTCGTTCTAGAAAAAATGTGTGAATGGATAAAAAGCTGTGTTAAATAGACACAGAAAATAGAATTTCCAGAAGTAAAAATGAATTTCGATGATCAAATAAAGTTTAACGTCAACAAAAGTTTTCCTCCAACCATCTCTGATGGATGTGAAGTTCCCGCCTACCCGCCACCAAGTTTTGTTTTCTTTTCTATAGCACTGTTAAATGCGCTGATTAGGGTGGCAATAATGAAGTCACTGATATACTATTGATTTCAAAAGAAGTATACATAATCTCATACACGATATATAAGAAGTAGCCAGTTCTAGAAGCTGTATACATTTATCTCATACACCATAATCACCATATATAAAAATAAGCCAGTTTGAGACATTAAAGCCGTTGAGAAGGGGTGGCCTCTACGTGGCTCTACGGACGAGTAGGGTCGCGGTCAGACGACAACTCCTGGCAAGCAATGCCTAAGTCCGTTATGTTAGGTGTCAGGTGCTTGTCACATACGATTACAGTCGCTGTACGGATCTTAGGCAAAGTATCTAGATGCAATACTAATGATGAAAACCAAAGTACCCATTTATAAGGCTTTTTCGGCCATTGACGCTACATAATCGGAGTAGGATACATCATTTTTGTTTATCTAGCACCCTGCTAGCCAGATTTTTTTACCTGGAACGACCCATGCTAAAATAAATTTACTGACTGAAGATGTTTTTATTTAAAGTTTCATTTCAATAAATATTATAATGAAATTGTCATTTTTTATTTCCTTACTAAATGTTTGACTCTTTTTTGTTTGTTTTTAAGCGAGAAAATTTCATGTTGCCTCTTGCTGTGACAACCCAGCAAGTAGGGTGCTAGATAAACAAAATGGATGTATCCTACTCTACTATGATTATGTAGCGTCAAGGGCCGAAAACAGCCTTATAAATTAGCGCTTTAATAGCTCAAATATAACATATATAAATTTTAATGCATTTAATAAATTAAAAACGAAAATTCTCACGGGAAAATTAAAATTCGCAGTGAAATAATATACGTGCTAAGACTGCAGGATACCTTTTTACGTTACACCATTTCCGATGTAACAATTCTTTATGACTATATGATGATTTTATGTGAACTCAAATGTCAGCAAATGTCATCAAAACTGAGAAGAGAGGCAGTTCATTAAAAACCTACAAGTAAAACCTAAACCACCTATCCTACATGGAAATTCTTAAGCACAATGCTGGAAATATTTTTGTGGCCTGTTCTCTGCTAATGGGAGAAATGTAGACGAAGATCGAGTTTATTGTCATCTGTGTCTCTCTGCTCAGCAGTCATTGGGTGACAAAGGTCACATTTCAAAAGTAACTAATTTTGCCGCAACTAAATCAAGTGGCAATATGAATCTTCACTTAAGTGTCAAGCACGATGTGTCAGAATAAAGTCAAGAAAAGTCAAATACAATTTTGGGATATTTCTTAAGTATGGAGAAGGCAACAGTCAATGTCAGGCAACAGCAAGTCATGAACTGACAATAGATATCGTTATCTGGTTCTGTAGAGACTTGCTCGCCTTTGAAAATGTGGCTAAAGATGGTTTTGTTGACTTTTTCAAAATTAATTGCTTATCTCTCAACATACAGGCACCTGTAACATTTGCTTGAACAGCCCTGGATGATGTTTACCGTAGTTTACGAATATTTCGTAAATAAGCCGAAAATCAGCTGCAAATGTCAATTTACGGAGAAATCCGAAATTTTAAAATCCGGCTAATCCGGATATCAGCCGAAAAATTATGTCAGCCAGCCGAAATTTAAAAAAAAATTCGGCTGGCAGGTCTAGGCCAGACAGCTCAGGGGATCTGCCGGGAAGCCCCGGGAAGAGCGCAGGCTCTGGATTGCTGACTTTCTTACACATGTAGGTTTTACGAGACATTAAAGAAAACTTGACTGAAATAAGTTTGGCCTGTCGTATTAAGAAATATGTAGTCAAGGCAACCAAGCGCTACCCAGGGGTTGAGTCTAGTGGTTCAAGTACTGAAACAAAACTGTTATATTAAAAATGTAAATAAATGACGAGAAAGAGAGAGAGAGAGAAGGAAAGGTCTGTCTCAGAAAATAAAAATAACAGTTATTATTTTTTTCCACTTAACATTGTTTGCCAAATATTGTAATGACGACAATTTGAATGCTTTGAAAATGGAAAATTTTTTGTTAATAAACATGTTCAATCGACAGATAGCAGCTTCTCTCAAATAACCGGCTTTAACATGCGTAATAAATTTGAACGAAATAAAACATGATGTGGCACATAACAAGCGTTAACCTAGTGCATATGATAAACAAAGAAGCAGGAGCAGTAGAATAAATTATTTACGACATGGTGAGGCCTTTGTATAATGTCTTTGTGTTAGCACCTGTTGTTTATTTTTATTTTTGTTAATATGTCCAGTGACTTCAATAATGCGGCCAACCCTTGATCGCTTCATAGAGGACAGTCCCTGGACATTCAGTTTTGCCGTCTAAGTCTCGGTGACCTCTGAGGGTATACCCAACCTGGAGCTTGCCCAGGTGAACCCCGCAGTCAATCAAAGACTTGACGGCTGACTGGGCAGCCGTTGTTGGAAGGTGGTCGTTGAACGTTCCGATAAAACACAAACCTGCGTTGAATAGAATAGAAAGTATAAGTATAAATAGAGATATGTAGTGAGTTGAGAGCAGAGAATGGAAGGAATCGGATATCTAATATTGGGTTTTGAAAATGTGTTTTATATTATTTAGTTATTTCCGCGAGCCTTTGCGTTACTTTCAGTGACATTGGTCTCCACCGGCGCAGTGTTATTTTAATAGGACATTATCTGTTTGAGCGTTATGTTATTTTAAAATGTATATTTCTATACAGTTGCGGTGTTATTTGAAGGTACACAGCTCTGTAAAGGTACACAGTTCTGTAAAGGTAAAGATTGATGTGACAGGGTGAGTGCCCTAGTTTCAATGTGACAGGAAGGATGCCCAAGTTTGATGTGACAGGATAGGTGCCAAAAGTTTGATGTGACAGGATGAGTGCCCTATTTTCGATGTGACAGGAAGGGTGCCCAAGTTTGAAGTGACAGGATTGGTGCCCTAATTTTGATGTGACAGGATAGGTGCCCAAGTTTTGATTTGACATAATGGGTGCCCAAAGTTTTATGTGACAGGATCGGCCCCCAAGTTTATAGATGTGACAGTATTGGGTGCTCAAGTTTTGATGTGACAGGATGTGTGCCCAAAGTTTGATGTGACAGGATGGGTGCCCAAAGTTTGATGTGAGAGGAGGCGTGCCACTGTTCATTGTCCTCAATAACCGTACCGTAACCTTGTTTGTCCCAGGCTGCCTTGTCCCATCCCCGCCCCTCAAATACAGAGCCATCTCCTCCAACCACAAAATTGTATCCAATGTCTGGCCAACCTGAAATATGTAAAGAGATATATAAATAAAAAGAAAATAAAAAATAATAAATTAATGAATTACACCCACAAGATATCTTTTAATAGTCTAATTACCACAGTTAATTTAAGTCATTCAGTTGTATTTTATTTTATCGTGTGTTTTTTTTTCCGAAAGAAAATGTTTAAAACTACTCTAATTCTAGCAGCTACAATACCCTGCTATTTGTTGTTTTAGAAAAGGAAAACATGATCGTATTTAATATATTACAGACGCTCCTATACTGAAGATTATTAAAGCTTGTCCATTGTTTTGTCTAATCTTCCGTTTTTTATTAGTTTTGAATTCAAAATCTGTGTTGGTTTCCCTGGTTTGTTCATGCAACCCTTTCCACGCCCGAATGCCAGAGTGGAAAGGGAGGGTTAGTGAGTTTGTTCTTGCATATAGAAGAACAAGATGCCTATATATAGCTAATGTAGTATTGTGGATAACTTAGATATTAATGTATTCATTCTCAGAAATAGATACAATTTAAAAGATGTTTTCGCTTTTAAGCGAGCTTGACGCAATGAAAGGTATAAAATAATGTTTTTTTAATTTCCTACACTCATCAAGTAACGAAATTATGTAAGGAAAATATCTTCAAAACTTAAAATAAATTTAATCTATGGGCCTTTTCGAGTATCTCGCTTTGAAAATATTTTTTAAAAAAATTATTATTCATTATGCTATAATTTTCTGATATAAAACCAGGGATTCACCGTTAGTATCCATGTGATAGTTTTGCAACTGTCTGACTTGGTCAGTACAAGAGACTCTATCGTGACATTCAGACCCAGCAGAGTGATGGATGAAGGCGTACTTAACGGGGTTGGTCATATAACTGGTGCTTGTTGCTGGTCTGGCACCCCACTGCGACCTGCTAGTGATGGCTGGACATTCTCCTGTAATAAATAATCAATTTTTTCATTATAAATAACGTATCTTACGTCTTATAAACAGATGGCATTGGGGTCAAGAGTCAAGAGATTATATTTAGAACTGAGCCATCAACCGACAGAAAGAGAAATGCGCTCAGAAATTTCCTTCATATAAAAATGCAATGTCCATAGATTTG
Source organism: Ampullaceana balthica (assembly GCA_944989445.1). Lineage (NCBI taxonomy): Eukaryota > Metazoa > Mollusca > Gastropoda > Lymnaeidae > Ampullaceana > Ampullaceana balthica. The sequence goes on along the minus strand of CALYLW010000598.1, from coordinate 91,586 downwards.
GAAATTAAAACCACATTTACAAACGGATTAGGTTACTCGTGTAACCACAAACGCTTAGGTCAGTGGTTCCCAAACATTTTTGGGTGGTGACCCCTTTTTTATAAAAGCCATGTGACCCGCGACCCCCATGAAATTTAAATAAGTCATTTTCAACAAAGTTTATTACAAAATAGAACAAATTTGCATTACAGTGAATATTTTTTAGTCGACAGAAAAATCGTCTCGACCCCCTTGGGGGTCACGAACCACAGGTTGGGAAACTCTGGCTTAGATGAATCATTAATGATAGAGTGATACACAGATTTGCGTTCTGTTAAATTCTAAAATCTGCATCAAACGCCACACATTATTACAGCCACCGATGTTTATCTTTGTCACCAATTTAAACTTGTCGTATAGACAAATAATAATTGAGTGGTTAATCGCCTTTTAAAGCAGCAAAATTAACAAATAGAAAGGTTGAGATTTTCAAGTAGCACCCTTAATACAAATCTCCTTTAAAATACAAACAATTACAAATTGAACTGAATGGGATTTTATGAAGCAAGATAACGGCAACAAACAGAGACAACAGAGTGGAGCTCTGTTCTCTACTTTTTTTGTGTGTGTTGAAAATCGTGACAAAATAAGTCTGAAGTCTTAAGTCTACACTACATACATTGACCAAGCATTTCCTGGTCAGAGAAAAACGCAGTTGACATGGACTGCATTATCCATAAGTAGAATTGTGTCTACAAATTAGTTTTGTGATTTCCTTGACATCTCCGTACAACATGAACATTGTGTTGTGATGATCGACAACTCCATACAATTGAACATTTTACACAACATATTTACAATATCACTTTAAGATGACAAAAAACATTTTTAAAATAATAATAAGATAATAATAATAAATATATTAAAAACACCTAAATAATCGACAGTTTCTCACCGTATACAAGACCGGTTTCCATGACGACGGCAGTAAATATCATACATCTTCTCTGTCCAGAACCAGCTAACATTAATGTATAAATAATAATTTTTATTGAGCCCGTTTCTGGCGCGAAAATTGACGAAACTATATTAACTTTTGTTTGAATCTTTTTAACCCTCTTTTAAAATAATTGAGCTTTTTAGAGTACCCTATGGAAATTAACCATATTTTACTATTGTATTATATGTAGCATGTTCGATAAGAAAATAAAACAGTTATTTCTAAAAATGTGTGAAACAAAAATATTTTGTTGGGCACGATAGATTCTTTATCAGTTTCCATAAATAGTTTATGTAGATAAAACAGAAAAACTGGTAAAATAAAATATTTGATCGTGATTTTCTTGACGTTAACTCAGTCATAAAAAAGAAATACTTGAAAACAGTTCTCTAGAAGACTATATTTAAAAAAATAAGAAGAAGACTAAATTTATTTAATTCATCTTCAAAGTCAAAGTATACGCTAAATATAAATTCTAACATAAATATCGTGTATTTGAGTTCCAAATCAATTTTTCTCTTGTTTTTTTTAAATTCCTCCAGCAAGAAAGAACATATTTTACCTGGTTTTGCATTAGTTATTTCCTGCAAACACATTGCCAATCCACCCGGAGCAGAGATGTATTCTTTTATATAACCAGTCTGTACTAGCACTTTATTCCTAATCACTTTTACGTTGTAATTCTTCGTTGACACATGACTCTATTGCTCAGTGGTCGTCTTTCGATTTGCAGCATAGTCATCTGGTGAATGGGGAGAGAGTGGTGAGTAGAGAGCACAGATTGGAGCTCTTGAATCGTTGTGGAGGTTTTGTGTGGTAAGGGGTTAAGGGTAGGTCATGTGACAATCAGACTTGGGCTGTATAGTTCAGCATTATGTTATGTGCCCCAAATTGTATGTTAAACAGTGTATAATCAAGTAAATATGTGGACTTAACACTGCCTGGCATCAATGTTATTTTTTACTACAGTGATCTTTACATGATTTCCAGGTAGCATTGCGACCCGCCTTTTAAACCGACGATGACAACTCTAAATTTCTTTTTAGATGTCTGAAGTAATTCTAGACTGTACTTCCTACATACATGTATTTCAAATAGGGTTGCGGAATTTACCGATTAATTAATCGATTAATCCTTAAAATTTAATCGATTAAAATTAATTTGATCGATTAAAATTCCATTAAAATTTAAGAAATATTTTAAATATTTTTGTTCCCATTCAATTTATTAATAATTTATATTTTTTGTTACTTACATACTTTTCCATCGTAATATTATTATTTATTTAGACGTGCATACGTAAACAAAAATGTTTTCCTTCCTAATTTCTTACACAGCAGAGCGAATTTGCTGTGTTACGTCACACAATTTTGCAGCCATGGAATTAGCGCAACTTAACCGATTTCGCGAAATATGAATCACAACTTAACGGGATTTATATAAGCGTTATAAAAATATAATTAATCGAAATTAATCGATTAAATTTTTTACCGATTAATCGAACAAAAATGTTTTAGTCAGTACCAGCCATAATTTCAAACATCATGATTCCAAAAGTAAGATATTGATCTGTGTACTTACTACATACATGTATTTCAAACAGCATATGTCTTTAGTAAGTTATTGCTCTGCGTACTTACTGCATGCGTGTATTTCAAATAGCATGTTTCTAAATGTCAGGCAGTGTCGGATTGAGGGGGGTGCTGATTGGGCTAAAGCCAGTGGCCCCAAATTATTTAAAGCCCCAAACTTATTATATTGTATAATAAAGGTGGCTGGACCGGGAACAAGGTGGAATTTCAGCCAGGGGCCCCGTGCAATCTTAATCCACCCATGATGTAAGGTAATGCTCTGTGGTCTCAGTTGGTCTCATTATATTTAACAAGAGTTTTATTTATTTTAAAAGTGTTTTAATAGACTTAATGAAACTGTGGAGTTAAATCTACTGACATTAAACATAAAGTAATGGGGTATTTTGTATCTGAGGAAATTTTAAAAGTATTTGACTTTGTAAATTATGGAAGATCTTGATCATATTCTAGTTTTTAGAAAATAATTTTTAAACCATTTTTTATGGAATTTACTTCTTTAACCGTCATAACAAGGAGAAAGGCCAAAACATTGGGAAGCATGGAACTCGTGTGCAAAGGCTGTGGTAAGGACTGTCACTCAAGGATAGGACTGCACAGCCACACGAGGAAATACAACCCAACCAAACGAGGCGGAAGAATGCCGATTAATGTTTGAATGAATGAATGCTTTCCTCTATAACGCTAACACTATTTGTTCTGGACTAGCATGCTCGTTGCGCTATGAGGTTCAAAAACTCTATCAAATAAAAAAATAATGTCTTCAAATTTCTCTCAAAATTTTCTATGTTATCATATTCTGTCAAACTTTTCGGAAGACTGTAACCCAATTTTTGTGCCGCCGGTTCAAATGAGCGCACGCCGAAGGACTTCCTTCTGTTTCCATCCACTATGGGAACTTTCAGAAGAGACGGAAGGTCGCAGCCCTTTTACAGATGGATGTTCCTGTGTTAATTCCTTCAAATACTGCGGCGCTGATCCGTCCATACACATACATCTATAAAATATTGAGAGAATATTATGGTCTATTTTTTCAGCCACAGGAAGCGAGTGTAGTTCAATGTTCAAATAAATGTTCAATTCACTTGTTGTTTCATTATACAGTGGTACATCGGTATACGTCAGCTTTGGAATAAGTCCAACTTGGTATACGTCCAAAGCAAAGTTCGTTTTTTATTTATGTATTTTAGTATTAAGCACTGTTAAAATTATTTTATGCAACCACTTCAACCCCGTCAATTTATGTATAATATGTAAATAACAATATGACATTTTTCATGGGAACGGATTAATCTTTTCCCCTCTATTTCTTATGCAGAAAATACGTTTGGTATACGTCCTTTTTGGTATATGTCCAAAGATCTGGAACGGATTGAGGACGTATACTGAGGTAGGTACCACTGTGATTTTTAATCGACTTATTAAACCATCTTAATGCTGAACTGATTTGAACAACGAAATCTAAACTTAATCCAATAACATGCATCTTTACCACCGTGGTTCAACCTCTCACATATTACAAAAACACAAGTCAAAACAAGTGGAAAGAACAGTTTAATAATGAGGCCAGGATCTGATAGCGTTGTACAGAGTGTTTCCTGGGCAGTCGGTGCCTCCGCCCATATCTCTGTGACCTCTGAGGACGTAAGCGGACTGGATCTTTCCGTTGGTCACACCGCAGCCGATGATGTCCCTTGCAGCTTGTTGGGCCGCAGCTGTCGGCAATTTGTTCATAAAGTTTCCAATGAAACAGAATCCTGTTGGCGAAGAGAGCGTAAATGTTAACGGTTTAAATTAGGAGTTAAATTTCCCTGTTGCCAAGACTTTTTTAAAAATGGTTATCTTGATAATATTTTAATTATTTTATCATCTCAATGAACGTTTTCTAGACCTACACTATCTCTTTATTTCTAAACCTACACTGTCTCCTTATCTCTAGACCTACACTGTCTCTTTATTTCTAGACCTACACTATCTCCTTATTTCTAGACCTACCCCCATCTTCTTATTTCTAGACCTACACTGTCTCCTCATTTCTAGACCTACTCCATCTTCTTATTTCTAGACCTACCCTATCTCCTTATTTCTAGACCTACCCCATCAGGTTACTTCTAGACCCACCCCATCTCCTTATTTCTAGACTCACCGTATCCAACGCTGTTGTAGCCTTGAGTGTGAGCCCCGACCCTGTCCCAACCTCGACCTTCAAACACGGTTCCATCTCCACCAATCAAGAAGCTGTAGCCAATGTCAGCCCAACCTGTCAATCAAAATTATGACACAGGTTCAATGATTTATTGCTACAGGGAAAAAAGTACTTGTCAATCCACACAAAGCAGGTAAACAGTGAGTTACAATTTAGTGATGAATGTAAGATAAAACTTTACCGAACTTACTGATAAATCGTGTCATATCTCGTTTTTCGAAAATATGCCTTCCCCTGTGCGAGTTCCTGCCCATGTGATGGTATCACCCACTATCGAGTTATATCCCCCTGAGAGGATGTCGGCCTCTGTGACGATTATTCCCCTCTATTAACTACAAAATCCCAAAGATAGTAACCGAATTACTCCACAAAATCCTTGTTTAGAAAAATACAATTTTAATAATTTATTTTATGTCATGCATTGCTTACTGCTGATGTTTTTCAGGTGTATTCTCATTATACAAAGATGGCAGAAAGCATCCTGGATCGTATATAAGATTAAATAATATAATTTGGGATATTGACTATACAATTTACCCGAGACTTGATAAGACGAAGCCATTTAAAATAACACAGCTTTGAATCTTCCTATGTTTTTATGAAAAAAGAGGTTAGGCAAGGCAAGTCAATGAAAGCTCTCCATGTTATACACTAAAGAAATCTCCAAAAATGTATGTGGAAGCCTGGCAACCTGTTTGGCATTGAAAATTTTCCATGTGATCAGCTCTAAAGAAATCTCTTAAATTCTCCGTGGAACGAACCGGTCAATACTAAATATGTTAAAGATGCTGACCATTGGTGTCCATGTGGTAGTTCTGGTAGCTCCTGACTAATGCAGCACACGACGTCCGGTCATTACATTCACCAGCCTCTGAGTGATGGATGAAAGCGTAGTGGACAGGATTGGTCAGGTATGAAAGACTATGCGGGGCCCGGGCCCCCCATTGCGCCCTAGTTACGACTGTTGGACAGGCTCCTGAAGAGAAAAATAAAATGATTTTTAAAATTTTCAATATTTCATATATTGTTATGATTGTTTTGTGGCTAAGTTCCAAAGGATTCCATATTTCTTCAACAGCTGATATTCTGATATCAGAGTCGCGCGTCTCTGTCCCATTTCCGTCTGTGACTGTTGGTTAATTATATTACTAGACATTAGACCCCTCAGCCGCCGCCGCGCGCCGAATACGCCGCAAAATTTTCGTCCGCCGAAAATCCCTCGGAAAATATGCGGCGCGCCGCATTAGCCGCCGTATTTTGTCCGCCGTAAATCCGCCGAAAAATGAACGAGCCACCGTAACGTAAATTTTGTTTTCTTAAGATTAATTGCGTTCCGTTTTAAGATCGAATGAATTTTTAGAATAACCGTGGCCGAAAGTGTGACAAAAATGAGTTATTTGTATAGTTTTTTTTAACCTAAATAATCAATAAAATCATTGATACAGTTCTTGCAAGTTATCTTTTTCTTACAATCTTAATTTATAAAATACTAATTAAAATACAAATCAATAAATTAATTAATTTAAGTTATCTTTAAGCTTGTCGTAAATAGGCGATTTATTATTGCTTAATTATGGCGCAACGATCTTCTACTAGCAGATATGTAAGCCTAAATTAATTGTTTCAATTAACTATATATAGATAGATCTACGACTTTAGTCAGTAACTGGTGATTTTTAAGGGTTATCCTGAAGTTTTAGCACGTATTTTTTTTTGCTGCGCATTTTAATTTTCTCGGAAGAACTTTCATTTTTAATTTATTAAATGCATTTATATATGTTATATTTTAGTTATTATAGCGCTAATTTGTAAGGCTTTTAAATTTATAAGGCTTTTTCGGCCCTTGACGATACATAATCGGAGTAGGAGACATCATTTTTGTTTATCTAGCCCCCTGCTAGCTAGATTTTTTTTTATACCTGGAACGACCCATGCTAAAATAAATTTACTGACTGAAGATTCTTTTAAAAAAAGTTTCATTCATCTATTTTAAGATTCTTTGAAGATCAATAAATATTTTAAGGAAAATTTCATTTTTTATTTCCTTACTAGATGTTTGATTCTGTTTTGTAAGTGAGAAAATTTGCTTGGCCTCTTGCTGTGACAACCCAGCAAGTAGGGTGCTAGATAAACAAGATGGATGTATCCTACTCTACTCTGATTATGTAGCGTCAGGGGCCGAAAACAGCCTTATAAATTAAAAAGCCTTAGAAATTAGCGCTTAAATAGCTAAAATATAACATATATAAATGCATTTAATAAATTAAAAACGAAAGTTCGCACGAGAAAATTAAAATTCGCAGTGAAATAATATACGTGCTAAGACTGCAGCATTACCTTTTTACGTTATACCATTTCTGATGTAACAATTCTTTATGACTATATGATAATTTTAGGTGAACTCAAATGTCAGCAAATGTCATCTAAACCGATAAAAGAGGCACTTCATTAAAAACCTACAAGTAAAACCTAAACCGCCTAGCCTACATGGAAATTCTAAAGCACAATGCTGGAAATATTTTGGTGACCTGTTCTCTGCTGATGGGAGAAATGTAGACGAAGATCGAGTTTATTATCAGCTGTGTCTCACTGCTCAGCAGTCTTATCTTATCTTATCTATACAGACGCTCCTTCTATACAGAAGATAATTGCGTCCACAGACCATGACAGATGATCTGTTGGCAAGTGATGCAGCGTACACAGGCCACGGCTTTGTGGGTTCCACGCATTACCTAGTGTTAGGTACCCATACGGAGCTGGGTTACTCAGGGATGCCCTAGGCCCCGGGAACAAATCCTTGCCTTGACATGGATTCGAACTCGTGACCATCGGTACGCCAGTCGAGCGTACTGCCACTCGACCACCGCGTCCCAGTCATTGGGTGACAAGTAGGGTCACATTTCAAAAGTAACCAATTTTGCCGCAATTACATCAAGTGGCAAAATGAATATTCACTTAAGTGTCAAGCACAATGTGTCAGTACAAAGTCAAGAAAAGTCAATAAAATTTTGGGATATTTCCATAAGTATGGAGAAGGCAACAGTCAATGTCAGGCAACATCAAGTCATGAACTGACAAGAGTAAGAGATATCGTTATCTGGTTCTTTAGAGACTTGCTCGCCTTTGAAAATGGGGCTAAAGATGGTTTTGTTGACTTCTTCAAAATTAATTGCCCATCTCTCAACAAACCGGCACCTGTAACACTTGCTGGAACATCCCTGGATGATGTTTACGAATATTTTGCTGCAAATGTCAATTTATGGAGAAATCCGGCTAATCCGGATATCAGCCGAAAAATTATGTCAGCCAGCCGAAATTTTAAAATCCGGCTAATCCAGATATCAGCCGAAAAATTGTGTCAGCCAGCCGAAATTTTAAAAAAAAATTCGGCTGGCAGGTCTACTAGACATGGGAAAATATCCCAAAAGTCTTTGTGTCAGTCTCCACTAATCAGTTCCTTTTTCTCCACGTCCAGGTAACTTGTATGGGAATATTTAGAAAGAAACTGGTTTTGTTACAAACATAGCATTAAAAAATAATGTTTTGTAAATAGAAATATTTTGATACATATAAATTTTTTTAAAAAAAAGCGGGTGTGCAGGTGCTGGCAGACCAGGTTTTGTCATTTTTGTATTTTCTAAGGTTGCTTAAAATAATAAATTATATAGAATTACTCTTTTTAAAATATTCTAATAACTCAATTAAAATAGTTTGAGGAGTCCAAGAATAATTATAAAATTATGTTGTTTATAATTACTTCTAACCCCAATTAGAAATGAATCTTTTGACAACAAGAACTTACCATACACCAGGCTGATCTGTACAGAAACTAGGATTGAAATTATTGGGCCAAACATTCTAGTGTTTTAAGTTAAAAACCATCAAAACCCAACTATAAAGACCTGGCCTAGTTTGTTTGTTTTATAGTGGAGTATCTCACCTTGATCCGCGGTTCACTCTGCTATGATATAGTCCAGTGTCGGATATAGAATGGGGCATTTTAAATATGATGAGTGGAGGGGCAGGGTGTTCAGACCAACAAGCACCATAGAGACAAAAAGATTCATTTGTTGTGTTCCTATTGCTCCTTCTCAACCGTTCCATTTTCTTTTCGCCTCGGACATTTATGTCGCTCTTTTTAAAATCTTAAATTAGATTCGATTTTAAAAAGTCAAATGAAAAGTTCTAGATAATATCAGATAGTGAAAATCTCAAAGTTTAAAACAAAAAACCTTATATACACGATAGGACGGCATAAAGTAGCACTCTCAAGAAATGGAATCGATGGATGTTTAAAAAATGCATATGATTATGTCCTCTCATTGGGAAGAGAAACTAAAAACGACTGTAACATTTTTTTCATCGCTGTGATTTTGAAAAAAAAATCATTACAAAAAGAAAAACATGAAGTTTTTGGATACGCAATTGCTTGTTAATCTTTTTACAAAAAGTTTACATCAATCTAAAAGATAGATATTAAAAGTAGGCCTACTTCTATCCCTGAAACACAATAATAAAAAAATGTATCTTATCCAAAGGATATAATCCAGCTAAAAAACCTGAGTGATCAGCTTCCAAATGATCCTACCCAGAGTCTCCGAGACCATTGTGTACGAACAGAGTATAAATTATGTGATTAACTCAGCAATCCCAATCGAGAGATATAAAGTAACTATAATGAAACAGAGGCGAGTGCTATTTAACTTGCTTTACGACAACTTTCTTGGATCTTTACGACTTATTTCAGCATAGCAAGTCATGTTGTCATCTTTTCCTAATACAAATCAAGATGAAAGAGCATATACAATTTTTAAAAAAAGCCAAGTACCTTTCAATAAACATTAAAACACATTTAAACCCCTCTACGCTGGGAAAAAGATTATCAGTCTTCTGTATGGAACCCATCCACTAAAGAAAACATTGATAAACTACAACAAATTAAAAAAACAGCTGCCCGATTCATTACTGCATGGAGAATATTCAAAACTGACAAGAGTAACAGTAACACCATTAGTTAAATCATTAAACCTTGAAACACTAGAGGATAGAAGAACAAAGAGCAATGTAGTAATAATGCATAAGGCAATTAATTCTAACTTGGAAATACAACATAAACATATCTAATACAACCATCTGATAGACTTAGGGATAAAAACACTTTTCTTATTCCGTATACAAGAACAAAAACATACAAATTCTCGTTCTTCCCGTAGGGAATTCGGGCGGGGAATGGGTTGCCTGAGGAAACCAGGAAAACCAACACTTTATCAACATTTAAAACTCTATCAGAAATGCAAGACTAGACATAAACATTGGATAAGCGTGGGACGCAATAATCTTATGTATAGAAGGAGCGTCTGTAACAGGTAAGATAAGATCAGAGCCTTAACTTCAATAATATTGGTTAAATAAATTTATGAATAGTAAAACGACTTTGATAAGGTTCTGATTATCATGAACAAACGGGTGAGGAATACTGAGGAGTGGAGGCAAAATTTTAAAAATGAAAAATTATCGATATGCTCAGAGGATTTCTAATGTGTCAAATTTTAAAGCTTATCACGGTTGCCTATTTTTTAATTCAATACCTTGAAGTGATTATTCCGTTCCCCACCACGTATATTAGTATCGGGTCTATTTAAATGTAAATAAACACTATTTAATAGTTATTACAAAGGCATCTTTATCAGCTGGCAACGTAGAAAGATTAACATAGTATATATATATCTTTATATATATATATATATATATATATATATATATATATATATATATATATATATATATATATATATATATATATATATATATATACTAGTGTGTTACCCGTCAAAAATGACGGAAGTATTCATTATTGTCAAGTCAGCACCCCTTCCAGTTCTATATTAAAAGCAAAGATTTTTTAAAATTCCAAATTAGTCTATGACGCATTAAAATATTACATGTAAATAACAATAAAAAAAATAATTGTGGGCAGGAGTCCGATTTTTAAATATGTTATCTTTCTAAACATACAAATATGCAATCTCAAAGTGTATAAAAGAAAAACAAACGCTAAACTGAAGCATAAGTTGGCAAATTTCATTTGCAGTAAGAAATAATGGCTTTGCAGTTCAAAACGCATCGAAACTTGACAACCAAACGACAACCAATTTTAAATTTCATAAACCGAAAAACGAATGTTATATATTAATATAGAAAATTAATTTTATAATTACGTACGTAATATTGACATGGACACATACACAAAAACGAACATTTAATAAAAAAAAATAATATTAATCTAATAAAACATGGCTCTTTTTACTTTGTTCCCTTCACAAATTAATAAAAGCTCAAATAATGACGTCACGTCACAATATTTTATGGCTAGAAACACATTTTGTTCATCTCGAATGCACATTTTTACTCCTATATTTTCATTTTTTATCGGGAGTTACCTCGCATAGCGTCACGGACAGACACTACGTGACAGATTGCAAATTATGTTATTTAATAATATCTGTAAGTTGGTGAAAGAAGTCTTTGAGTGAATAAATGTATGACCGGAATGATGACATCGAAGACCTGTTACTAGGGAGTTAGTCTAAGGATCTCTGTAAATAAATCTCAGTGTCAGACTGATTAGTTTTAGACTCCGCAACTTCTGTCATGTCGTTTCAATTCAAAGTGTCATTGTTATTTCTCCCACTCTTTCTTTCATAAGGCTTGAAAGAAGTCCTTCATTCTCCACAGCAGATACTCCTCCCTAGCACTTTGAGGGCCTGCCCTAGAATTATCTAGGACTTTTGGAATGTTTACTGATCCCAGCTTGTAAGAATGTACTTGAAGTTATATCAACCAGCATCTTAAGACTGTTTGTAAGAATGTACTTTAAGTTGTATCAACCCAGCATCTTAAGAATGTTTCAGCCGAATGGTTCCTTATGTCCCCGGCTTTTCAAGGCCCTTGTTTTTCAGTTATTAATTTCTTGAAACGAATTCAAGTTTTCATGAAAACCTGAAATACAGATGTATTATTTATGGAAATTGAAAAGAGTCCACGTTATTTCTAATTCAATGGTAACTTCCGGATTTGTCTCAACTAAAATTTATGTAATCCTCATATTAAGTGATAGCTCACATATACCTACATTACCCGCCCCTTATATTTTTATCTTATTTTTATCTTATCTGTTACAGACGCTCCTTCCATACAGAAGATTATTGCGTCCTACACTTATAAAGTTATTTTTTAATGTTATACACAATTACATTTTCTCATTTGTGTTCAATAATTTTTGCACACGGCGTATTCCGTCCTGATCCATTTAATTTGTAGACTTCAATGATATCCATTTCAGAAATGTTCACAAGTTTTGCACACGGCTCTTGTTCTTGATTTTAGCAAAATCGTAAAATCATCAGCTGAGGTAGCGTTCCATGTTTAATTGAGATTTCTTTTGCACACGGGCCAGTGGTTTTATTAGCATTCACCTGCGAGGCTCCAATAAGATAAGGATTATACTTTTTCGTCGTCCAGGAACAAATGAGGAAAGTGGGCCGTTGTGGCGTGGACAGAAGACAGCTGTTAACTGAGTTAGTGTCAGCTAAAGTCAGGTTTAATATGTGAACTGATAAGATAGAGCGCAATGTCAGATGATTTATTTTTAATTTAAACAACAACAACAAAGTGAAAGGTATAATAATATCTAATGACAGCTGAATTCAGATTTATTAATATTTAAAGACAGCTGTGTCCGTTTTGTTAGCGCGAGTAATGGTTAGAAGAAAAAAATGGGGTTAAAGGAATAATAGAACTATTCACAGTAGAGGAAAGCTCCAAGAATAACAAAACATTTTGGGCTATAATATATTTAGATATCTCTAACTGTTTAACGCATCTCTCTTCAAGGCTTTATAGTGAAAACACTCACTTTTTTGCACTTTCCTTTATGTTTTCCTCTGCCCTGTGTATATTGCTTGTTTGAAGTGATGTCTCTAAGATTTGATTGATTTAAGACACCAAGATATATGAAAAAACAACAATTTGGACAATGTAGATGATAATAAATAGACATTGCTTTGGAAAAAAAAACTTGCTATTACTTTAAATTAAATAAGATATATAAGAAGATAACAAAAATAATCAAGACGAGTAGAACACCTAAATAATAATTAAGCCTGTACATTCTCCATAAAGTTTCATAAAATAGATTACTTCTTTTCTAACTTATGTTTGAATTCATTTTATGGTACTTTTTTCAGTGCTATGTTTGGATGTTGTTGATTGATTTTTTTTTAATAATTAAAAAATAAGAAACATGTTTCATCATCATCTAGATAAATTTATGAAATTAAGCGGCTGCTTAATGTCTTAATCTACAATGGCTAAAAGAACAACCAATTAATAATAATTAAGATTGAATATTTTCATTTGCATGTCTTAGCTCAATGACGCCATAACCAAGATTTTTATAAATGACGTCGTTTCCGCTTCCACCGAAGGAAGTCCAAGCAATATGTCTGCTCTGCGCGTTTCACAGTAGCAGATGAGAGCGGGCAGACAAGATCTTGCGACTGGCTGGATTTGACCGAAAGATCACAAGACCTCAAAGACAAATCTTTGAGAAGAAACACTTGAAATTGGCGCTTAGTCCCACGTGCAATGTCCGAAACCGTCCCAAACCGGCCTTCTGATAGTTTACTTCATTCAGATCAGCTGTTCCGAGTGTTAGGGGGCGACGCCATGCAGATCCTCCGGTGTGGGATTTGTATGGAGTTTTTTGACGTACCTATAGTGTTACCATGTGGACATACTTTTTGCCTTCAGTAAGAAAAGTATTTCAGAAACATCATCGTTGATAAAAGAATATTCCTAAATAAATTGATTAGGCGATGTTTTTTTTTAAGTTCACTCTTTAACAAATTATGTTCAGTCAATGCTATTTTTTTTTAAATAATGAATTGGTGCTACATTAATTTATTGCTAAATAAAATGCCTCACTTTAAACGCAACGTTAAGCTTTCCAGATGGAAATAACAATGTGCACGAATTATGGAATATTTTTAAGCTCCTTCTAAAAAAGTTAAAAAGGCCTTGTATTACTTGTATTACTTGTATTACTTGTATTCTTCTTTTTTCCGGAATCTCTAAATAAATGAGAATGAGAACAATAAACATTTATTTACAAATTGCCATTCGTTGCAGTTGCCATGCTGTTTGTAACATCGGTCACCTTGTAGTACTTGTAGGCTCAGTATTTTCGTTAAGATCTTACCTGTTCCCATATTAGGGTTCTGACTAAGAGCCTCAAGAGATGTTGATCTTTATCGTATATGCTAATAACTATTTTAAAAAATATATATATTTAAAAAAATTTAAAATAAAAACATTTCCGGAAAGTATTTAATTTTTTTTTCTAATCGGATGTCTTGATATAGCTGGTGAAATAATGTCGCGGCCTGGGGAAACGAGCAGAATGTCGAGTCAATTATTTTTATACTTATTCTGTATTACAAAAATGGCACTGCTTAAGCTTAGGTTTATTTTCTGTGTATTTTCAGCTCCACTTTTGTAACTCCGTGTATTTTTCAGGTGCCTGACAGAGATGTGCAAGCACGCAAGCCGTAACTGTGTTCTGAGTCCCCTGAAAGATTTGAGGATAGGCTGCCCCAACTGTCGTGTGCTCATCTACGCCTCACCAATCTTAGAGAGAAATGTTACGTGTAACTTTATCATCCAGTCATTTCTAGAGTGCCTCAGGGCCAGGGAAGGGGGAAACAAAGTGAGTTTCTTGGTCTTAAACTTAAGTAAATTATTCTCATGTTTCGAGTCCAGAATGAACGCAAATTATTTGTATTTGCTTGAAAAAACGTGTGTCCACATTATTGAACATATGATGTTATATTATTTTCTATTGCTATAACCTTGCATAGTCATTGAAACCAGTAAATATTGATACCATCCTTTATTATTATTATTATTATTATTTAATTTCCTTTTTTTTTGTTGTCAAAAGTATTTTCCTTGAGAATATTTTAGTCTTTAGCCCACCAGGAGTTTTAATTATTTTAAAACCAGCTACAAGAGTTGAGGCGTTAAAACGTTAGCTTTTCCCCTCCCATATTGTTTGCATATCTCTTGTACTACTTCCTGTGACATTTTACCTCACTTAAACTAATGCATTTGAAATTACATTTCTCACATAATGGCTAAATTTTTATTGTAAAAACATGTTAAGTAATGGCGGGTTAAAATACAGGACACGATATAGTATTGTTGTCTACCGCAAAATAGCCAGCAAAATTGTGATTGGGAAGCAAGTTGTATATCATTTATAAAAATGTCCATAATAACATTGTATTTTTATCAATTATATATGCAGCTGAGCATAGGCGTCAACACAGATGAGGTGAGGGTGGGCCCTAAGATTCGTGCCGTCAGCGACTTGGAGGTGCAACGGGTGATTAAAGAGGTGAGATTTGTTCGAACTTTAGTCTACTGACCACTTAAACTACAAGGCTAACAGTGTTTTATGTGATCAACCATCGGATTCTAATGTATCGTATGCCATTGCGTGCATTCACAGTACTAATGCTCCCTGACACGATAGATGAATTATTTGCATCAAGTTTCCACCCAGAAAAGTGTCAACTGTTAAGAGTAACAAAGAAAAAGAAACAAATAAATTCAAAATATTTCATTCATGGAAAGGAACTAACCCAAACTAAAGATGCAAAATACTTAGGAGTCATAATAAATGAGAAATTATCATGAAATCCCCATGTCAATGAAGTTATTAAAAAAAATCAAACAAAACCTTAGGCTTTGTAAAAAGAAACCTTTACAAATGTAATAAAGATATAAAACTAAAATGCTATCTCACTTTGGTGAGACCTGTACTAGAATATGCATCTTCTGTATGGGACCCATCCACCAAAGAAAACATTGATAAACTAGAACACAATCTACACAAATCCAAAAAAGAGCTGCCAGATTCATCACTGGAGAATATTCAAAACTGACTAGAATAACACCATTAGTTAAATCATTAAACCTTGAAACACTAGAGGATAGAAGGACCAAGAGCAAAGTAGTAATCATACATAAAGCGATTAACTCTAATTTAGAAATACAACACAAAGATAACTTAATACAACCCTCAGATAGACATAAGGATAAAAACACCTTTCTTATTCCGTATGCGAGAACAAACTCATACAAATTTTCGTTCTTCCCGTCCGGAATTCGGGCGTGGAATGGGTTGCCTGAAGAAACCAGGAAAGCCAACACTTTATCAACATTTAATTTTTAAAACTCTAATAAGAATGCAGGACTAAACACAAACCATAGATAAGCGTAGGACGCAATAATCTTCTGTATAGAAGGAGCGTCTGAAACAGATAAGATAAGATAAAAAGGATTTCTGCTATAACTAGAAGATAATATTTGCCATTACCAATACATGTATATTGAAATAAAAGAATATTATTACCAGACAAAATAACACCTGAATGTGGTATCTGGATATCAGCTATTAAAAGAAAGGGGTTATACCTATTACCACAAATGTGTATCTTCTATTAACAAGTGAAGTAACTGCTTTGCTCGTGTCAAAAAATGGCAGTCACCTCTTTGCCCGCCCCTTTTCTCCATGGTTAAATTGATGTCGTCAAAAGATCGGCACCCTCGTGCAGTGGTGGCGAACCTTTTTTAAGGCCACGTGCCCGAAATTCGAACCAAAACCCTCTTATTTTTAGAAAAGTGCAAACACTCCAATGAAACCATAAAAGTGGGGTTAGGCTTAGCTGATTTAATTAAGGAAGTAATATTTTAGTCGCGTGCTGGCTAATACGGCTCTGCTTGCCGACTGTGGCACGTGTGCCATGGGTTCGCCATCACTGCCTTAGTGCTTTGTTTCATGTTATCCCAGGTGGACCGACTGACAGATTCTTTAGGAAGGCGCAACGTTCTTGACAATGCATACTTCGAGATTGATGAAATCAGGAGGCAATACCTAGCCGATGAGGCAAAGAAGCAAGAGGAAGAGGAGCAACACAAGCACAAGTCTTGGTAAGTAATCTTCACAAAATACTCACAATCTACACAAAATACTCCACAATCTACACAAAATATTCCACAATCTACACAAAGTACTCAACAATTTACACAAAATATTCCATAATCTATACAAAAAACTCCACAATCTACACAAAATACTCCACAATCTACACAAAATATTCCACAATCTACACAAAATACTCCATAATCTACACAAAATACTCCACAATCTACACAAAATATTCCACAATCTACACAAAATATTCCACAATCTACACAAAGTACTCCACAATCTACACAAAATATTCCACAATCTACACAAAAAACTCCACAATCTACACAAAATATTCCACAATCTACACAAAAAACTCCACAATCTACACAAAGTACTCCACAATCTACACAAAATATTCCACAATCTACACAAAGTACTCCACAATCTACACAAAATACTCCACAATCTACATTTGCCATCCCGTCTTGCCAGGAACCACAGTCGTGCCCCTCCCAACGCACCATGTCAGCTGAGGCAACAACCGTTCTTCCAAATGCAACATCTACAGCGGCCCCGGGCCTTCAACTGGGACGCCGTCAACAACCCAACACTGACCTTGACACCGCCTTCACCTTTCCAGTACCAGCCCAACCTACAGCAGCAACCACCACTACCGCCACCTCCTCAAGTCAACCCTTATTCAAACAAAGTGCCGCCACAACAGCCGCTACACCCACAACAACAACTGCCATGCCACGTTCAATCTAACATATCACGAATCTCTAGAATGGCAACTGTCCTCCCACTGCAGCGATGTCCAGACTTCAGTCAGTTCTCAAGCTCTGTCGGTCAGCTGGATCTCCAATCAGGTCATCCATCTCGCTTGGACAATGACCCGGCCATAATGTCTTACTCTTACAAAGCAGCGGTCAACTCTATTGGTAATAATAATAAATAAACGGGCCTGCATCCATCGAAGAGGAGGGTAGCTGTGTTGACAAGGGCAAGGAAATGAAGTTTGACTTCAGGACATATTGCCTTGTTCTAGCACTGCTATGTGAACGTAAATTTTGGAAAGTCTTCCAGCAGATGAAAGTTAGAGGCAGTGTCCTGTTAAGTACACAACTGAATGATTAGTTTTAACAAACAACATCTCAGAAAGGGCTGGAGAGTAAACAAACAATGGACATTTGATTACATTTAACGCAATACTGTAGTTATGAATCTGAGGACATGGAATAGGCAAACCCATTTAATGTCTCCTACTTTAACACACGCGATTATTTTTTAATAGCTTCAACTCCAGTAATATTTCCTCAACTTTATCCATTCCCCGGGGAACAGTCCATATATGACGTCAGACACCAAGGGGCGTGGCCCGCCGAGATGTGGGAGGAGTGTTAGACGTAGATGACAATGTGTGAAAACGAGACTGGAGCACTCACTTTCATTTGGCTCAATGTATATTTAACATGTATGTGTTTGAATTTTAAACCATAAATGGGGTTGGCAATGAGCACAAGTCCATTACTTGCTTTAAATGCTTTTTTTCTTGTTGAATTCAAACTGATCTAAGTTGTTAATGTGTGTTTGTTGCTGTTTTCTTTAATATTCACCAATCTGAAAAGGTTCGAGGTTACACAGCTCCTCAACGTTTGACGTCATATATGGACACTCCAGCATATAACAAAAATATCCCGACCCTATCAGACGCCAACAGATAACATCGCAACTTAAAAACATTGACTTCAAATAGCTAAGAAACAAAAGATGGGAGAGAAGAAAACACGACAGCCCACGCAGACTAACGTAGTCCACAGAATCTAATGAGTTGTTCCATTTCATGTTAAACACGATTCTTTTGGAAGTATTTATAGACGAATGTATTTTATTATATTCTGTGAGCAATGTACAACAGCGTCCAACTGCGTTGACACCGCCCAGCTATTCTATGGACGGTGTTAGCAATAAATGTTGATATAATGCAAAATGTAATCTTGAATCTTGTTTCGATGTATACCTTTAATTTGTCAGTGTAGTATTGTGCCTCGTGACTTAAAGCATTTTTTGGTTCTCACGTGACGTCATTGTTTCTAGATAATTAAAATCCATTGTGATTGTTACATACACGACAATGAAATAAATAATGCAATCCAGACAAGACGATTCCAGGTCAAATAATAAACTTTCTAACAATTTCAATACAAGGCCCCCAGATCTCACAATCAGAAGACGATTAAAAGTCAAATCTTTAACATTCTCACTAAACCAGAGAATATCTCACGGTCAGGAGAAGACAAAGCCATCGATGGATTGACAATTTAACTGACAGTACTGACACCCTTAAAATATGCCCAATACGAACATCCAGTGGTAGTGGGCAGTGGTGGCACCTCGAGGCAATCTGTCAACAATACATCATGGTGACGTCTGTCTAGTACGACTTGGAACAAAAGTCTATTCGCTATAAACTTTTTCATTCTATTTATCTGACCCTTCTATAATGAAAATATTACGAAAATAGAAATGTAATATTGTTCCTACCACATAAATCAAAACGAATATAAAAGGAGAAAAACAAATTTTGTCAAACGGTTAAACTCATAATTTTGGTGAAAGCGAAATATTCAAAGTAAAGATAATTACTAAACTAGATTTTAAAATGCAATGCATTGTTTCTTTGTTTTTAATTACCGGTAATTAAGATACAAGACATCATTGATTAGTTTTATTCGTTTCATACGGGGTTTTCTAAATGCTATTTTATTTCCATTTTCAAAGTTTTCATTGAAGAATATTGTATGAGAGTTGTATTTGACGAAGCTAAAGTTGATGTGATTGAATCAATCCATACTTGATGAGGGCCTAAGGTTGGATTCAAGTTGGTGTGTGACGTAAGCCCGAGTTAGTCTAAAGCCCATGGAGTACACAGCAGACAGCGTAATGGAGATGTTCTCCTGCCACGTTCGGTACTGCTCATCGCTGAACACTGATGGCGACCTCTCCAAACTGGGCATGAAGGCATTACGCCAGCTCCCAGACATACCTGTACGCCAGGAGCTCGAAAGTGCATCTCGCCATAAAGCGGTTCTCACCTCTACAGGCAAGACTCTGAAATCATAGCTCCAGGATTTTGGAACCGTGTCTTTCATCTTCGACTTCGAGACAGATAAGTCGTCTCTCTTGGCGAGAGAAAGGGGGTCCTTGGGAGAGCAGGAAAAGTTGCTGCCGTCGCCCCAGGTCGTATTTAGTGCATTCTTTAACGTGAGAGCCATTGGATCAGACGACCTGATGGCGCTACAACTGTCGTCTGCACCGTATACCATAGCGTCAGATGACCTCAGAGGTCCCGATCCGTCATACTTCCGAAGGAGGTCGTTGACCTCTGTGGAGCTAGAAGAGCGCCCAGCGCCGTACTTTCTAAGCAGTGATTCTACCTCGGCGGAATAACAGGATCGTTTCTCATCCTTGTTTCTCAGAAACACCAGTGGCTCTGAATGTCTATGTCTAGATCTAGCGTCATACCTCTTCATGATTTCATCAACGAAAGAGCGATGGGCTTGCTTTGATTCACCTCCCCTAGAGTTGCCAGGTTTTTGCTCTGACAGGTTATAAGTTACTTTTTTCTCAGACTTTTTTTTGACATCGTAAGAGTCCGCGGACTTTGCTCTAACGTGAAACTTTTGGTCACAATTTCCGGTTACGTCTTCCCCTTCAACGGTTTGACCAGATTTCTTATCGCTGTAGTTCCACGTTTGTCGGGAACGATACTTTTCTGGTCTGAACGATTTATTGATTTTATCTCCAGCAGACTTATACGACGGTCTTTTCTCGGCGTGTTCACTGTCATTCCACGT
This sequence comes from Ampullaceana balthica, assembly GCA_944989445.1. Lineage (NCBI taxonomy): Eukaryota > Metazoa > Mollusca > Gastropoda > Lymnaeidae > Ampullaceana > Ampullaceana balthica. Next base: position 70,918 of record CALYLW010000598.1, on the reverse strand, counting down.
GTAGGTCTTGGGCTCAGTGGGGCTGTACGTTACTCTCTTTTCAGGCTTTCTCATTTTATCATCGACTTCCGCCGCTTTTGTGGAAGAATTCGAGAAAGTATCGCTGTCACCGGTCTTTAAATGAGATAATCCCTGTATGCTGCCCCCGTTATATTTACGGATTAACTCTTCGAGCACTGCACAAGAGTCGGACCTCTTTTCTTTGACATTTTTTGTGGGTGAATTTGCGGCTTTTGTCGGCCTGCAAGTTTCAGTTTTAACAGACTGACTCGTCTTATCGCCCGTCTCAGCGGACTTGCTTCGCCGATTCCCGCTGTCCTTCCGCGTGGGAGTTTTCACATCCCCTGATTTAAAGGTGCACGCGTCATCGTCATGACGCGCAGAGGACGCGGCATCACAGGACTTGTAGGTTACCTTCTTCTCTGGCTTTCTCGTGGCGATATCCTCTTCCGTCGATGCATGTTTTAACGGCGACTTCTCAACGTTATATTTTTTCATCAAGGCCTCCAGTTCTGCTGCCCATACCTTCCGCTGTTCATTCTCTTTCCACTGCATGGCGGTCGTCTCTGCCGACCGATAGGATTTCTCTTGCTGGTCATTCAACGAGTGATCGAAAGCCTCGTCGTCGGAGCGATCCATTCTAGGGACCTGGAGTCGCTCGTATGAATGTGAATTCGCTGAGCATTGAAAATTTGTGTTGATACCCTGGTGGGACGTGTAGGAGTTGTTTACGCTGGGTTGTAATCTGCTGCTGTAACGTGACGGCCATACTTTTTCATTAGGGCTTGGTGGGAAAGATGCGTCACTGCTAGATGTTAAGTTCATATTGTACCTTGGAGTCGATGCGTATGATGAATTAGATGACACATTCTTCTTGTATTTTGATGCCATTACGTTTTCGTGAGCAGACGTGGTAAAATTGGACCTCGGTGGTATATTAGCGTTGTATCTGGAGCTCCACATGGGCTCAGGGGGAGTGGACGAATAAGACGCGTTAAAAGAGGGCGGGTTACTCACATTATATCTTGAGGACCACGCAACGTTAACAGGGGTCGATGCAACGGAATTTGTGACGGGCGGCGTATAAAATCTTGATGTCATTGGAGTTTCTTTCGGCCCTGGTCTTGATCTGCTGCTGAGAGTGTTGTGGTAACAGAGACTATCGTCGTAGGAGATCCGATAGGGCTTAAATTCACTGCCGTGGTAGCCACTGTCCCCAGACGAATGGACGGGTCTCTCGGTGCTGTGCTTCCACCCCGAGAGTCGCGTCCCTTCAGTTCTGGATGTGTGAGTTACATCCCATCTCGTGATGTACTTGACCGGCCAACCGGAAAAGGGGCGAAAATGACAGTGTGCCATGTGCGTTGACGGCATGCCGGACAGTTGAGTGACGTGCCATTTGGCCATGTGCCTGACGTACCATCCTCCTTGGTGGCTGATCTTTGACCCGGTCACTCGATTTATTTCCCAAGATGCCAGATAGGTTGCATGCGCGTCAGGTGCGATCGCACTGCGAGATCCTTCCGACTGGCTAGCCCGAAAACGCAGACCCTCGTGGTGAAAGTTTTCAAAATTTTGGGGTTTTCTGATACAGTCTCCCCGGCCATTCAAAGACATCTCTTCCCAGAAAGAATCCTTTCTATGAAATCCAGGCTCAGCATATGTTTTAGAATGACAACGAAAATTACATCCCGCCATGATTCCGCTTCAAGATTTAACCAGTCCCTAGGCCTGTTAGCGTTATTCTACAGCCGTGTGTTACGAGATGAGGACACGGCGAAATAATGAGCCATATCTAAATTTCCGCTAAGATATTTTAGCAAACACCCAGTGAAACATAAATTTATTGTGTACTGAAAAATTACGTGGTGTTTCTATGCCAATATTTTTATGGGATAACAGAGCGGTGCTGTTCAAACTGTAGATACATATCCAAAGTGTATTCTGTCTTTCTTTAAAATCTCCTTGCCAAATTGGATGTTTTTAGTTCTAAATAATTCTTCAGCATGATTTCGGGCTTCATTTCTGCATCCGCATCATCTTTTGGTCCACGGACGAGATCAGACACAACCAAATAGATTAAATCTCTAATTCTATATTGCGGTTTAAAAACTCTTTGCAATACTAAAACTAAACACAGTTATTATTTTTTTAATTGTTGTATCCTTTGTTTTTAAATTCTCTACGCGTTAATCTCCCCTTCATTTGTTGATTACGTCCCCGTGGTCAAATAAAATTCCATCTGATCGAGTTGTGCTAAAATGCTCCCTTTAGGATTTCTTAAGCCCAAAACTTGTAATATCACCCTCCAATGGTTCCATTTCACATTTTAAGAGGTGCGTGAGACCCGGTAAGGGAAATTGAAAGACCGCAGATCTCAATCCTAACCAAGATGACGCCAACCATATTCCTTGAAATTCGTCTATAAATAGAAAGAAAAGATTAACATTATTTAGGGCTCTTTATATAACTGTCTTTTTTCAAGTTTTAAAAACCTCTTCTTTTTCAACATCTTATTTGAAGTGAAAAAATCGCTAGAACTTCAATCAAATTTAATTACTTTAGAAAATAATCAAGTTTCTGTTGTATATCAATGCATACATTTGAGACACTTACAAACAGGTTTAATAGCTCTTTTAATAGCAGGACTTCCAAATAAGAAAGGTTTTTATTTACGTTATTTCCCTCTTCGATTCGAAAGTGTTTTTTTACGAGTTATGATTTTTGTTTTCATTTTAACCATAATACAACACCCCACCATATGACATAAATCAAACAAAATACGACCAACGTTCCACCACACACTTTTTATATTCTATTTTAATTTTATTGTTTTAGCTAAAATAAAATAAATGGTAAAGTGTTGTTTTTCTCAATTTTTCAAAATGTGATTGTATCTCTATTCTATATTTATTTATCTAATATCTAAATTTTCGTTGCAACTCTATCCCTATAGGGGCCGTCCATAAAGTGCGTCACGCTATTTTTGACCATTTTTAACTCCCCCCTCCACCCTGTCACACATCTCGGACACCCCCCCCCCTAAAGTACGTCACACTTTCAAACAAAAATGTTGTTTTTGATTAACAAAATAATCAAAATTTAATATAAAACAGCGTGACGTCACACATGGCCGGAAACCCCCCCCCCTGTCACAAACTGTCACACTCTCTTACACCCCCTCCCCCCTCTGGAGCGTGACGTACTTTATGGATGGCCCCATAGCCTATACCTATTGACCTGGCGATCGAAGAAAACAAAAACTTCATACATTAATTTAGTAATTCAAACATAAAAACACTTGTTTTAGCCAATACCTTTTAAAGATAGTGGTAGTGGAAGTAGCATGTCACTCTCTGGACAGAGATAGGGTCAAAATTTAATATTTCAAGGTTGAATTTAGATATTTGATTTTTAGAATCCGAAGTGGCCTAGAATAGTCATGATTGCCATTGACATTCTGGTATTTTATTGATTTATTCCCAATAGATTTCACGTGAGAAAAGCGTTGCCCACGTTAGACTATATGCACTTCTTTTGACTGATCATAAGAAACAGAAATATTGGTTCGATCATGGATACTGTGTTATTAGCAGCGTGTGCTGGGTATTCCATCTAATGGCACAATGAGTGTACCAGTTGACCTTTCAAGTGTGCCATCTGGACAGCAGTGAATACCGTCACTGCTAATCTCAGAAGGCCATTCGATGTGTCAATGAAATATGCCGCCACCACTAGATCATAACCATTCAGTGAAAGGGCGTTCTCACGCAGTGATAGCTTCCATTTTCTTTTTGCCTTGACGTCATTTCCTAGTGAACGGAAAATAATCTTTTAAAAAACCAATTCAAGATGAGCTCGATTGGTTAGTGCATAGGTTTAGAGATATCATTGAATTATAATTGAAAAGTTTTTCTGTGGGCGATTAATGATTTTTTTACGAAGTGACTGTAACAAGCAATGAAATTTAGTTTAATAAGAGCTTCTGAAAATGAAAGTTTCGTTTTTATTTAATTCTTTTTGCGGGTAAAGTTGATTAAAACACAATAGTATAGTCATCTTTGGGACGGATCAAAAGAGGGGCCACGTGATCAATTAAGCTTTGGCCTCATTCAATTTAAAACATTAAATAAAAAATATTTGGACGTACAGATGAATATTGAGAAATCCATACTTCAATAAGTAAGGGAAAAAAATCGTCTCATCCTCTTTTGTTGCACTTGCCCTCTTCAAATTATGTCACGAAGACCAGTGGTTTCCAAACTGTTTAGTTTCAAAAACGATCATCAGACACGAACATGCGATGACCAACCGTGGATTAAATATTGCAGTAGCTTTACTGGTTCTTCTAAAGATACATAATCTCCTATGGCACTACAGCCCATGCAGGCCCCAGGTCTGCTCCACCACATCCTTCCCTTCGGATCGATCCATGGCTTTCCTCCTCCATGCCCGAACCCCCAGGTGGTGTATGTCCATTTCCACATCATCGATCCTATCCGTATGTTTTTGGTCAGGCATGGGTCGAAATACAGAGTAATCCATCCGTATTTCCGTATGTGGTTTTGTTTTCGTAACAGTTGCTTTTTACATGACATGGTCGTCAGCCGTGCGCACAACCATCGGGGGTGGGGGTGGTGATGCTACTTGTAGCTCTCAGGACAGCTGCCTTTGTTCGGGTTGGGTCCCGAGCCTATGTGGATCCCCCCACTTCCTGCTAGTGCTAAGCAGCAGGTTCTGATTTTGGTCCGCCCCGGGTATATTATTTCCCCGGTACCCTCCATAACTGGTGGGCTTTCCCCTATTCGCCACCTGGGGAGGCGCTCGACAGAAGATAGGTATTTCCTCACGAACTAAATGTACAATAATCTTGTGAAAACATAATGCGAAGCGAAATTGTACCGTTGTATTTTTAGCTTTGGGTACGAATACTTGTACGAATTCCACAGATCGGTATTGTTTACATAGATATATTTGTTTCAGAATTTGAACATTTATTATGTCTATCCACACCCATCCAACCTTTCCTCACACTACCTGGCCAGAAGCCAACAAATCTTGTATCACGGGATTGTGACCAGGTAGCCTATGCCTTGCACGTGTAAGGTTTTTGACCCTTGGTCGCCGTGGTCCACAATGATTTTTACTCACGATTTCTAAATTTTCTGGGTAAATTATTTCTATTTGGATAATCCTCCGCACACCGTTTAAAAATGCAATATTTTAAAAATATTTCAGCAAACCACACATTATAGCGAACACACTGTCGCTTTGAGCTAAGACTAAGCCCTTTAAAATAAAGTCAACTGCACTGAAATTCAACAGCTGAATTTCTCTACGAAGAATTTTCTAATCACGACCAAACTCACATGGTAGCAAGTTGGCTTTTATCTTATCCTAATTGTTACAGACGCTCCTTCTATACAGATTATTGCGTCCTACGCTTATCCATGTTTTATGTCTAGTCTTTCATTTCTATTAGCGTTATAAATGTTGATGGCATGTTGGTTTTCCTAATTTGAAAAGGCAATCCATTCTAGGTCCGAATTCCAGACGGGAAGAACGAGAAAGTGTATTTAATTTGTTTGTTCTTGCGTACAGAATAAGGAAAGTGTTTTATCCCTATGTCTATCTGAGGCTTGTTTTAGATTATCTTTGTGTTTGGCTATTAAAAATCAGTAATAATAATAATAAAATACTGTAACAAAATCTTAACCGATCAGAAATTGTTATAGAATCTTTAACAGACGATAACTATGACACAACCACTTATATAAAACCACTCTTTTATTTTTCAATTCTGTTGTTATACACTTTGAACATCTTTAATAGGATCCATTGATTAGAAAAACACTATTGTGAAGTAAATTGCCTGGAAATAAGAGACCTTATCCAAGGTTTTCAGAAAACCCAGATAATCATGGTTTATTAAAAATTTTATTTGCAATTTGTATTAAAAGCGATGGGGATATATTTTGAAATCAAGATTGGGATGGGTGGTGCTATGCAATTTAAAAATATGTGTGTTCTTAATCACTAAACAACCCACCTGACCATTATTGGGACATAAGTAATGCAGAGCCCCCCAAAAAATAGCTGAAACAAGGAAATATACTGTCGTCTTAGTTTAATAATAAAGCTCAAATTTATTGTTTTCATTACACAATATGTTTGTGTATTTTATTTTAAAGCTGTATCGCAGTTCTATTCTATAAAATATGCCTTCAACTCTAAACAGAAACTACTGAGTTTTATATAACTGTAAATGTTTTTTTCTTTGTCTACCCACCCAGGCGTGTGCTCTTCACTTATAAATATCCAGAAGTGTGTTCTGCATGTATAAACAGCAATTTGTGTGCTCTGCACATAACCAGACTTGGGCTCTTCAATTATAAATAATCAAGACATGCTCTACATGCATAAAGTCATAAAGTATAAATCACCACATTCTGCCCATTCAAATCATCAGACATGTCCTTAGTTTGTAGAAATTAGGGCTGACCAGGTTTTTACACCTTTTCCAATGGGGTGAAGGGAAGGTGCACTTCTAAATAAATATTATAATTTTACTATAACAATGAGAGGCCGGTGCATTATTTTACTATAACAATGAGAGGCTAGTGCAATTCTAAATAAACATTATTTTACTATAACAATGAGAGCCGGGTGCATTATTTTACTATAACAATGAGAGGCTGGTGCAATTCTAAATAAACATTATTTTACTATAACAATGAGAGCCGGGTGCATTATTTTACTATAACAATGAGAGGCTGGTGCAATTCTAAATAAACATTATTTTACTATAACAATGAGAGCTGGGTGCATTATTTTACTATAACAATGAGAGGCTGGTGCAATTCTAAATAAACATTATTTTACTACAACAATGAGAGCCGGGTACATTATTTTACTTTAACAATGAAAATATAAAACTGAAGTTTTGACCAGGACCAATTTATTGCATACAAATATGTTCTCAAAGGAAGAAAGTTGACATGGAACGAAATAAATAACAAACATACAAGATAAACAAAGCTTACATTCATCTGGCAGTTATTACAAATTGATCTGACATAGTCATTGAATGTGTAACTCTGACATAGCCATTAAATGCTTAACCGACATAGTCATTTTTTTTATATAATGCTAAGTAATTATCACAACAACATAAAAATTATGTTTAAAAAATCATCATCAAATCTTGGATTAAAACAATAGTTCTGAAAAAGCCCCATAGTGCAGTCATTCACTGACATTTTCATGTTTTATTATAAGCCAGAAAGCCACACAAAAATTTCTCATTCCTCTTTCTGATAAAAAAATTTCAGATTTCTAAAACAATTTAATATAATTTTTAAAAAGTATTCAACAAAATATATTTTCAAGGCAAAAAATTAAGGTTAACAAAGAATTATTTGTAAACATAAGATTAAATAAGAAGAGTTTAGAACAGTTCAGTGGTTCTCAACCTAAATTGAATCTGTTTACCAACCAATGAAATGTGCAAGTCGATGCTTTGACATCTGGTTTGTTTATTATATCTAAATACAAAAATTATTCTTGAATTAACAAACTTGTGACAAGCGTCATAACTAAACTCTTAAAGAAGAAATTATTATTTTTTAGTGCATACTTTAACCTTGACTAAGAAGAGAATTATAAATTCTTGAATTAAAAGGCCATTTTCCTGTTCAAAACTAAATAAAGCATGGAATTTTAAAATGAAATTGAGACAAACAATTTAACTCATGTTGAAATTTTGAAATTGCTTTTTATCCTGCTTTGCGTATTTGAACTTTTAACTTAATTTTCAATGTAAGTTAACCCTTTTGTAACTTAAATTAGTCACATGAAACCCTTTGGTAACACTTATAGAAACAATAAGTTTGAGAACCACTTGGTAACAAGAAATAAACATGACAACCTTGTTACTACCACTTCCCTCCCTTGCCAGATTTCTTCTTCTTCTTGTTGGCCTGGACCGGCTTCTGTTGTCTTGGTCCCTGAGGTAAAGGTGTAGGGGTGGGGGTAGAGTGAGGAGAAGTTTTGCTGGCCGAGGCTGAAACACGGGGCGATGCTGGCTCACCTGATGCAGGCTGCTTGCTGGCATCTCTGGAATGATAGGATTATGTTTATTTGAAACAATGTACCTACAGTTTTTGGAAAAGTGTTATAACCTCGCATTATTTTTTAAACATATGTACATATATATCAGTAACACATACACAAAGTGTCATAAATTTTTCCATGATCCGGATCCAAAAAAAAATTGTTTTTAAATAATTGTATTTATTTTTTAAATGTCAGATCAAGCATAGGAAGCAATAATCTTCTGGATAGAAGGAGCTTCTGTAATGTAAAAGTTAAGATGTCATACCAAGTTAACATTTGACCAAAATATAAATAATTTTGTGAAATGTATAATAAAAAAGGGGTCAATAATTAAACTTTTATAATGAATTCACCCCCTTCCTAAGTTTTCAAAACATTTAAGGGAAGTTATACATGTATTTCATGCCTAAAATTATTTAAACACAACAAAAGTTTTATTAGCAATTTATAATTTATACTGAATAGGATTCCAAAATGAAACCAGAATAACCTGCATGAACAAAAGTTTACGTTTTATATTAATTTAAAAAATGAAAAGATTTAATAGTATAGGTAGTTTAATGGTATAGTTTCCATATAAACTTATTTTGGAAATATTTTGCTCTTCTTCGGCAGTTTTAATGTTTTGTTTTACTCATTTAAATCTGATTTATTGTTGAACTCGTTAATAATATTAAGATTAAAATCATATTTTTTGTACTTAAAATTTCAGTATGATGGAATGTATGCTATGAACTGTCAATGTCATAGGGTCATAAAGATGTTAATCTGGTGTCATGAAAATTTAATTGGCCTTTGCTAAACTGAATACTATAAGCACAAAGCAGACATTTTATATTATTTTAAATCACTAATAAATTACATTTACTACTTTTTTGTAGAAAATTAAAGCCAAATATTTTGAGTTCATTAAAAAAATCATTTTTTAGGTATTGTTTTAGTTTTTTTTAATAAAATCAGTGTAAAAAATGGTTATGGAAATGTTTTTTTAAAGATATTTTTGGTATTACAGATGATTCACAGAATATCCAATTTTCAAAGTTACTAACTAAAAATTGGATTCCTATTTTATTTGTCAAAGGCCCACAATCAATACTGTGATCATTTTGATTGACACAACAGCCTATTTGTATATGTTAGTTCATAATTTGGAAAGGTAGTAAATTTATGTTGAATACTCTTATTTCTGTTAAAATTTTAAAAAGGCACTTACAATGAATCTGTGATTGCTTGAGTAGCAGCTGATGTGCCCTGAGTGCCTTTCCCTGTAAAATAATTATTGTTAAAATGTAAGCCTTTTTTGTGGCATACAAACTAAAACCATTAAAAATTGTATACTTTTACTATGCCATTATGGTTTTTTTATCCATATAATACCAATAAATAACCTTTTTTTCTCAAACAGTTCAAAGATTATATTAAATATGAAATCATAGGTTTTTAAAATTTCATGTACTTTCTAAATAAACATTCAGTAATCACCAACTGGCACATCTATAAATTTTGAAATTGTAGTTTCTGTGTAGCCATTAAAAAAATAACATGTAACAAAAACATCACAACTCACCAATGTCTTTCTTTTTATCCTTCCGTTTGCCTCTGTAGTATGACCTCTCTTTGCGGGGCAACCATCGTTCTGGGTCGATGTCACTTCCAGGTTTGCAGTTTTTAGGGAGTTTGCCTTGACAACAGAAAAGGGAAAACTTAAGGGTATGCCAAAACATTTTTCCTCCAGGGAATTGTTTTTAGACTGCTAGACTTCAAAATTGAAGTCCCACCCTATGCTAAATCAATCCATTGTAGAATCAACATTCATGTAGCCTGGTGCAAACCTTGATTATGATCCCTGAAGCACTGACCCATTTCTTTTAAATCTCATTTCAATGCTGTTTGAGGACATATACCATGAGATGGAAACCTATGCACTTGTGAATTTATCCCATGACTTATGCATTTAATAACGTATCTAAAATTTAATATTTTATGGTTTTTTTTACCATTCAAATTCTAGCTTTTTAAATATTCCCAATACTTTTTTAAATTCAAAACAAACTCTTGCTAAAAGTTGTAAGTAAAATATGGGATGAAACTAGAATAATTAACTAGTGTTACAGTTTTTTCTACTGGTGGTTAAATTCTATTTTATTAGCTAAGATATGTAGTAGAAAATGAATAAACTTAGCAAGTGACCTACCTCTTAGCTAACCTTAACTTTTTTATACAAAATTCATTAACAAAAATAAATGAAATAATTATTAATTAGATTCAGTTTATAATAATTTTTTTAATTCCAAATTTTTTCCAAGATGAGGAAAAAAATATTCCTGTTTCAAACACAATTATCACAAATGACTTGATCTAATCAAGAGAATTGCTTTAAAATGTTTATCAGTCATCCTTTGTTGAAAACTTTTGTTTCAGTTTCGGTAACACAAAATCAGTTTAACAGCTGTAAATTCAAATTTCCATCTCTGTGCTTCTTTTTAACAAAAATGGAGCTCATTGATTAATAGGCACATCATGGAGCTTACAAATGAACAGATTTTAAAACAGAAGATTGCCACTTTCAATTCTATCAGAATCTGAAAATCTCCATTAAAAAAATGCTTCTTCATGTCACAAAAAATTTTGGGAGAAAATCCAGGTTGACATTTCCTGGGATTGTATCTCAAGGCTCTTTGAAACAGTGAAAATGAGAAAAGTTTCCTCCTTTCTGTTGTGACACAAAATTGACAACTGTGACAGACAGGTATGATCTGACAGCTGTGGATCAGTTATTTCTGTTTTCAGTGAGAAAATTAGCAAATCTTTCAACTGAGACAGGAGTCGCCCTTTTCCTCCTCCCAGCCAACTTTTCTCTTCCATAAATGTAACACCCTGAAGCTAATTCCTCTATGGGTTATAGTCTTTCAAACTTTTTTCACGTTCATGAAAATGTGGTTCCAGTTGTTCCCTGCATGTTGCAAACAGATACTAACTCTTACGTTTTCTGAAAGTCAAATTGAGATCATGAATGAACACAAGCATCGTGAAGCAATCATGAGATCAGCGGACTCATTCAGTTGCAGAAAATACCACAAGTTAGCTGTAGCCCTTTGTACTCTCCAATTTCTTCTATTCACCACACCACTGAACTTGCAGAAATGCTGTTAATTCCAAATGGACTTTCTTAGGACACAAGTCATTTGCTGCTTTCATCATAACCTCTTTGATGATGTTGCCACCAGTCAATGGTTTTCCTCATTCTGCCAACTTGTACACTAGTTTATAACTTGATCTCCTTGTATTCTAAACATTAGATTTAAAATTAAGTTGTAGCTCAGCATCTCTAGTTCTATAAATTTTTATCCAATCAAGTAAATTCAAGTAGGGTTAGTGGGCCGGATGAATGATGTCATAATTTGGTTACCCTGCTTGTAAAGATAAATTCTACGTTCTATAATTCCTTTTAAATAATCATGCACATGTTTTCAAAAACAAATTAAAGTCAAAACAAGTTACAAATAATGATACATTGACAGTGACAAACCTTTCTTTTTCTTTCTCTGCTTTTTCTTCTGCATGAGAGTATCTCCAGACTTTGTGTCCCCGGATCTAACAACAGAAATTGAAGCCTTTATTTATAATCACAATAATTTTAAACGTTAATTAACAAAGTTTCACAATGATTTAATAAAAATAAAAAAACAATATTGACATTGCAGTCCCCCGTTTTACTCAAGATAAAGGAGCTGTGTGCCCGGCTCCTTGCTGGGAAACATCGCTATAAAAATTAACAATTTATTATTATTATTAAATAACTAAAAACTGTACACAGTATGAAAAAAGTAAGTGACAAGCACAGCAAGCTTTCACTTTGCAAAACATTTTTAAAGAAATATTCAACAAGTCTTGGTACTTTCAACACTTGTAACAAGATAATATTACAGCTCTTGGTAATACCAATGTTTGTACCCAAATAATAGTACAGGTAATAGTCCTGTCAATACTTGAACAAAGATAATAGGTGTTAGCACTTGCACCACAAAAGTCAACTATACTCACGCCCCAGGTGAAGCCTCTCCTTTAAGTGGTTGTTGTTTCTTCATGTACTTTGGTCCAAGAGTACTGAATGATGCTTCTAATGCTTCGACATCTAGCCCTGATATAATTTTCACAACAGGTGGTAGATCTTTACTTATTCTGAAAATTTAGCTAAGGAGTATTTAGTTGAATTTATAATTCCCCATAGATATTTATGATTAATTCTTTAAAAAATAAAAACTTTAGAGAACAGTTTGAGACTTACTTTAACTCAGTGCTTTGAATTTTTTAAAAATATGATTAACAAAAAATAATTTTAAAATAGAGCAAAATAATGTTTAATATAAACATGGCATCAGGATACTGTTGTGCTTTGGCAGGATCAAATTGGGCATACGAGGAAATTAACTGGGCTAAAACCAGGGCATCTCCTGGGTTGGCTCTAAAGTAAAAGAAAAAAATAAAAGAAAGTCCTGAAACGCATTTAATTAAAATAATTTTTAGTTAAATTAATTTGTATACTTAAAAACAATAATTTTCATAAAGTCAATTAAAACTCCCTTTAGCTTAAGACTCCTATTAGCTATTTAATTTTTTCATTTGAATCTTTGCATAGAGCTTAAAAAAACAAATTTGTGTGTATTCTAAGCAAATAGTAACTTACTTGCGTAAATCCTCCAGCATCTTTGCGGCTTCTTCAGCCTTTCCATTTTTCAACTGAAAATCTGCATTAGCTCTTGTCAACGTCATCAAGGCAGGTGACTTTGGCTATTGAAAATAATATTTTTGATTTTTGAAACATAAGACTACATTTAATACATATAAGAGAATTTTCTTATCTGTGTTAAAATAAGGTCCAGAAAGTTTGTTATTATGTAATATTTACAAGGCTTTTAATATTTTTTAAAAATACAAAATAACAGGAAAATTTGTCAAGATTGGTTGTAACTTAATGTCTAACAATTAAACTTACATCATTTTTCTTGTACCAGTTAACAGCATCAATAAGGACCTTTGAGGCAGCATCTTTGTCCTCCTGGCTGAGATACAGTGTGACAAGAGTAGAAACCTAGCAAGAGATATAAATAATTTTGTTACAATCATTACCCCTAACTGGAAGGAACAAATCTTGATGAGGTGGATAGCTTTACATACCGCGGTAGCATCATTGACATACAAGGAGGGACAGACGCCAACATAAGAGTGAGAATTGGCAAAGCGAGAACAGCATTTAACCAGCTAAAAAAATTCTGAAGCTGCAACAACTTAACCCTCCAGACCAAGGTCAGGATATTCAACACCACAGTGAAGCCTGTCTTGCTATATGGGGCAGAAACATGGCGAACAACATTAGCCAGTTCAAAAAAGCTACAAACATTTATTAACTCGTGTCTCTGAATGATTCTCCAAATCCACTGGCCCAACGTCATCCCCAACGAGGACTTCTGGCAGCGCACTCAACAAGAACCAGTGGAGGATATAAAATGCCAGCGCAGATGGAGATGGATTGGCCACACCCTCAGAAACCCTACATCCAGTATAACAAGACAAGCCCTCACTTGGAACCCCCAGGACAAGAGAAAAAGGGGTCGACCCAGAAAGACTTGGAGAAGGGAACTGGAGGCAGTTAACAAAAAGAGTGGGCAAAGCTGGGGACAATTGGAGAGACTGGTGCAGGACCGGGATGCCTGAAGAGCCTTTGTTTGTGGCCTATGGCCCAGATGGGACTACAGGCCATGATGATTACCCCATCTAATCTAAATACAGAGATTCAAAGGGCTTTTCGTTGTCTTTGGATAACAAATTGATGATGTCAGTTTTTTTTAAATCAAAATAAAAGATTTTTTTAATGCCAATAATAGTATACTATAATAATTTAAATAATAGCATACTATTTCATAAAAGTTTTAAAATAAACTCTAAAATGACTCCACACACTTACTACTACCAGTGACTCCAGTAAACTTTAAACATTCAACTTCTTCACATTCTAGAACATATTCAACTCAAATTCCCTATAACTCAAGATTAAATATTCATACATGCAACAACAAAATGCTTACATTTAAATAATCACTTAAACATTTATTTCCACATGAGATCACAACTAGTGTGTTAAACTGAAAAGGAATTTAGATTTAGATGGCAATAGAAAGGGAAGCTTTTATTTACGAAAGGAAATAAAGTTATGGATAATTTAATATATAAATAAGGGGCAGAAAGGAGGGGTTTTTTTTCTCTCTTTTTTTAAAAGGTCTTTGAAAACATCAAAAATAAATGTAGATATATTTATACAAATAATATTACTGTAATGCGCAATTAAATCAGAGTCAATTATTTAAAAGCTTGAGGCATAAATGCCAATTAAAAAATATATTAAGGCATCATAAAAAACCATTTTTAAACATATTTTACAAACTAAAATTCTATCTCTTAGGACATCCAATATACTCACTATTCCTGGCTTAAATGCTCCTTCTCCCAAAGCTTTGAGGGCATCACATGCCTGATACACACTGCCTAGACTCAAGTAAAGTTGAGCGATGATCATATGGGCCTTGAATGCATTTTCAGGTCGTGTCTTGATATATTCCTACAAGATTTGAACTATTTTAGAACACAAATGTCATGTACATCGAAACCAGAAGAATCTTCAAGTCATGCTAACCCATTCATTCTTTATTACTCCTTGAAGTTTATGACTAAACCGAAAAAATTCTTATCAATTTATGTTTTTGAAAACTCTGATATGATAGGGATGTCTCCCGATCAATGTTTTATTCTTAAAACTAGGTAAATCTTTTCAGTAAAGTTTATTCATTTATTTTGAGAATTATAATTATACTAATACAATAAATTAAAAGCTTGATTTACTTTATGGTAATTATTTTAATATTTAATGAATTTTTAATAAAAGATTGAAACAAGTTTTTCAAAAATGTTTTAAATCTTCTTATCAATTTAAAGTTTGCAAGATAAATTTTTATTTTTATTATAAGTAGAAATGTCATCTTAGGGGCTGTCCATAAATGACGTCACGCACCTAGGGGGGGGAGGGGGGTCACACTTTTGTGACGTTGCGTGACGAGGGGGGGGGAGGGGGGTTGAAGAAATGTGACGTCACATCAAAAGGGTAACTTTAAAATAAAACTTCCACTGAAATATTTGGTCCCTTACAATTTATTTAATGACTTTTTTTTTCTTTTTTTAAAAAAAAATCAGTGCTTCTCAATGTGCTGGTCGGTAGGCAATCAGACGCTGGTTGGCGTATGCTATCAAGACACGAAAATTAAATCTAGTTATAATCCATAAGTTTGAGAATCCACAAGATAACATATGAAATTGTTACACTGCGTCGTTTGATGTTGACATCAAAGCATTTGTGATCTAACCGCAGCTCCGTTTGGTTCTCTCAGGCCCGTTACCACAAAATATACAAGTTTATGTATGCGTTACAGACTCTAGGTCCTGCTCATGTGACTCGGGGATTTGGGGGAGCGTCTTTAGCACCCCCACCCCCCCCCCGAAAATGCTACTGGTGAGTTTTACAAGCATGACAAGTGTCTAAAAATGATTTGAATAGGATTATGTGTAGATATTTTAAGTCAAAACGACACGGAATATCCTTTTTCTTTAAAAGGGGAGGGGGGAGGGAATCTATTTGATAGAATTAAAAACGTTTTAAGTTTGATATAATTGTTCGATGGTTTTTGATAAAACGCCCCTGGCCATTCTAGTCTTATAGATCAGTGCTTCTCAAAGTGATGGTCCGCGGGCCGATGCCAGTCCGTGGGCCATCCGCTGCCGGTCCGCAGATGTTCTCAAAAAAGGACAGAAAAAATTGTCAGTGCACCGGTCCCTGGTACAATGGAAAAAATTCCTGCTGGTCCGCAATACTAAAAAGTATGAGAAACACTGTTCTGGATATAATGGTAAATGAGCCCATTTAAAATTAGTCAAGTATTCATTAACTTTATTGAATGCATCAAATTCTTGACATTGCAATTCGAGAGGAGAACAAAACAACTTTTCTTCTTAGCTCAGTTTTTAAGGCATTAATTTTAAATATCACAGAAATGATACTCGATAAAAACAAGTCATGTGGATTAAGATTATTGTCACTCGTGTCAATATAAATGAAAGTAGGGTAGATTTAGGTGTCTTCATATAGTGCGTAGGTAAGAAATCTACTAAGTTGTCAAATTTTTAAAAAATGCATTTTCTGGATGGAACCTGTTTAATAATGGGCATATGTTCCAAGCGTACACGTACACATGACGTATTTTAATATATCTAGCGGATTGTAGTGGATGTTATATGTCCCAAATGAGTCTGCATTACCCCCAAGAATTCCCTTTTTGACCCCAGTTCAGGTAATTTACCTCTGTTCGCCGACCTCTGTCTTACGGGATGCCCGTCAGTCAATTGAGGGATTTTTAAAAAAATACATTTTAAAAATGTTATTTTTAAATAATTTTTTTTCTAAACAAAGACGTTAACCGTGATGATCAATAGTCAATGTTTAATTTGTATTCATTAAAATAAAATATAAGCTAAGGATGTTAACACAGTTCCTTTTCTGAAGGCCGGTTAAACGGTTTTTTAAAAATGATTCACGCGGGTTACGATATTACAATGTAGATCTTCACTAAATAAATAATTAATACTTAAATGACAAAAAAAGTGTTTTGAAATACATGTATACTTATTTTCAAATAGAAAATAAAGTTGGTTTTTTTTCTTTGTTATTTTTTGTCAAAGATTTGTGACGTATTTTTAGAGGGGGGGTCTAAGTTTTTGTGACGTCGCGTGACGAGGGGGGGGAGGGGGTAAAAAATCGGCAAAAATTGCGTGACGTCATTTATGGACGGCCCCTTAATAAAAATTATGATATAAATAATTGATCAAATAGTTGTTCAGGCTTGGGGTCACTTAATTTTTTTTTCAAATATTTTTTTAAATTTTAACAAGTTTCATTTTAAAGAATGATAACTTTACTATTGGACTAACTCCATTAAATCGGTTCAGTGTGACATGATTAAATTTCTAAGTTAATTCATTCAGAGCAGCCTGGACTTAACTCATTTGCTACTAAGCACAAAACCCATAACACCCCCTGAAATACTAAGCAAAGGGAGATCACTCTCAAAAACTTGCACCCCCATGTTAATTAAAAATATTTTTAAACACCTAAATGAAATTTAAAATTACAAAATATGCATTAAAAAAATAGAGAATTGGATAAGCTTTCCAAAAATGTATGGGTTGATGCACTTTAATTTACAAATATATTTTATTAAAATCCTGGAATAAATTTTTTTTAAAAATTACATTGTAATTTTAGGGTTTTGACCTCCGTTGTCTGTTATTTATTATTGTTTCATGGTCTCATGAAATTTTGAGAAACAGTAGCCCTTGTGTAGTTGGACCTGGCATAGATGACAGCCTGCTGTTGTTTCTCTGGTTCTAACACTGCCTATCTTATTGCCATCAGTGGAGCACTGATAGAAGCGACGTTTGCGCCCTGACATGGGGCTCAACATATGCTGGCTGTTGTATGGGCTGGATCTCCCAGAGACACTTGGTGTGTCAGGTTGCCTGGATTTTGTAGCTCCAGACAAAAGCTGGTCTAAAACAGCCTTCCTACACATAAGATGATTTTGTGCAGGAGAGTCTGATCCATCATTTGGCCTAGCACTTTTCATCAACAGAAAGCTGTTGATCATGGAGAGATCTATGAGGTACCAAAATATATACCTCCACCACTTGTTACTTGATCTGATAGTAGGCACGATGCTGGCCTGCCAAGTCAACCCCAAACATGCCAGAATTGTAGGTCATGACAGGCATTGGGATTTCGATGTCCACCATCCCTTCTTTCGATCGACGTTGAACAGTGGTGACCACAGGGTCAGCATTGGTCGAGATAATATTGACCTGCCTTTTATCAGTCCATTGTGTGGCAACCAGTAGGCCTTTCTGCTTCATTTTTAAAGTCCCCCTCTTCTGCTTTGATTTTGGCAGAGGCCAGCCTTTTCTGTTGGGCCTTATTGTAGCACAGCTGTATGTTTTACACTGTAAGAGGTCCTCTGGGAGTTTAGGGGAGGAAAAAAAGTTGTCGAAAAATACCTCATGGTATCTATCTAAATATGGTTCCAGCATGTTCATAACCACATTATATCCTAGGCCATGATCTGTTGTTTTGCTCTTGCCAGTGTAAATCTGGAAGTTGAGGACATATCCACTTTTAGCCTCCGCACAACACCATATCTTGATCCCCCATGGGGTTGGTTTGTTACTCAAATATTGCTTGAACGACAAGCGCCCACGGAAACCAACCATTGCCTCGTCAACAGACAGTGTCGTTGAGGTTTGTATGCTGTTTGGCATACATTCCTAACATGATCCAAGTAGTGGCCTTACTTTGTATAGTGGATCATAATTAGCGCTGTTCCTTGCTGGAATGCGCTCACTATTGGAGAGGTGAAAATACTGCAGTATTTCTTCATAACGAGTACGACCCATCACATCCGCAACTGCAGGGACTCTCCACATCTTATCCACTGACCAATACAATTTAGTTGTTGGTAACTTGTGAAGTCCAAACATGATATTTATGTAGAGGAATTTACATATGTCCTCATTAGTTACCTCCTTCCACTGGGTGTTTTTCTTACCCTTGGCCGTTTGCCGCTGTTGAGCGTATCTGTTAGTTTCAGTAATCAACAATTCTATCATGGTAGAGTTCATCAACAGCTTCAAGTAGTCTATGGGACTGCTGTCAATAAGGAGATTATGAATTCCCCCTATTATCTCATTAAAATTTTCCAGCTTGTCTACAACACTGGTCAAATCGTCTGACCATGAATTAGTAACATCATCTCCATCACTTTCATTAGAGTCGCTTTGATCAGAATCAGATTTATCAATATCACTATCACTGTCTATTTCATTTTGGTCTATTTCAATATCTGATTCCTCCTCATTATCTGAATTATTACCTTCTGCATAATTAGATGTTGAAGCAGCAATTAAAGAGTCGATAAATTGTAAAGCCATTGTACGACAACTTTTAGAAAACAAAAGGTGGGCGAGACTACAATCAGCTTATAACTTATAGATAATCAGATAAGTAGATGGCCTGACAAGACGTAACAAAACAGCAAACTTTTCGACAAAGAGCCTTCTTCAACAAACAAACAGTACAAAAACAAATAAAACGAATATAAATTATTATAAAGAAATTAAAACTTAGCTGCGGGTGTAATCCAGAGCCAAAGAAAATCAGAAAACACAAGTTCAAATTTCCCCAAATGGAGTCAAATTTTTAGCCCACGCAGCTTCTAAACTATAAATGGCAGAAACATCCGTTTTTTTAAAACGAAATCAGCGTTGTTTCTACTTTTTAAAAAGCCGAAAGCTATTCGCAAGGTAACAATGCTTCTCGCGGGATGATTTTTTATATGCGCGTTGCTAGACGCCATGTCGCATTTGGGCGCATTAGTACGGAGGGGGGTATGTCGCATTAGTAGCAAATAACCCTTGTACTTAGCACATCAAAATGTCCTATAACTTTCTGTTCATGTTTTGTTGGGGGATTTCAACTCATCTTAACCAGGCATAACTGTTCTCAATCCTTATCTTCAGGCATTTCTTATAGATCAACTCTAATTGTGAATGTCTTAATTCTATTATTCACAATGATCTCCGCTCATTTATTTTACTCATTTTTAAAAAATCTAATTCCCTACTCTTTTAAGTTTATAATTCTCTAAAATTATATTATACTAATCTTAGTGGAGGTCAAATGAATCAGTTTTTTGGGATCAGCAGTCATCTTCCAGTTGATAAGCCTTGCATGGAATTCATTTTATAAACTTGCAGATTTAAATTTAAATACATGTTAAAAATCGCTGTTATTTCTATAATTACCTTCAGCAAAGCTATAGCCTCATCATTTTTCTTGTCTCTGATGTATTGGGCAGCTCTGATCATTAGAGGTGCATCAAGGTCTGGATACTGGTCAGCTAACTTCTTGGCTAGTTGATGGCACTGTTCACTCTGGGATTTTGTAAGCTATATGTAAGCTCTCAGTGCAAGTTTATAAAAAATGGTCTAGTATTGTATAAAATATATTGATATATTTAAAAAACAAATGAATTAACACGTGTAGAAGTAGTGGATTAAATCCATGGTTTAGTTAAGTCCCTAAACTTTAACAATCAATACTATTTAAGGTACCTGATTGGAGTACATATGGACAAGACATTGGTTGATATCAATATGCTGACGTTGTGCAGACACTGTCTTGTGCTTCAGGTTGTCACCAGTGGCAGCCTTAATCTTGCGTTTTGAATCAAAGATGTTTTGATCCTAAATTTATAAAAATGGAGAAATTAACATCTGTATACTTGTTCACCTTCAATTTGAATGTGAAATTGACTTATGACCTTCCTTCAGGCTGAAATCATTTCTAAGACAATAAGTTTCTTAAATAGTAAATGAATAGAAACTAATAAGATTTATGTTGAAGTTTTGATCAGAATGGAAAGTTATTCCAATAAATTGTAATCTGTTTAGTGGTTTATCTCAATACATACATACATTTAGTCAATCATACAACTGGAAAAAGATCATTTGAACTTCAAATAAAACGGCATCCAATTAATATTTTAGTACCAAGCTTTAAACTCATTTACTTCAAAGAGGCTCACTTAATTTAAGTACATAAGAAGCCGGTTATGTCACAGGCCAAGGGGGTTGCCAAAAAGGGTCAAGATAACCAATGATCAAGATAAATTGAAAACAAAGGCAATATATTAAAATAGGCTTAAAACTGCTTTATGAACATGATGTGCTTGAAGCAATAAAAGAAAATGCACATGCATGTGTTTTTGGAGATAATTTTTTTTTACACACAGGCATCTTTTATGAATGAAACTCTAGTAGTATAGGAGTCATAATGAGGTTAAATGGCAGCTAATTACAACTAGTCTGCACGTGGTAGTCTGGTATTTTATATGATTGTAAACAGTTACCGGTCCTAAGATCAGAGGAACATTTTTTGTAATCTTCCATGTGCTAGTAAACAAAATCCTGACTAAAACAGTAATTGCATGTACCTTGTTGATTGTAACCACGTTGTTGGACACAACAGCAACAAGCCCAGCATCTGATGGTTTGGTCTTCAAGACCAAGTTGTAGAGCTGGGAAGCTTGGTCATTTTTCCCAAGTGACTGGAAGATGTAGCCCCGTTGGACCCTGGAGAGAATATCCTCCATCAAATTACAATTATAAACATACTTCGTATAACAGCAATGTATGAAACTTATATTTTCTAAACCTTAAATCTCTTCACGACTCTTAAAACTTGACATCAGTTGTGTTATTGGGCATGTCAGAATAAATATTTTCTTGAGTTGGCATTTAAATTAATGAATGTTGGAAGAGAATTCAGAGTTGTGGGAAGACAAAACAAAAATAGAACGCCCACCATTTTACATTGGAAATCAGTAAATAAACAAATGTCTCTCAAAGGTGATTAAACTATAATAGTCTATATGCACTAAGAATTTTCTTCTTTTCAGCTTGTCAACAAGTTGTATGTCAATATCTTCACTCATTTCATCTATTCTTCTGCCAACACTATTGTTACAGAATGACAAAGTTTTTATGTCAGTGCCATTTTTTTCCCAGGACCTTTTAAAATTACGCTGTTGATGTTTTTATTATAGTCTCTACAACAATGTATCATTTTCCTTTGATGTAATGATGAGTAAAGAAATTTGATAACTTGCCTCAGTACAACTGAAAGTTGCAGCATGAGCAGTACATTGAGACTTTGATTTTGCCGTTTTTCAAAATTTCTCTTATAAGTTTAAAAGTAATTAAAATCTGAATTAATATAAGACTTAAGATGACCTTATCCCATCAATTTGTTTGTCAAGCATTGTTGGCATAAAAGACAAAAATGTGTCTGTTTATCATGGACCTCAGGTATGCAACCAAAATAAGATCAACAAACAACTAAAAAAAGTAGGTGTTAAGACAAATATAATGTCGAGTAGAGTAAAAGTAGACCAGGGGTGCCACTCACTGGAAGCTGTGAACCCTGAAATCTCTTTTTTAAAATTTCTTGAATCCTGAAAATTTAAACGTAACGAAGTGCCACTGGCCACTGTAATTTTCATTTTCCAACCACTTTTTACCATTTCGACAATATTTATATTATATATATAGTATAGGCTAGGCAGTATGTACAATACAAAAGAAACATGCCTATGCCTATTTAGAGTATCTATAATATGGAATCCCCTTACAATATCTTACACTAATATTTCATTTTATTTATATATTATAATATGATTAATTAAATAAATTATTATAATTTTGAATGTTATTTCTTTGTTTTAAGTCATTTTATGGGCTTGTTTTGAAATTAACTTAATATATTTATTACATAAATTATAGTTTAAAGTAGGTTCAAAGTTTAATAATTATTATTGTTATTAGACTAAAGGCCTTTATCTTGTACTAATACTACTTATACTGTTTAACTTGTAAGAGTAGAGGCCAAATAAAAATGAATAGTATAAACTAAAATTTAGGTTTGGTTTAGAATTACAATTACTACTCCCATTGCAACTATTGGATTATTACTTAAAATCAAATTAATAAACGAGAAGTAGCCATGAAAATTACTATTATTATTTAGCAGTATTGTCAAAGCACAAAGTCAAAGTCCTTAGCCTTGGCTTAAAAAACTGGAACTATCGTAATTTTTTTTTAATTGATTATCTGTACATAGTATAGCATAGTAGAGGCATAGGCCTAGCCCTAATTTAATTGTATATTTTTTAAAATATCACTGAAAAAATTAAATATTAATTAATGTCTTTTCAAACCCAGTCAGTTTAGATGCAAACCGCAATCTTTTTTTCTTCATGTTACGATAATTAATGCATGATAAAAAGAAAGTAGTAGAGACACTTCTAGTTCTAGCGAACATAACGGTCAAACTTTTACTAAAAGTAAGAAGATGAAAAACTGCTGATGCCATGTTAGTATTTATAAACCGTAAAATGCTCATCCAAAAGCACAAGTCTTACGTAATCGGTAAATTTTTTTACTTTTTTTAAACTGTGACCCTTTCAATTATTTTGTCTAAGTTTTTCCTTATGTTTTTTATATGCGCAGAATGATGCACGATCGCGCGACAATGAGATAGCAAAAGGAAGGGAGAGGTCACGGGACCCATCCTATTTATAGCGAGTTCGCATCTCACCGAATAGGCTTTCCGCGCTTTACGACCTTTTCCCCCTTCTTTAAAACCAAGAAGCCAAATTTGAAAAACTAAACTCACAAATCCGGGAAGAGCGAGAAAAAACTTCGCGAATCCGGAAAGAGCAAAATCAAAAACTCGCTAATCCAGAAAATAAAAATATTTAGCTTCACATATCCGGAATAAACCGGAGCGGTGGCACACCTGAAGTAGACTAAAAATGCATATTTAATGTACATTTTTTTATACATTTATCTCACCACAATGTAACATATTTCATCATTGTCAATGCAATAATGCTTCGGTCAAAATACTATATTTCACGTCGACCAATACTAAAATGTGTTCAAACTGTATGTATTCAACCAATAATTTGGTTCAGTGGTGAATAAATATACACTTAACATATATTTAGTTTTTTTTACTCTTGCTGAAAAATCCTCATTAACAATAAAATAGCAGCCCCCCCCCCGAAGTGAGCCCAAATTGGGAACCTATAAATATTTAGTATCAGAAGATACATTTATATACAGAAAATACATTTTATGGCTATGTTGCCCGACATTATTGAATTTAAAAACTAACAATTACAACAATAAAATGTTGATTTGAAATTAAGTAAGTATATTTGTAAAAATTTTAACATTGAAATCATAAATCAAAACCACCCACTCCAGGTTGGGAAACCCTGCTTTTCGAGCTAATATTAAATCTATAGTATTTGCATACAAATTGCTACCTGATTATAGCAAGCTCTTCATCCAATTCCTCCTCTGTTAAATCACCATCAGATTTTAAAAGTTCTGAAACAATATTGCTGTTGTCAGTATGCAGGCAAAAAATAAATACAAAAATCATTTTGAGTTAAATTTATGTTTTAATTAGAATTCACTTGGACTCTTAAGATGTCCAACAGATATGTTACCTTCAGCTTTATCTAGTTTTTCCAAAGCTGTCTTCAGGTCGCCTTTTCCAATGTAGTAACACGAGTTGTTGTAGCAAATTTCATAGGAGCTTTCATCTGTGTCTGGACAACCCTGGATGTTTGTAAAGTCATAATACTTAAGACAACAAACATAGTGGAATTTCTCAACATTGCTTTTCTTTAACATATATTAGAAATGTTTTTTATAAAGACATTACATTTAAGACTTCTGTTATTTACCGTATCTTTTTTATTCCACATTTGTAAAGATGCCACAACAGCTGCCAAATTAGTTTCTCTTTCAGAGTCAAAGTCATCCTGTTGATAAAAAAATAAAGAGTAAATAAAAAACCTTTTCTTTTTTCAAATTGTTTGTGATTTTTTAATGAATAAGTTTTTTTAAGTGCAAGATATATGGTGATTTTAAAATTCCTGCAATATGTTGCTTTAATTTTAATACTATTTATATTGAAAAATAAGTTGACAGAATTTTTACAAAGAGTTGATTTATTTAATTTCTTTTTTTAAAAATCAAATATTGTTAACTAATTATTAAACAAAATGGAAATAAAGAAATGTTGGTAATAACTAAATATTAACAATAACAATGGAATGGCTTAAACTCATTAAGAAAGACCTGTGAATTCTTGATGACATCCCTATAGAGACTGTAACATTCTTCGTACTCCTCAATTCTGTATAGCTGTGATTAAGAGAAAATATTATGTTTGTTAAAAACAATTTTTTAGCAAATGGATGATCAATTTTGGAAACAATATCTTTCCCTTGCTCATCTAAAACTATGCTTATTTAGTAGCTCATAAGTAGCAGTCACCACCAAAGATTAAAATTTAAAAATTCAAGTAATTTTTATTTAGAACAAAGTAACAAGGACTCTTCATAATAATAATAATAGGCTCTAATACTAATAGAAATTGATTCATGGCAACAAACAGGCGATATTTGTAATGATACAAATGGTTGCTGCAGACAATTTAATTTATTTCCACCTATAAAAGCTGATGGCCCATATACAATTGTTTTTCTTGATTACTCTTAACAACTAGACAATATTCCATTCAATTCTGATACAGAAACCAATAATATTCAAAGCTTGATGAATGTGCTATTTTTGGAATAAAAAACCCCGTAAAAATCAAAGTTTTTGACTATAAATCCTTTATATTTTAGACATAACTAAAGATATTGATTATGTTCAACATAATATGCACCACGCGCCAGACTAGCGTAAACATTTACAGATCGGAAAAATATTATAAAAGTATGTTCAATATAATACGCACCGCGCGTTCAATATAATACGCACTGCGTGACAGACTAGCATAAATATTTACAAGCTTCATAAAGATAATCTAAAACTTCATTAATTTAATTACAGCACCAGACCTGCCAACCGGCCTAGAAAAAAAAACTGTATAGGGGTCCGCGCGCCGAGGCGCTGGTTTAAGAACTACACACTAAACAACTATATAGTAATATAAGTTACCTCCCTTATCTTCAAATTTTAAGAGTCTACAGAACACCACAGAATATGAGAAAAACATTACTGGGAATGTTTAGTTTACATTACGTACAGATATCTACACTAAAGAATATCTATGTTTTTCACATGGAACAAGATGCTGCATAGAGTTCAGTTTTCCAGCATTTCCTTAGTACTAGTGGCCTTTTAGAACTTGTCAAAGAGTTCATTGTTCAATGGAAGTTAGCTTTGCAATTGATTTTAGTTAAATATTAAAATCAATTTTTAGTAATTTTAGTTAGATAGAGTGTCCGTATCAGAATTAATGCTTCCCCTTATTTCATTGTAATTTTTCTGGAAATATTTCTTTGCCTCTAGCATTAAAATTAAAAAGATAGGTAATGCCAAGATATTTATATCTTCCAATATCAATAAGAAGAGTGGTAAACAAAAACTTTCGCTCTCATATCATAACTGAAACTGAATTTCCGATTCCATCAACAAAGTAATTGTTAACATTAACATGTGTAGATTCACTACTTTCACTTTACTAATTTATCAGCAGTTGTAATTTTTGCGTTAAATTATATTTATTGTTATGTATAATTAAACCAACCACTTTTAATAGATAATTGGGTCTGGCACAGATTGCAAATGTTTCGCAACAGGGTGATGGCAAAATAAATGAGTGTTTATCCAAATACTGGTATTGTTTGAAAAACGAATTCTTTATTTGTTTAGTTAGACCAGTCTTAGTACTAGTACTATCACTCTCAAGCTTAGTCACTGGAAATACTTTTTCAGCAGGTTTCTTCAAAAAATATATCCCCTTTTTTTAATCATCACAGAACAGCTGAATTATTTGTTTTATTAGTCTGGTAAAAGGAAAAATGTACTATCTGTACAACGAAAAAAGATTTAGATATGGCGGTTCACTTGGCGTCCATAAATAACGTTCACTTGGATAACGGAAGTGCGGGAAAAAAACATAGGGAGTGGCATTATCGATATACACACTTTCTTTATTTTTCAACTTTTATCGTTCTATGATAATTTTTTTGTTACCACTTTCAGATTTTTATGACGTGATAAATGGTAATGGTAAAAAAAATCGGAATTTTATAGGTTTTGTTGGAATTTCAGAATTAGGGGTAAAAAATCTGTATAATTCCGGAAAAATCGGAATGGTTGGCAGGCCTTCAACACATGCGATCGATGTGAAATTTTGATACATCATTTTTATCATCGCCACAAGTCTGCCTGCAAAATTTCAGCTCGATATGTACAGGGAAGTGATTTCAAAATCGATCCAAAGTTTTTGCGGCAAGCAAGCAGACGCCACAAGTTAATATAAAGGATTTTAAAAGGACACTCATTGATAGCTAAAATAACTCTCATAAAAGAAAATTATAGGAGGTAGATTATGATAACATGATTTTAATTAGCTTACAGACTTACAACTTGACAAAGGAGTTCTTTACTGCGGGTGTTATGGGTAGTAATTGATCTCAGAGTATTCAAAGCTTCATTTGTACGATTCAATCGATACTCACAATAAGCCTTTTCAAATTTAAGGATTCTGAAAGGTCAGCAAATAGTTAAGATAATAGTAATTGTTTACAGTTTAATTATACAGAATTTGACTGCAATATGGTTTAAAAATAGAATACAAGTGATACGAAAGATTTGTGTCAATAATGAAACAATACTATTGTTAGCATTATTAGTAGACAAAACAGGTACAACACGTTTCAGCAAAATGCCTTTCACTAAATAGCTGTGCCTACCACAAGTAACAAATCATGGTTTATTTTAACACTTCCTCATCAATAGAAAAGTTTAAATTACGTTATTGATGAAATAGCAATTTATTTTTTTTTAAAAATAATATAATAAGTATAACAGTGTGCAAAACCAGTTCACAAGTTTTTGTGACATTTATAACATGCTCAGAGCCAATGCATGAATGAATATCAAAGTGCCTAGTTATACATACCCAGTATGTGTTTTATCTTTATTTATTGCTGTCAAGGCCTCATCAAACCGATCCAAAAGAAGTAAACTAACAATTTTACAATTGAAAGCTTTAAACTCTTCAGGATTTTGTTGAAGAACTGAAATAAAAAATGTATTATAACAGCAACGGTGATTGATTAATTTTCCCTTTCACCTAAGCGGCTGTGCGGCCACGCAAATATCTGACCGATGCCACGCAGCAGTTCAGAATTATTGGGAAGCAAATTTAGATCAGAGCTAAACAAATCTTTTTTAAACAACAGCGAAATCCTCCTTGCTGTCCCTGAGAATAACGTCTTCTCCACCCACCCCTCATTGTATTCAGGAGAGACAAAAATCTGCGAGACCTGCTTGTACACAGCCTCCTAACTACTCCACCCTCCCATTTGGGTACTAAACGTGGCCTTCGTCTTTGAAAAATTTGTCCCTTTGTTACCCAGACGGACCAGATTGTTTTCCCTACAGGGACATTTTAGGTTAGGGATGGCTTTCTTTGAACTAGCCACAATATGGTCTACACCAGTGCTTCTCAAAGTGGTGGTCCGAGGACCGGTGCCGGTCCGTGGGACATCCGAAGCCGGTCCACAGAAGTTACCAAGAAAGGACATTTCGCTACCAGATCAGTACAGGGAAAATAGTTCACCGGTCCCAGGTGCAATGGAGAAAATTCCTGCCGGTCAGCAATACTAAAAAGTTTGAGAAGCACTGGTCTACACCATTGTGTGTAAGCGCTGCTCCACCAAATACATTGGTGAGACGGGGAGGATCCCATCTTGTCATACTGTGGAGCATTTACAATCAATTACACTAGAGAAACAGTATCCTGTCTCCCAACATTTCTATGGACACGACCATATTGGTGTTGATGACCAGACTGTCACTGCTATAGTCTCCTGCTCAAACACACCCGGCAGAGTCAGTATGGGAAATAGGCTTAGGACTTAGGGGCCGTCTATAAATGACGTCACGTGGATTTTGACAGATTTTTACCCCCCCCCCTCGTCACAAAAACTTAGAACCCCCTTCCAATAAGACGTCACAAAGCTTTGACCCCCCCCCCAAGCCATATTTTCTAATTGAAAATTAGCATGTTGCAAACTATTTTTTTAAACTATGTATTTAGTGTAAGACTGTATGTACTCTAATATCGTTACTATGTGTGAAGCCATTGAAAACCTCATTAAGTAAATTGCAAGCAATCAAATATTTAAGTGGAACTATTATTTCAAGTGTCACATTTTGATGTGACGTCACATTTCTTAAACACCGCCCTCCCCACAAATGCTTGACCCCCTCCCCCCTAGGCGCATGACATCATTTTTTATTTATTTTCACTGGCAGGTTAATGATTCGCCACGCCCACTCTCTCCTTTGCTATATATTAGCATATATAATCTCTGAAATACTCATCCTATTGCTCTTTTTGGCTCTGGATTTCACTGAATCACTGCAGTGCTAAGTTTTAATTTCATTTTATTAGTTTTTGTCTATCTGTTCATTGAAGAAGACTCTTGCCAAAACGTTCGTTGTTTTGTTATGTTTTGTCAGGCTAATACATACCCTGTTTGCATGACAATGTCGACAATGACATATATCTACTACTTAATCGTTTTAAAGTTAAAGTCTATTAATATTAAAGTCAAGTGAGATTCAAGTCGTTTTCAGTCTAACAATACTCAATACTAACATATGGATAAAAGGTTTATACGTTAGCAGAAAAAATTCAACACATTATGTATCTCTAATGTAATTGTACTGATATTTACTTTTATTGCATATTCTTATAGCTTTCTCATGTTCTTGCTTTTGCAAACAACGATTTAATTCGGCATACAAGTTTGGAGAAGCAGCTCCCGGCTGCGCCATGTTGATAAAGAACTGCCTATCTGCAAAACATTACTTTTCATTTAGCAGTAAAGTACGATATCCGGCAACAGAATTTCAGCAATTTGGTACAAAAAATTATTATCTTAATTTATTAAAATTTTGGGTGACACTTTTACAGGCCCAACGCCAAAAAGGGGGTGGGGTGGGACTCTGATCGGGAGTGCTATTTAGAAAGGGGGCCCTTCAATATTGATTTTTAAATGCTGATATTGTGTCGCCAGAGGGCAGAGGGACACACGAAACAGTTGTCTGGGGCTCGGAGCCAAAATACCTTTCAGACGGCGTGCATGTGTCATCGTTAGAAAAAGAATATGTAGGGCCTATAAATATGCGACTTAGCAAACATAGTTTCAAACTAAAAGGCATTGGTGAATACAGCCATTGTAGAGTGTAGAAATGGTTCAAACTTTTTCTAAGATGTATTTTTTCGATATTTTATTTTTGATGCAGCATAAGCTTATAATGTGTAGAAAATACGTAAAAGCAAAAGTCGAGTCGTTGTGTGTGCGCGTGTGTGGGAAATAATAAATACTAGATGCGACCCGCGGCGTAGCATACGCCGCAGACGTGCTCATCATAGATAGTGCAAA
Source organism: Ampullaceana balthica (assembly GCA_944989445.1). Taxonomy (NCBI): domain Eukaryota; kingdom Metazoa; phylum Mollusca; class Gastropoda; family Lymnaeidae; genus Ampullaceana; species Ampullaceana balthica. The sequence goes on along the minus strand of CALYLW010000598.1, from coordinate 40,598 downwards.
GAACGGAGGGGGGGGGTGAGAGAACGGACACAAACAGCCGCACGAAGTAATGAGCGAGTAAACGTGGAGACATGCGCACTGTCACTGGGGTTGTTGTTACAGTTACATGTCCCCCTTACTACCATCCCTTGCCAACCATAAACCCATAAACTGTGATTGGCCGACCCTAGCGAGGGTTAGTCATGTTCGCAAAAAAAGGAGGAAAAGAACGGGCAGAAACAAACGTTTTTAAAAATTAAAAAAAAATGTTCCTGCTGGGGCTTGAACCAAGTACTTTCCGCGTGCATAGCGGACGTGATAACCACTACACTACGAATCACATGTTATTCGGTGAAGAAACAAAGCAAGTTACCGCAAGAAAAATTGTTGCCTCCACCTTTTTAAATCCCTTATATTAACTTCGCGGCCGTCTCTGTCTTGGGCTCGGCCGGCGGGCGGGCGGAAAAACAGAAGTAAAAAATGACCCACTTCCCATAATCCGATCGAACTGAAATTTGGCACACGGACCCGTCTAACCTAACAATGCATCGTATCAAAATTTCAGATCGATCGAACGTACCGTAATTAAATTAATGCATTTTTAGTTTATCCTTATATGAGGTATGTAATTTGAATTCACGGTTGTTATTGTTTTTTTGCCACGTGAAATTTTGAGCTGACGCATTGAGGCGACCCAACGAAGCGACGGGCGCTTTTGTTTACATTTTACGTGTCACTCTGAGCTCGGTCAAGCGAATCGGTGACCAGACTTTTCCCCTCTACCCCCCCCACCCCTCCCCCCCCACCCACCCCTCCCCCCCACTAGGGTTATGAAGCAAAGTTGAGTTAAGACAGATTCAGTCTGTAAATGTTTGAAAATAATCAATACTGTTAGTTATGTCTCATATATAAGGGATTTATAGTCAAAAACTTTGTTTTTACGGGTTTGTTTTATTAAATCCCTTATATTAACTTCGCGGCCGTCTCTCTCTCTCTGTCTGTCTTGGGCTCGGCGGGCGGGCGGGCGGAAAAACAGAAGTCAAAAATGACCCACTTCCCATGATCCGATCAAACTGAAATTTGGCACACGGACCCGTCTAACCTAACAATGCATTGTATCAAAATTTCAGATCGATCGAACGTACCGTAATTAAATTAGAGCATTTTTAGTTTATCCTTATATGAGGTATGTAATTCAAAATTCACTGTTTGTTATTGTTTTTTTTCTGCCCAGTTCCACGTGAGTTTGAGTTGACGCCGACCGTCGTGTTGACGCCGACCGTCGTGCCGACACCCCCTCGCATCCCACCCCCATTTATTAAAGACAAGGGACATCACTCGGTGTCAGTCTGTAAATGTTTGAAAATAATCAATACTGTTAGTTATGTCTCATATATAAGGGATTTATAGTCAAAAACTTTGTTTTTACGGGTTTGTTTTATTAAATCCCTTATATTAACTTCGCGGCCGTCTCTCTCTCTCTCTCTCTCTCTCTCTGTCTTGGGCTGCGGGCGGGCGGAAAAACAGAAGTCAAAAATGACCCACTTCCCATGATCCGATCGAACTGAAATTTGGCACACGGACCCGTCTGACCTAACAATGCATCGTATCAAAATTTCAGATCGATCGAACGTACCGTAATTAAATTAATGCATTTTTAGTTTATCCTTATATGAGGTATGTAATTTAAATTCACGATTTGTTATTGTTTTTTTGCCACGTGAAAGTTTGAGCATTGAGGCGACCCAACGAAACGACGGTGCGCTTTTGTTTACATTTTACGTGTCACTCTGAGCTCGGTCAAGCGAATCGGTGACCAGACTTTTCCCCTCTCCCCCTCCCACCCACCCCTCCCCCCTAGGGTTATGAAGCAAACTTGTGTTAAGACAGATTCAGTCTGTAAATGTTTGAAAATAATCAATACTGTTAGTTATGTCTCATATATAAGGGATTTATAGTCAAAAACTTTGTTTTTACGGGTTTGTTTTATTAAATCCCTTATATTAACTTCGCGGCCGTCTCTCTCTCTCTCTCTCTCTGTCTCTGGGCTCGGCGGGCGGGCGGGCGGAAAAACAGAAGTCAAAAATGACCCACTTCCCATGATCCGATCGAAACTGAAATTTGGCACACGGACCCGTCTAACCTAACAATGCATCGTATCAAAATTTCAGATCGATCGAACGTACCGTAATTAAATTAGAGCATTTTTAGTTTATCCTTATATGAGGTATGTAATTCAAAATTCACTGTTTGTTATTGTTTTTTTTCTGCCCAGTTCCACGTGAGTTTGAGTTGACGCCGACCGTCGTGTTGACGCCGACCGTCGTGCCGACACCCCCTCGCATCCCACCCCCATTTATTAAAGACAAGGGACATCACTCGGTGTCAGTCTGTAAATGTTTGAAAATAATCAATACTGTTAGTTATGTCTCATATATAAGGGATTTATAGTCAAAAACTTTGTTTTTACGGGTTTGTTTTATTAAATCCCTTATATTAACTTCGCGGCCGTCTCTCTCTCTCTCTCTGTCTTGGGCTCGGCGGGCGGGCGGGCGGAAAAACAGAAGTCAAAAATGACCCACTTCCCATGATCCGATCGAACTGAAATTTGGCACACGGACCCGTCTGACCTAACAATGCATCGTATCAAAATTTCAGATCGATCGAACGTACCGTAATTAAATTAGAGCATTTTTAGTTTATCCTTATATGAGGTATGTAATTCAAAATTCACTGTTTGTTATTGTTTTTTTTCTGCCAGTTCCACGTGAGTTTGAGTTGACGCCGACCGTCGTGTTGACGCCGACCGTCGTGCCGACACCCCCTCACATCCCACCCCCATTTATTAAAGACAAGGGACATCACTCGGTGTCAGTCTGTAAATGTTTGAAAATAATCAATACTGTTAGTTATGTCTCATATATAAGGGATTTATAGTCAAAAACTTTGTTTTTACGGGTTTGTTTTATTAAATCCCTTATATTAACTTCGCGGCCGTCTCTCTCTGTCTTGGGCTCGGCGGGCGGGCGGGCGGAAAAACAGAAGTCAAAAATGACCCACTTCCCATGATCCGATCGAACTGAAATTTGGCACACGGACCCGTCTGACCTAACAATGCATCGTATCAAAATTTCAGATCGATCGAACGTACCGTAATTAAATTAATGCATTTTTAGTTTATCCTTATATGAGGTATGTAATTTAAATTCAAGTTTTTTGTTTTTGTTTTTTTTCTTCCAATTCCACGTGAGTTTGAGTTGACGCCGACCGTCGAGCCGACACCCCCTCACGTCCCACCCCCATTTATTAAAGACAAGGGACATCACTCGGTGTCAGTCTGTCAATGTTTTTTCCCTTGACGATTTGAATCCCTTTAACTCTGTCCTACTTAAGGACTAGAAACGGTTATCTTTTATGAATTCAATAGAAGACTTCGTTTGCGATCGTTCTGCTATAAATCTTATTCTTATATCAGTGTGGTATACCATAATTTTGAAATTTTCTTAAACTAGATGGTGACTTTATATTATGAATCCCTCGTCGAATTATATTTATCAATTTAGTGATAAATTAAGATATGGTATACATCTAAGATAAGTTTGTATAGTCTTGTCCTGTCCATGTGTCGTGTGTTATCGAACTGGGCTTGTATTGTCACTAATAGTACCTGTTGTTAGTGGGTTACGCGCGACTTTCACATCTTGTCTAATCATCTTATCCCCTGATTGACCAACATACTTGAGCCTATATTACCAACTTAAACAATACTCATCACTATTCTTATTTTGGCCCAACAAAATGGAACTGAGGATTGCTTCGTACATAAAATTACAATACGAATCACTTTTATTCATAAGCTTAAACTCTAATCAAATGAATCGATTTGCAAATCAATACGGCCCAACAGAACTACTTATCACCACTACTATAAGTAAACCCAAACATAACACAACTTAACCCACCAGACCACACTTATGCCCCCTTCGGATTACAATTTCTATTATACACTAGCCCATTTCCATTTGGATAAAACATCTCCCTAACTAAATCGCATGAAGCCAACAACATTACATACTTATATCCCGCAATCATACGATCTATCATACCCCCCCTCCCCCTCACCCCCACCTACACCCTGCCCCCATCCCAACCACCTCTCCAGCCTACATGACCACCTACTCACGATAACCCCCCCCAGCCTCGCTAACCCCCGCACATGTTCACGCCTCCCACCCACCCTCATGCCCGATCCACACTCATCCCAACACCTCTCCGGAGCACACATCATCACCCCCCCCCTCCGACGACAATCACCCACCAACTCCCCTACCCCCCATACCCCCCCCCAACACTCCCCCCACCCCCCCTCACCCATGCGCTCCAACTAGCCCCCGTGCCCATGTTAGCCTTCCCACCCCCCCTCCGCGAGTACACCCGCGCCACCAACCTCTCCCACAAACCACCGGAAACCCCTCTCCTAAGCTCGCCTGCGCCCACCTTCTTACTCCCCCCCTCCCTATAACCTCCCTAACCGCCGCGACCGACTACACAACGTCTCGTCATCCCTACTCCACTCACTTCCCACCCTCTCGCAACGTGGCACCGCACTCCCTCCCCCCAATCCTTCTCGCCCCCTATCCCACCTCGAGCACCATACCACAATCCGCCTCGCCTGTCACCTCCCACACAACCGGCCTCCACACGTCTCCCCCTCTCACCACATGCGCCCTCCCACCACCTCACCACTTCGTCGACAACCTCCGTCCCCGCTTCCCACCCTAATTACCACAATCCCCGAACGCCCGACCCCACCACCCCGCCAACTCAATACCCACCTCTCACACAACCACCAACCACCTACATCACACCAACGCCCGCCACCGCCCGCCCCTCGCACTCTTCCCATACTCGCCCCTACACCTCTCCGCCCTCCTGAACGACTCCACCCCACCCCTCGTCCCCCCCATTCCACCCCGGTACCCCACTCCTGGCTACCCCTGGAACTAGACCCCACTCCCCCCCACCACCTCACCACCCCTCCAACCCCTCCTGTCCACTCAACTACGTATGTCCACCCCCTGCTCTAGGCGATTCATCCGTAGCCCACCTCGTCCCACTCCACCCCCCCGACCGCCCAGCTCACTCCCCCCCACTTCCACTATTCACTGGCCGCCTCTCCCTACCCCGCCGCACCACACTATCACTCCCCACCAAAACTACAACCACCTCCCCCCCCGCGTCACCTCCCTTACCTCCCCACTTCCACCGGCTCCCTCCTAAACTATCACAGGTCCCCCCCCCACCTGCCTCACGCCTCAGACAACGGCGCACCTACCCCCAACGACCCGAACCCAGCTCACCCCAGCAACCGCTCCCCCTCCCCCCTACCCCCTCCGCTCTCCCACCGGCCCCCCCGAATCCATAACAGATCCGATACTTCTCCCTCAAAGCCCCCGCCAACCAACGCCACCCACCTCACCATGCCTCCAGCCCCCGTTCCCCGACCAGCCCCAAAACCCCACCGCTACCTTCCCCACACCCATTGCCGGAATCAACCCCCAGCACCCTCTATATACCCCATCCTCCCACTCACCGGACACTCCATCCCGCATTACCCACCCCGCAACCCCACCATCCTCTCCTGACCCCACTCTCCCGATGACAACCTACCAGTTCCAATCCCCATCTCAACCACCACACCACCCACCCGCCGATCATCGACCACTCCCACCCTCGCCCGCACCTCCTGACACACATCCATCCCGCTGCCCAACACCCCCTACGGCCTCAACCGCCCACAGGCACTCGCATCGCTGAAAACCCCAAAGCTCCCCCAACACTCTTGCCACTCCCTCTCACTCCCCACCCCAGCTCTCCCCGCCCACCTCAGCCACCCCTCCTTCCGAATCTCCTGCCAGCCCCCCCGCTCCAGCTGACCCACTTCAACTACCACCTCCAAAACCTACCATCCCCCCTACCCCCCCGCCACAGCTCTCCACCTCAGCATCCCCTCGTCTTCAACCTATCCCTCTCGGCAGCCCCCCCTTTCCCCTACCCGCAACGACCCCCACCTGTCCCCCGCGGCCTCCTTCCTCCACCCGCTCCCAACCACCCTCCGACCACTCTCCTCCCCATGACCAAACTCCACGCATCGACCCCGCAGCCCGTCCGACTTCGCCCCGGACCCCTGAGGGACTACGAGATCTATCCCTCCACCCCTCCCCCCGACTCTGCCCCGCCTCCAGCCCCCCGTAACCTACACCACCTCCCCAATGGGAATGCCACCCACCACCTCCAGAACCTTCTCCCCCCCACCCACGCTCCACCCGGGCTCCCCTCCCTCCAACCACCAGTCCCAAACCCCCCCCCTTCGCATCCGCTCAAATCTACTTCCCTCCTGCACTCACAACCTCCTTCCTTCCCGCCCCAGGCCCCCACTCCTACCACCCTCTTCCCCACGCTCCCTTACCCCATACTGTCAACGCCCCCTCGAACCCACTCCCACCCCCCGCTCCTCATCTCCTCCCTCCCCCCTCCGTTCCAACAACTCCCCCCCCTTCCAACCCACCTCACACACTTCCGTACCCTCCTACATCCTCTGCCTCACACCGTACAACTCCACCTCCGTCCACTTCACCCTCACTCACGCCCACCGCAACCACAACCCACTCTGCTACAGACCAACCCCCCCACCCGTCGCCCCCTCGGTTCTCGTTCGCCCCAGCCTACCTACGTCCTGAGCCTTACCCTACGTGCTCCAACAGCAATCCCGGTGTCCACCCACAGTTCAGCAGCACACTACAACACGACCTCCATCCCCCTCCCCCTTGCTGCTGCCTCCAACCCCCCACAACCTTCACCCTACACCTCATCCACCCCTCCGGGCCGCCCGCCAAACCACGACACCCCCCCCTTAACGACCTCTCCACGATGCCACACTCCCCAACCCCCTCCTCCAGGCCTTCACCTCAGCCGCACGTCACCCCTCACACGCTGGACAACCCTACTTCCAAACTCCCACAGTCCTCACTACTCCCCCATCACTCACTGCCCCTCCACCCCCAGCATATCATCTAACCCACCCGTAAGGCCGACTTGTCTCAACCCCCCCGCCCAACCTTCCTCGCCGCTACCTCTAGCCGCCCTAAACCGGCCACCGCCCGCTCCCCCCCCACCAACCCACCGATCGGGCACACCCCTACGCCGCGCAACTGGTCGCGCGCACACTCCACGCACCCGAACACCGCGTGCACTACCCACACCCAACCTGGCTCCTACCACACCGCGCCCTCTCTACCGTCTCACTCCCACCCGTGACCCGCCCTCGATCGCGCCCGCCGGCATCGCCCTCTACATCCGGCTCTCGCCCCCACCTCTCCACACCCCCACCTCGCAAAAAAATTCCACACACCACATACCCGCCGTCTGCCAGCCAGCGTCTTCTTACCCACCCAACCCAGCCGGCCTCACAGTCTTCCTCACTCCATCCCGTATCCAGTCCGAACTCGCTCACCGGCAACACCCACCGCCATGCCCTCCACTCCCCGAACCAAATACCTCGCCATCTCCCAGACATGCCTCCCCTCCTCAACTTCTAACCCCGCCATGCAATCGCACCCACCCGGACTACCCCAGTCCCGCCAACGACGTTGTACCCGCACTCTTCTCCCAACCCGCCAGCCTCCTCCACCCCACTCGCCTACCTCTCCGCACGCCACACACAAACTCTTGCGTTCCCGGCCCCTGCCCACACCTGCCCCCCCCGCCTCCCAACGCCCCCGCTTACTCCCCAACCCCGCAATCACCCCCACCCCCACCCCTCTTCTCAATCCGCCGACTGCCACCCCCAATCGACCCGCCACCACACCCCCTCCCACTACCTCCCCCCAAGCACCAACGCCACTCCCAGCACTACCCCAACCCCTCGCCCACATTACTCCGCGCAGCTACAAGCCACTTTGACCCTCCCTATCCACCCGGCCCACATCGGCCTCGACCCCCTCCTTACGCCCCTCCTAAATTATAAACTATCCCTAGCCTCATCAACTCCTGACGCCCGCAATGCAACCCCCCCCTTTCCCTGCTCGCACCGCTCTCCACCTACCCCCTACCCCGCCCCCTCGACCAACATCCCTCCACACCATCCGACTCGGACCAACCGGAACCCCACCTTCCTAGACTCAGCTCCTCACTCACTCCGTAGCGTCTGTAGCGTGTGCTGTACATACCCTCCATCCCCCTCCCCGCTCCACCCTGCCCAAACCCACCACCCACACTCACCATTCCCTCATCAACGCAATACACCGTCTCCCCCATTCACATCCAGCAAGCACCCGCCGACCTCCGCTCCCCCGCACACACTCCCTCACTCCTCCGCATCGTCTGCACCAGCTGCACCATCCCTTTCCACAGCCTCCCACCGGCGACCACCTCTCCTCCACAACCTTCGACGCGATCAGCCCCTTCCCACACAAACCCTCCACCCCACCCGCAACCCTCCGCGCCCCACTCCGCTCCCCCCTCACCCACCGCTACCTCTCCTCGGACCATTCAACAACGTCTCACCCCCGAACGGACATCCCCCAACCCCACCTAACCTTCACCTTTTTCTTTCCCCCCGGGACTCACCGACCACAGGCTCGTACCCCTTCTCCAACTCCACTCGACCACCCGCTCCCCCTCATCGTACCCCCGAGCCTACTTTCGCGTGCCCGCATCGAAACCCAGCATAAGAAGCATCAATCGCCCCCACCCCTGACTCTACCAAAATAAACCCACCCACCGCGCCCTCCCGTATCCGTCCCTCATCCAAACTCCCCCCTACAGCACTGTAATCCAGCTCCCCCAACCGCCAACACCACAATAGACCTACCCTTCTCTTCTCCCTCCAATGAGCCATACATATGAGCTCCGCACACGCGCCACACAGGCCGCTCCTTCAGTGCCGCTTCCCTCAGTACACCCAACACAAAGCGCCCTGCCAACACTGCCGCACCACAGTTACTTCCGACCACACTCTACCACTTTAAAACCTCACCGTCCCCCCCCACGCAGACCCCCACCCGCACTACAAGCCAACTCCCCCCTCACCCCTACAACCGCCCCCCCATACCAGAAGCGCCCGCACCCCTCGGCGCCGTCTTGTCTACAACAGCCGCCCATCCTAACGCATACCCTCCAATTCAGCAAAACATACCGCTCCACTCAACCCGCGCCCCAGCCTCTCTAGCTCCTTCTCGCCTCGACTCACCCGCCTCTCCTCTACCGCTCCCCCACCTCACATCATTACCCGCGTCACAACAACCCATGACCCCACGACCTCCCCGCCCCGATCCACACATCCTGCGCTTCATCCCAACCACCTCACCGCCTACCTCACATCCCGCCTCCCCCCCCTCACAACCCCACTCCCCCCCGACGAAACCACCCCGCACCCCATCAATACACATGCCCCGCCCCCCGTAACCTAACCCCACCCTCACTCGGCCCCTCCACACGCCTAAAGGCTCACTCCTACACCACCCACCTTAAACGCCTCGCCCACCCCCCGCTCCCCCGTGGGCCACCGCGGTATCCCACCTCCCCCCCTTCCACCCATCGGGGGCCCCTACAGCACCGCTCCTCCCCCGCCCGCAACCGCCATACACTCCACTCTATCCCCCTCGTTCATCCAGATACTGCCCGCAAAGCCCCAAACCAACAACTCCACCTCACCATCTCCTCCCCCATCTCTCCCCCTTTCTCTTCCAACCACCTCCTCCCCCACAAAATCACCCTCCCTAACCCGCTCCATCATCTCCACTCACGCCCACCCGTCTTCTGCAATTAAACCCCAACGGTCTTCACCTAGCCTATCCACGCCCCCCAACCTGCCACCCAGATCCATAGTACTACCCCACACCAACTCAAACCCGACCGAACCTCCTACGAACCCCACCACACTCTTACGCATCCACCTGCTACCTCCCACACTCGACGCCCTTCTGACCCCCCCACCGACCTTACTCAGCATACCACAACAACCTCGCCGCACTCTCACCCCGCATGACTCCCCTCCCTGCCCCCCAGCACCCCCTCCCCTTCGCCTGGAGCCCCTCCATGTCCGCCATCCCCGCTATCGCCCTCCTCCCATCAGTTTCACTCACCCCCCTCCACCCCTTGCTCCATACACTCTCCTCTCGCCCCCTCCACGAAAACCTCCCACCCCCGCCCACTTGCACACTCTGAGAAAACCCCCCCTTCACACTTCGACTCCCGCCAGAGTGCGTTCCCTACTGCTCCCCACCTCCCCCCACACGATCCTTACCCCCGCGCATCCATTGAGTACACCGAACGCCACCCAAGCTACAGCACTTCGACACCCTCTCATCCCATAAACCACCCCCTTCATTCCTCCACATCCATCCTCCGGTATACACCACCCTGCCATCTGCCACTATGCCCAACCCCCCCCCCCAACAACAACGATCGCCGAACGTCCTCCCTCCCCCCACAACCATCTCCATATAACGTCAAACACTTACCTCTCCAGGAAACATGCACATGACACCTTAAGCACACACCACCCAAGCCCCCACCCCCTACCCCACCTCTCAGCTCCCCATGCCCTACCCCACCTAACCTATCACACAACCTAACAACCCCACCTCTAACGCCCCCCCGACCCATCCACCTGTCAGAGTCCACCTACCCCGCACGACACCCTTACAGCCCTCACCCCGGCCCAAAGCGGCTTATTCCAACTCGACTCAATCCCCCCATCTCAACGCCACTGAACCTCCCCCCACCATCCACCCACCCCACCCCCCCTCCGAGTCGGCTTCCAACCGTCGTCCATCCCGGACCCAGCCCCTCTTACCCGCCCCCAACCATCCCAACTCCGCACAACCCCCACACACCCCCCCAAAATCAACTCCCTCAACCGGGACCACGCCGCTTCCGACATCATCCCACTCCCGCTGCCCCCTACAACCATCTCCTACCTACTCACTATCCTCCACGCCCCTCATTCTCCACACAGAGCCACACAACCCACCAAGCATCGCGAGTCCCGCCCCCCCGCAAGCCCCCCAAGCCGCCAATAACCTCCGTCCTGACCTTCTACCCAACCCCGAACAACTGAAACACCCCCTCACCTACCAACCTCCTCCCAGCCGCGCACCCCTCTCTCACCACACCCACCATAACCCGACGTAGAGCACTCACCCCTCCCTGCGCACCGCGGTAATAAAGAATATACTACCTCCCTAATCCCAAGCCCACCGCTAGCAACAAACCTCAATGACCCCCACCACTGTCATCCAGGACCCCCTCCCCCCCCCCGCCCCCTCCATCCTCCTCCCCTCCAGACCTCTCCCCGCCCGCAGCGCACCCCCTAACAGATACAACTTAACAAGCACCCCCAACCCCCAAAACCTCCTAACCGCCGCTCTGTTCTCTTCAACCCATCCTCCCAATATCTACAGCTTATCGCACGATCCCGTTCCCCCCTCCGACCACGACCCAGTCACACCCACCAGCCCTACTCTCCTCCACCACCAGACCCCCCCGAACGACCGCCCACTACCGCCCGTCCACTCCGACCCTCCCTACCCACCCTGATCCCTCCCCCCCCCCACCCATCCCGCAACCCCGGCCTCACCTCTCTCCCTCAACCCCCCCCGCCTCGTTCTGCAACTCACCCCCCCCCCTCATCCCAACCCCCCACCCTTCTATCTACACTTTCACTACCCCCCCGCCGTGCCTCCGCCCGCACCCGCACCCCCCACCCCTTCACCACTCCTCAGCACCCCCCGCTACGTACCTCGACTGACGCGTATCCCATCCCTCACCACCCTAACTAGCTCCCCCTCTATCCACAATCTCCCCCCCTCTCTTGACTATCTACCCACCACCTACACACCCTCCCACTCCGCCCATACTCCAAAACATCACCTCCCGGCTTCTTCATCTTCCTCGCTCCACCGAAGCCACAATTCCCAATCCCGACCGCCACTCCCTCTCACCACACCCCCACCCACGCCTAATCACCCCCCCCAAACACCCCCCCACCCCTCGCCCCCCATTAGTCCCAAAACCCGCCCTCCCCTCCCACCCCATCTCTTCCTCCGGCCAACTCCGATCTCCCGGCCTTCATCACACCGCCTAGCTCAGCCCCGCCGCCTTCACCCACACACCCCCTACCCCCGTTCCCCTAACTGCTGCCACGACCACTCATTAACCCACGTGCACAGCCCTCCCCACATCACCACTCTCGACACCACCCACCCTCTCGCCACACCGCCCCACTCGCACCCCCCCCCCACACCACCACCTCCCCTCAACCCCGCACCCTACAAAGCACTCCCATACCGCCCACCCATCCCCCGGCCCCTCCCCCCCCTCCCCCATCTCCATCCCCCTCTCCGACCCCCGCTCCATCAACCCCGCCACCCCAGCGGCCAAACGCCCGGGGCCTGCCTCCCCCAAGACAGACTTACAACACGCCCGCACCCCACGCCACCACTAACTCCGACCCTTTCCCCCCCTCCCCCTCCCCATCTCGCCTCTCCTTCACCACACACATAACACCAACCCCACGCCCCCCCTCAGCCCCGCCCGCTCGCGCTACCCCGAGCCCCTCCACCCCGCTCACCCTACCCCGGCCCCACAAGCGACCCCCACCTTCTCACTCTATAACGGCGATATCTTTCGACTACCCCCCCAGAACCGCTCCTCCCCTCCCTCGCCAACTCTCCACCTAGCAGGCATAGCCCCCTAAAAGAACGCGCGCCAAGTTCCGCCCTCACATCTCCCCCTCCACCCCACCGCTATCCCTCACATACTCCAGCGCCTTCCTACCCCCTCGTACCCACATCCGCCCCCTCACTACTCTCACCCCTACCAACCCCACGTACCTCCCCATCCCCGCTCCTACCCCCTCTAATTCACCACCCCTCATCACACCCCCTGACTCCTCGAATACACCTGCAGACCGCGCTCCTCTCTCCCAGGCTCCCCCCAGTGCACTCCCAGACCGCACCCACCCTCTACTCCACACCTCTGCACCCGGACCCGACCCTTGCGTCCCCCCCCTGCTCCGCACTTCCCCCCCTCCTCCCCCCTTCCGCCTCCTCCTCTCATACACAAAGCTACCCCCTCCGCAAACAAGCCACCTCTACCCCCAACTCCACCCCACCCCACCCCCTGCTCCGTCCCCCACCCTCAAATCACCATTCCCTCCGCCCCTTAGAACAACATCACGCACCCCCATCTCCCACTTCCCATTTCTAACTCTCAACATACCCACCCACCCCACCCCCCCACTCTCCATCCTCATTCAGCCCACACCGACCCCCCACCCACTACGACCATACGCCGCCCCCCCCACTACGCCCACATCCCCCAACAACCACAGACCCCCCTGCTCTCCCTCCGCCTCCTCATGAGCAGGCCCACACCGGCCGCCCACCCTCCCGCTCCACTCTTAATCCTCACACTCCCCTTCTCCCCAAACGACCCTCCCACCCCGATCCCACCCCATCCCCCCAGCGGCAACGCCCCCTCCCAATTCCCCACCAACACCCCCCCCGCCCCCACTCCCCCTCAGACCTCCACACCTCCCCTCTCCAGATTACCTACCACGGAACATCCCTCGCTCCACTCTCGTCAAAGCAAAGGGCAGCCAAGCGAACGATAGATGGGAGTTAGCCTCGCCCAACCAATCCCCCCCCCACCTCTGCCACCCACCCAATCCCCTGTCAACGCACCACAACATCAATCCATCGACACAACACTCCCAGCCACACGCGGCCCTTCCCGCAATCGGGGGGGGGGCGGGGGTTGTGGAGCCAACCTCCTCCCTCCACACCAGCTCCCCGCATCGCCCTCCACTCCCACTACCCACCCTCCCCCCTGAACCCTGCCCCAACTTTATTTTTTTTTATACCACGCCGCTCCTTACGACTACACACTCCCCTGAATCTCACGCCTAAACCCCTCTTCCCCCCGCCAACGATCCCGCTATCACCCCCCCCTCTACCTATATCTCTCATCCACACCTCCATCCCTCCAGTCTACCCCGACCCTAACCCACACGGCATCCATTTTCGGTTCCGCCCCGCTCAAGTTCCCGAGTGGGACCCCCGCCTAGCCCCGTCCCCCCCCCGCCGCTCACCCCCTCTCCTTCCTCACCTCCCGCCACCACACCCTTCCGACCCTCCCCCACACCAACTGCATTCACCCACACTCATAGCTATCCCGCCCCCCTCCCAACACCCTCTATCACCCCGCCGACCAAACCCCCCTCGTCGCCCCACCGTTTCCCCCCCCTCACTTCTCACCCCGACCGCCCCCCACCCCGCCCTCCGATCCCTCCCTCTCTCCCGGAGTCCAGCGCCTTGTCGCACACACATCCTCACCCCACCTCTTCCCTCCCTCCGTCAGCCCCCCTCCCCCCCTTCCGCACCACCCCCCTCCACTCCTACAACACCCCCCCCTCCACACCCCGCGCTCGCCACACGCGCCACCCCTCGCCTCCACACAACCGACCCCGCACCTGTGTGATACTGACTACGGCCCTGCAGCACACTTCAAACAATTCTCTTCCAAGCCTCCCCCCGCCCCACCAGGTCCACTAATCCACAAATACCCGCAATAACCACCTTAAAACTCACCCCCCGCTCCTTACCCCACCCTCCCCCTCCGTCACCTCTCATACCCCTCTCTCCCACCATCTGCTCACGCCAAACCGCTATCCTCCCCGACACACTACCCGCGCTCCTCCCCTCGCCTCCCCCGACCCACCCTCGCCCAACCCACTTACATACCTCGCTCCAGACCGCCTCTAGACCCCACCACCCCCCAGCCTACCCCACCCCCAACCCGCGCCTACCCCCATACCCAACCTCAACCCCCCATCCTGGCCAAATCAAAAGCACCCAAGGTCCAGTTTCCTCACACGCTCCCCACTCCTCGCGGGACCCACGCCTCACCCCCCCCCGCCACCCACTCCACAACCACCTACCCCGCACGGCCCACCTTCCCCCCACATACGCACCTCCTCTCCTTACATCTTCTCCAGGCCTCCTACTCGCCCACTCTCCGCGCGCTCACCTCCCCCCCGAACGTCCTCACCCACCTCAGAATCCCCCCTCCCCTCGCCACCGCACAGTCAACCGGGCCGCCCCGCGTAGACCAAGCCCACGCCGCGCCCCCCCGACAACGTACTACCCCCCCACCGATGCCGCCCCCCCCCGAGTTCACACCAACCCACCAGACAACGAATACATGCTTCAACCCTCCTAACCCATCTCCCCCACCTCCCAATCCCCGCCCGCCCATCCCTTTCACTCCCCGTCAAAACCTCACACAACCCACCTCCACGCCCACCCTCCCGCCTCTCGGTCCCCCCCACCACTCACCCTAACTCAACCAGCGGCCAGCCTCCCCCCCAACCCTCCTGACCTTTCCATCACACCCTCCCTCTCCTCTGCCGCGCACCCACCACCGCTTTCCCCGGACCACACACCTAAAACGCTGAGCCTACCTCACACTCCGCTCGCCCACGCCCTCACCAGACTCATCACCCGTCTCGTTCTTCACCCCTTCCACCCCCCGCCGTCCGCAACTCACAGGGCCCTCTGCCCCCGCTCAACCCCCCCCCACATCGAGGCACCCCCCCTCCGCCACAACCAGGTCCACACCCACACACCGACCCTCCCCTCCCCTCCCTCTCATCACCCGCCAGCCTCCCCCACACCCTCCTCAGAACTTCCGCCACCGCCGACCCCTTCTAGCCACCGTGACAGTTACTCAAACCCCTCTTTCCTTACCCCAAATGTCAGCACGTTCTAGCTCTGTTTACACCACTACGAAGACGTTGCACCATACTCCCCCCCCGTGCCGAAAATGCATCTATACTTCATTGCCAACCAACAGTCACCAACCTTTACCCTTCCCACCCCCCCACCCCGCCCCGAGCACAATCAACCCCCGCACCTCACACCCCCCATCCCGGTCGCCCAACTCATCTCCTCCTCCCCCCCCTTTAACCCGGCAAACCCCCCCCCCCCTCCCTCGGCCGATCGTAAGCTTTTGCCCACCCATCCCGCCGACCAACCCCCGCCCCACGCTCCTCGCCCACCCGCCGCATGTGCCTCCCCCTCCCCTCAGTTCCCTTGTGACCCCCTCCCTCCGCTCCCCCCTTCTCAACACCACTCCCCGCCCTCACTCCACCTCCCCTTCCCGTCCTTACTTCTCACGCTCCTCCGACCAAACCCACCCTCGCCCAACCCACCCCCCCCCAAACCCTCCCCCTCGCCACCAGACTCCCCGCCCTCCACTCACCCCCTCTCCCCTCGACCCCTTCCCCGCTCGCTGCCACACACGATCCACCCCCTGACCCCACCGTAAACACCCCACAAAAAGCACCCCACCTCCCCATCCACCACTCCGTCTACTTCCCATTCCCCCCACCCTTATAATCCCCGTCTCCCCTTGCTCCAACCCCCACCCTCCTCGACCTCCCTCTCCACGCCCTCCATCCCACCCCCACCCTCGCCCATACACCCCCCAGACCCCCCCCCCCCACCCCTCACTCCGACCAACGCCATCCCCTCACCGCTCCAACCCCCTATCGCCGTCTCAGACTCCCCCCATAACCCCCTACCACCCCATCCCCCCCTGCCCCACCAACCTCCATCTCATCCTCCATTCCGGCGCCTTCTCTCGCACCCTGTGCCCCCACCCACCTCCCGTCCCCCCTGCCCCAATCTCGCTACCCGCTCTCCCACCCACCCCACCTACAACCTACATTCCTCCACCCCCACCTGCATTACCTCATGATCCCCAACCCGTCCCCGGCCAATCTCCTTACACACCCCCCTACAACAATACCTGCCACAACCTACCACCACTATCGCCAGCAAGATACCACCCCCCGACCTCTCCCCGGCGAACCCACCCACTTGCTCTCTAGCTCACACCCTGCACCTCCCACCCTCACCCTTCTTAGCCCTTCACACAACAACAGGCCCCATTTCTTCAAACTCCGCCCACGCACCCTCTCTGTCCAACTGTCCATCACCCCTTCTCCCCCCGTCAGTAGCCACGGACCACCACTCCTACCAACGCACCCCACCCCCCCCCCCCCAACCCAACACCCACCTAACCATCCTCCCCCACTCGGTATTGCCACCACTCACCCCAAGCTTTATCGACCCACTACCCCCACCACTCCCTATACCTCCTAAACGGCTCCCCAAAGCCTCCCACCCCCCCACCTGAGCGCCACATCAACTTTACCCGATGACCTCGTCCCTTCACTCTTCGATCCCCCCTCCCACAAGCCAGACACTCCCGCACTCTTCATCTAGGCCCCCCCTCCTACCCCTCAACCTACCCCTCCGCCTCTCAACCAAGTAATACCCCGACACCTTTGACTGAAGCAGCCACCCCCACCGTTGCCCCCCCTATTCATCCCCGTAGCACCAACCCCAGCCAGCCCCCCATCCCACACCCTATCGACCCCCCTTTCTCCTGCCACGACCAAACCCAATCACTCCTCCACTCTAGCCCTCCACACCGACGGCCACGCGCTCCCACTATCCCACCCCACCTGCTCTTCCACACCCTCGTCCCCTTCCACCCACCCTCTCATAACCCACCCAAACCCCACATCATCCCCCCTATCGTCCTCGCCCAGTCATACTTCACCACACCCCCCCCCATCTTCACTCGCCACCTACCCCGATCCCCACACCCCCCCCATCCCCACCGTCAAGATCTGCCGTCAGCTCTCTCACACCCTCCATCCTCCATCACTCCCCCTCCCCTGCCTATACCCACCCACATTTCCTTACGACTCACCTTCAGTCCACCCCCCACGATCATACACAGGACATCCGCGTGTCCGCCCCCTTCCTCCCCAACCACCCGCAACCCACCACCACACCGCATCCGGCTCATACCACCTCCCCCTCAACTTTCCTATGCACATGTGGTTGCCCCAACGTCACCCCACTAACAACCCCCCCACCCTGCCCGATCCACCCCACCACATTAACATCATCACCAACTGTATCCCTCCCACCTCCCCCGCCACATAACACCCAGCCAACGGCACATGCACTCCTAACAACACCTGGCCAACCACCATCCCGACTCTACGCCCTCACTCCTCCCATCGACTCCACTCCCTACCGGCCACCCACGTCCCTTCCCCCACCTCCACCCCCCACCTAAACACCCCCACCCACCCATCTCCCAAACTCTCGCCCGCCGCGCGATCTCTTCAATGCCCGCCCTCCTCGATGCACATAGACACCACTGCCACAACCCCTTCCCCAGCTACACAGCCCCCGCCTCAACAATTGAAACACTCATACAGCACCGTCGTTCAAGCCTCTCACACCTCACGATCTACTCACCACTCACGGATACCTCCCTCCTCCCTCTTCCCTTGCCCACCGAGCTTCGAGCGCGCCCACGCGCTATCCCTCTCACGTACCACTAGCGCCCCACCCCCCCTTTCCTCCCGCCAAGCGCATACCCCCTCCCTCGCCACACACGCCGCTCGCCACAAACTCTAAGCCTCCCCCACTCAAGCTCACCACCCCCCGTACCTCCCCCACGACTCAACCCCACGCCAGCACCACACCACTGCCCCCCTCACAGGCACCCTTTGCCACACGCTCCCCACCCGCCCGCCATACAGCACCGACCACACCCAACCCCCTCGCCACGCGCATCCCCCATACCTGCCCTGCCCGTACTGCTCCTCACGGCCGCTTCAAAACCACATCGCCCCCTCTCGCCCAACACACCCATGTCCCCCGCCCCTCTTATAATCCTCTCTCCTTGCCAAACTACAACTCCCGGCTACCCCCCCATTACGCACCCTTTTCGACGCCCCACACCCACCCCCGCTCCCACCTACATTCTTCACTCCCCACCCCCCCCCACCACTCCCCTGCGTGTGCCCCCCTGGCCTCAAAGCCCTATCTACAACCCCATACCCATATCAATAACGATCACCTGCCCTAACCTCAACGGAATCCCATATCCAACACGCCCACGCACCGCTTGACTCCCGATCACATCAACCAGCCTTCCGCCAAACAACTCCACACCCGACACATCCCCCCACCTCCCCGCCCCGCACCCCCCTCCCATCGTCCCTGTCACACCCCCAACCGGCCACCCCCAACCTCCCGCCCCCCTCACCCCACCTTCCGCTACCGCCTACCATCTCCCCCCCATCGAAGAGCCACCAACCTCCCGACACCCTCGACCCCCCACTCACTCCCGCACCCCCTTTCGACTCCGCAACCTACCGTCCCCGCACACACCACGGCCAGCTGACTCACTTACATCCAAAACTACACCTGCCATATACCCAACGCCGTGCCTCAACACTCAACCCCCACCCTGACCACAACTCCCGCACCCCCCCGTCGAAAAACCCATCCCCTCCCCCCCCACATCTTCCGTCCCCGCCTCCCCCTCATCCAGGCCACCCCGCCTACGCGGTAACCCCCCGCTCGTAACAACTCACACATCGCCCTCGAACCCCTCGTCCCGAATCCTGCCCTCCAACACTACCGCACCCAAGCGTTGAACTCCCCTCATCACACCGCCCAACGCACCCCTCCACCACACACACCACTCGCCGTAACCCGAGAAGATGCATCCACCCGATGAACGCTCGCCTTAATGGCCCTCCCCACTACGGACGCCCTCCCCCCCCGTCCCTCCCCCTCGCGCCTGCCAGCCCGCCCTCCCCCAACCTCCCGCCAACACACAAATCCCCCACCTCCGCCCGATCGTGCCCCCTACCTTCCCTCTACTCTTTCAACCATCCCTCGCACCCCCTCCATCCCGCTCCCTCTCCCGTCTCTACCCCCGCCCCCTCCTTCGCCATCTCTACCCCGGCTCCTTCCCATCAAGATAGTCTTTCCCACCGCACTCATACCCCTGGCCCAACCCCTACACCACCACCAAACTACCGCGCCCACTCCGCAGCCACGCTCAACCCCCACACACCTTTCCTCACAACAGCCTCAACCTGCAACTCAACGCACACCGCTCTCTCCCACATACTATTACCCGGCCGCTCCATCCCCACTCCGCTTCTGCTATCCCCACCTCCCCACCCCCCCTCCTGAACTTCCCAACAGGCCCCCCAACCGTCACCCTCCCTACCCCACAAACTCGGACCCCATGCCTCACCGTCCGACCCACCCTCTCATCCCCACCCCCGACTCCCATACCCCCTCGACGTCACCCACGCTCTCCGCCCTCGAGACGCGCCCCCCTACCCCAGACCACGCCTCCCCACTGCGCCCATGACTCACATCCCCAACCACTACTCACTCCGCCACCCCTCCCCACCTGCATGCCCGCTCCTCCAGCCCCCCTCTGCTCTCAGAGCACCCCACCCCCCCACCCCACCCAAACGCACCGACATTTTCTCTACCATCTCAGTCCCCCCCGATCCCAAAGCGCCTCCAACCTACCCACACTCCCTTCTGCCCAACTGACCTTCCAGACGCCCCGCACCCAACCCCAATCACCGCCGCCCCCCTCGCTAATAAACCACTCGCAGCACCCACCCCCTCACCTCCGACTGACCCCTACGATTACTACACATACCTCTCCTCCCGGACCGTCACCACCAACCCAACCCCACTTCCTCCGCGAGCCCTCCCCTCTCCCACTCCTATCCCCCCGGCCCCCGCCACCCTTGCAAACACCCCCTCCACCTCCTCTCCCCTCGCCACGCGACACTAATCGCCCACCACACCCCCCCGCTTCCCCCCCAATCTCAACATAACCAACTCCACCCCCCACATAGCTCCCTCTTCCACCCACTTCTCTCACCCTTCACGCCGCCGACGCACACGAACACCATTTCAACTCTCCCTGCAATTGCGGGCCCCGTTTCTCCTACCTAAACTCCATGCTCCAACTCCTCGCCCCCTGACCCCAAAGCAATACATCTACCTCCACCTTCCCCGACCGACCCCTGATACCCCCTCTCCCCACCCTTCAATTCCCTCTCAAGCTGATTCAAATCCCCGAACCTCCTACCCCATCCCCCTGAATCCTCATGACACAGAACTACCACCACCACTTGCGCATATCTACCCCCACCCCGAATGGCCCCTCCACACACAGCCCCATCCCGCTCCATACCCACCCCCCCTCGCACACACACATCCGTCCATACTCACCACCACTCCCGCCCCCTTACCCGCCCCCGACCCCTACCGCCACTCAACAACCTCCCACGTCCCCGACAGCCTCCCAACTCAGCCATCCGTCCAGCCCCCTCTGCCCGTCCCGACACAGATATCTCCCAAACTCCGCTACCTACTCCCCAGCCTCCCCTCCACCCCCGACGCTCGCCGACCAACCACATCCCCTCAACTTCCACAGGCTACCACCCCCCTCCGCCCCCCAACGCCACAAGTCCGCCACTTCCACTCCATGATCCCCCCCGCACAACGAACCCGCGCCCCCCCACCCCCACCTCACAGTCCACCCCCCCCCATCCAACAGCTCTACCCCACTCCCCCTCGACGCTCTCAGTAGATGAACCCACCCAGACCCGAGCCAACCCAACCACTCACGTATTCTCGCCGAGCACTAGGCGCTCCCAGGCACCGCCGCACCCACCCACCTCCTGCCCCTACCGCAATCCTCTCTCCCACCCTCCACCGTTCGTCTCCCCTACATCCGACCTCCTACACACCCTCCACGACCCCCCTACACATCACCTGCCCATCCTCCCACCCACCGCGAACCCTACGCTCCCTCCCGTCTCCTCCCCGCACCACAATATACACTCACTTGCATCCAAAGCAAACTGCCTTAATCACGCCGTCATAACTTCACTACCCGCGTCCCACCTCAGATCCCCCCTGCTCTCGGCCTCAAACCCACTCAACTCCCCCGCCTATCACGCATTCTGACCCGACCTGCGAAGACCCTCCTCTCCACCCACCCTCCATCGCCTCCACAGCCATACCACCCTCCCCCCACTCCCCCCGCAACACCCCTCGCCGCCCACACCCTCGCCCTCGCGACTGAACACCCACCCCCCCCCGTAACCCCGCATCCCTCAAGCCTCCCATTCAACCCCTACACCCATCCCCTCCCTCTCTCATGCCTCCCCACCACGACCAGTACCCCTCCATAAACGAACCTAACGCACTGTTGACTGGATCAACGGACATCCCGCCAACACCCTCCGCTCAGCTCACCCGCTCTGCTCTCCAATCCTCCACCGCGCCCCCCTCTTCCACCCCCTCTCACAGCTGCATCCTTCTCTGCCCCGCGGCCACATAGCAAACTCCACTTCCCAATCCCCACCGCTCCGACCCCGTCCTCACCCCCGCCTACTACACGTGACTCATCCCTCCCTTCGCTAGACACCCCCCACTTGCCTACTACACCCACGCCCATGACCGAAACCCCTTACCTAAACTGACCACCCCCCTCCCCCTCCCCCGAACCTCTCCCACCGTGACCCCTCAACCTCTCCCGCCCAACACACATCCTGTCCCTCACTTCGCCCGTACCCCCCTCCCCCCCACATCTACTGCCCAGGCACCCACCGAACAACGCCACCTACAGCTCCCCTATCTGCCACCCCGCGCCTCACCCCTCTCCCTCCCCACCAGCGAACTCTCCCCTCGCCCGCTCTCCAACTTCCCACCGCAACAAACAGACAACCTCCTCCCGCCCGAAGAGCCTCCCTACCACTCCCAACACTCCCCCCTAAAACCTCCCGCCTGCTGGCACCCCCACGGATCCGGCCACCACACATCGACGACCACCCCACTCCACATCCGCCCTCCCCCTCCGGCCCGGCGCCAGCGCGTCGACATCTTTGCCACACTCCGCAAGGCCGATACCCAAACTGCCGCCTCCTCCCGGGCCCCCAGCTACTCGTTGCAGCCCCACTGCCCACACCCCTCCTCGTCCCCACCAGCACCACTCTCTCCAAGCGCACACCTTCAATACTACGACACTGCACTAAGCCCCTCCCCCGGTCTACCACTACCCACACTCTCCTACCAAATCCCCCCGCCCACGTCCAGCACTCCACCATCGCACCCCGCATCAAGCAGAACCCTCGAACACCTCCCTCTTCCAATGATACGCCCCCCGAACAATCTTCGAACTCGCACCCCCTCCCCCTGCGCCGCGTTACCCCCTCACCAACGCCGTATCTCCACTCCCCACCATCCCGCCTCACCAATCCTCCATCTACCCGACTTCCCTACCGTCTAGTGCCTTCATTGTGTGAGCAACTCAAACCTTCCATCACCGCAACTTACCAGCCACACTATCCCGTCATCACACCCTCCCAATCGCCACCCACAACTCGCCCCCTTACCGACTCCATCGGCCACTTCTCCGACATCCCATCATAGCCCCAGCCCCTACCCCGCCCTCTAAACGTCTCCAAGCGACGCCTCCTCCCTTCCCACTCCCTCACCACGGCTTCTACTCACCCCTCTCCACCCTCACGCTTTCCTCCCACGGCCACCCCCACCCCCCACACTTCTCACCTCCCAGCCAAGCGCCCCCCAAGCACACGCACCTTCAATAGACGGGCCCCTCCCCCCACACCCACCACCCCCACCCTCGGTTCGGCCACCCCCGGCTAGCGCGATCCACTCCCCCAAAGCACCCAATCCCCCCAAACTACAAGTCCACACCAGATCCCCTCCCCCCAAACACTCGGAGCTCCACTACGCACCCCCGCAACCTCCCCCTCAACTCCGACTCGCCCCTACCACTCCCGTACCCCTATCAGTCTCCGCCATTCCCCCCTCCCCCTCGCCCAACTCCTCATCTCCCTCCGCCATCATATGACCCCAAAATACACTGGACCACCGCTGCTTCGGACAGTGGCTGACACCCCTCCACACCACACGCCCCCCTCACCCACCACCTCCGCCCCTTTCATCCACCCCAGTACACACATCCCCCATTGCTCGCCCCCCTCACGCCAAATGCCTCTTTACTAGCAACCCCCCCCCACCCCCTCCTACCACCCTCCCCCCAAACTCCGCCCCTCATCTCCAATAAACAACTCCCTGCTACGAACGCACCTAAGCCCCCCCAGCAACACCTCTCGTTCCCCCTCACTCCTCCCGTCAATCCACTAACCACATCACTACCCTACACGAGCCACTCCAACATGCTCCCCCAGCCCTGTAGACCTCTCTCCCCCTCACTACCCCCTGACCCATCCTCCCCATCACCCGACCAACGATCCTCCTATCCACGCGATCCTCACCCTCACCGCATCCTGTACTGCCCCTACCAATAACACGATTATCGTCCACTTCCCACCCACCCCCCCATCCCCCCCTACCGTCCCTCATACGCTCTCGCCTCCGCAAATTCCGCACGACCATCTAGCCATACATACACTGCGCCATCCCCCCCCCACTCTCGGAACGACCCTTCCCCTTCCCTTTAGCGGCCCCTATACACGTGCACACTAATGGCCCCCTCCCTACCGTCACTATTCGACCCCTTCTCTCCCGCACACCATACATCCGCTAGCACCGACCCCAATCCCTTCCGACTAGCCAACCCCCTCCTCCCACCCCCACCCACAGATTACGCCCCCCCCCCCCGCCCCCAGCATTCACAGCTTTCGGCATGACGCACCCGAAACCCCCCGATCCCATGCCCCAGAACCCCGATCCCCGCCCCCACCCACCCCATCTGACTCACCGCCTTTCCGCTCAGACCGTCCCCCCGCCCAACGTCCTACACCTCATTCAGATTCAACCACCCCCCCCCCCATCCCTAATATCAGCCTCCCTCACCGCTTACGCCTACAACCCTTCCACCCCATGCCACCTCACTCCCACCCTGCCCCTCCCCGGCCCCCCCATCCCCTCCACCTAACCTTACATTCTTCCATAAAACTACCTCTCTCCCTCTCCTGCTTCCGCTCCCCCTGTCACGTCCGCACGGCGCGAGCCCCACCCTATTTCCTCCCCAATATCACACACTACTTCTTCGATTAGCCCCCCCCCCCACCCATCCTCTGACTACCCCAAACAACACTCCCATCACACTTACCAACCCAAGACGTCTCAGCCCGCTCACACAACTCGCTCACCTACCCCCATCCCGCCCCCACCTTCGGCCCACGCCGTCTGCCCTCCCTCTAACTCGGTTATCAACAGCAGGTCTCCAGCTAGCATCGATCTGACCTCTCCCAAGACAGTCATTGAAAAACCAACAACTACTTACGAACACCACCCCTCAGCACACTCAAACACACATCTATTCGCCCACCTTGCCATACACCCCCCCGATTCCTCAACGCCTCATGACAACAACATAAAAACCATCTTCCACGAGCATTCCACCGGCCGCATGCCACAACCTCCACAACCATAGCACCCCCCCAATAACCAACCTCGCTACCCCTATTCCAGCCCCCCCATGCTCCACCCGCCACCCCCTCCCTCCTCCCGATCAGGCCCCCAAATTCCATCCAGCTCGAGACCAACTCACCCCCTCCCAGTCTCCCCCAAGCACACTCACCGGTTGGATTCACCACGCCCTAACAACCCCTCATCCCCCTCTCTCCTCACCCACCCCCCCTACACCCGCTTCGCCACCATTCCTCCGCACCCTCTTCCTCGCACAGACTTAGCATCGCTCCCTCCCCTTCAGCTCCGATCCATTGGCCCCGACCTCACATCAGCCTACCCACCAGCGGAGCAATCCACAACGCACACACTCCCCCCCCGACACTGCCACACTCTACAAATGCCGCCCACCCTACCATTACACCCACGTCTACTGTCAGCCCCCCCGCCGCGTCCATCGCCCGCACCACTTCCACATTACCCCCTCTTCCCCCCACGCCTCAGCCACCCGTACTCCGTCCCAATCCCCCTCCCGTTGCGCCGACCCCCATCACACCTCACATCCACCGCGCCCCCTCCCACCCACCGCCCCCAGCGCCGTTTGCCCCTTCAAAACCCACCACTCCTCTGGCTAACGCCCTCCCCGCCTTTGCGCCCCAATACAGCGTCCCTCCCCTCCACTCCTCCCAGATCGCCCCAGGGTACCACCACCTTGCGCCCCACCCCAATCCTCAATCCACCACCAGGCCCCGCACCCGACTCCCCCCATCTGCCCCCCCATCTGGGCACCCGCATCCACCTCTCAAGTGACTCCTCAACCCGACAAGCACCCAATACCCTTCCCTACCCACCTCCCCCGTCCCCCCCCCCTCCTCCAACCCACCTCGACGCATTCTCACACCCCCCATCACACATCCCCGATCCCGCAC
The DNA here is from genome assembly GCA_944989445.1 of Ampullaceana balthica. NCBI lineage: Eukaryota > Metazoa > Mollusca > Gastropoda > Lymnaeidae > Ampullaceana > Ampullaceana balthica. Next base: position 14,299 of record CALYLW010000598.1, on the reverse strand, counting down.
ACCCCCACGACTCTTCCGATACCCCTGCTCCCCACGCCCACTCCACCCCTCCGTACCAAACGTCCGCACCGCACCCCTCTCTCCTACTCCTACACCCTCCCCTAACATCCCCCACCTGCCGCATCATCACCCACCGCCGCTCAGCTCCCCCTGCCCAGTCCCGCCCGACAAGTTGCAACTTCCCTCTATCATCTCTGTGCTCATCCCCACTTAGCCCTAACCCGCTTCCTACGCCACCGCTATCTACTCCCTCCCCCGACCAACCACTACATCCGCACACCCGTTTTTACCTCAACCCAATACCAGGCCCACGCCCTCATAAAACCCCAATTTGACGCCCCCCATCCCTACTCCAACCCCCTGCCCCGCACGCTATAACTACTCCTCCCCCACCCTCACGCCAGTAACTAAACCCCGATCCAAGCGAACCGAACCTCCCTCACCGCCTGCTCCACTCACCCGCCGCACCCCGCCCCAGCCTTCTGCCCCACCTCCAACCCATCCCCCCCAAGACACCTCCCCCCCACTGCTCTCAGCTCACCCGCCCGCACGACACACACACCCTCTCGCACCTCGCACTGCGCCCATACACACCCGCGCCACATGTCACGCCACCCCAACTCACGCGTGCACGCCACAATACCGCTCTCCACCTCCGGCTCTCGCATCCGATCCCACCGACCGCACCGCCCACCCGCACTACACCTCCTCCCCCCACATCGCCGTGACCGCAATCTCCTCCTCACTCACCGCACGCTCATCGTCAGATCGCACACCTGCCCCACGCAACCCCACGCCCCGCGCCCACCGCTGCGCCCGCGCATCCTCCCCACGAGCCCGCTTGCTCACCCCGCCTACCCCTCCCCCGACCCTCATTCCCCCCTCCCCCAGCTCCACCTCCCACACCGCCCAGCCGCCCCCCACCCTATCACTCCCGCCGCCCACCTACAGCCGCCCCGCCCCCCCCCCCCCCCCCACGGCTCCCATCCCACTACACCTGCCCCTCCTTACGCCCCCACACCCCCCTGCCCCCGCCCCCCGGCCCACCCTCCAACTCCCCGCCCCCCCAATCACCCCGCCCCTTACCCCGCCCCCGCTCGCCCGCGACACCCCTAGCCGCCCCTAAACGCTCAGCCCACCTCCACGTTCCCCCACTGGCGACCGATACTCCGGTTCCCACCATCAAACTCAACCATACCGCCCCCCCAATTCCCCCCCCCCCCCCACGCCCCTCTCCCCCACTCTACCCCCACCCCTCCTCCCCCACCACCCTTTCTCCATCCCCGCGGGTCCCCTCAACCCCAACCCACATCGACGACACCCGGCCACCCAAGGGGATCTCGCCCACCCCACCCTTCCTCCCTCACCCACCACCGCTTCAAACCCTCTACAGCACTCTACCACCATCCCACCGTAGCCACCCCACCTGTGCCTCCCACACTGTCCCCCCAACCACCTCCCTTACAAGCCCCCTTCCTCACACCCACGCTGGACTCCTCCCTTATCCAACACCCCGACCCCACCCACACCACCTCCACACCACTCACCCTACCTCACAGTGAGCCGTCCGTCCCCCCCCCACCCAAGCCAAATCGCACCTCTAACCACCAGCCACGCAGCTCAGACCCGATCAACCTCGCATCCCTCCCACTCAAAAGATCCACCCTCGAGCCTACACACCGCCCCTAACCCACCTCCCGCTAGAATATAACCCCCTAACTTCCCCCCTCTCGTCCCCCCACCCAATCACTACCATCCACGCCTATCCTCACCAACCTCCCATCCCTGTAACCTGACACTCACCCCAACACTCAACCGCCACCGAATCCCCCCCCCTCCCCGCCATACCCTCCCAACCCGCTCCTCCCCCTTTGCGCTGCACCCACTGCCGATACTCATCCTGCCCCACCTACTCTTCAACCCCCCGCAGCCATCCCTCGTCTGATCTCCCTATATGCCTTCTCCCCCCCACCCCTTTTTTCCGCTCCCCACAGCTCCATCCTCGGACAGTCACTCACGACCCTCGTCGTATTACCCACCCCGTCTCCCCCCCCCCTGCCCCCACACCCGATTATACCCCCGTCTCGCTCAACCGCCCCGTACCACACCGAACATCCCAGGCCCTTTCCACCGCGACCGCTCACGCCCCACTTCGCATTGTTACTCCCCACAACACTGCTCCATCCCACAAGACGACACCCCCCCTTCACTCCGCTCCCGCCGCACGACCCCCTGAGGCCTCCGCCCTAGCCATGCCCGCCCCCCCGCCCCCCGCCCTTTCACCGCTGCGCCAGCCGCTTTCTACCCCTTCCCACCCCTCGGACCCCTGATCTTCCAGGAAGCAAACGTCCTAAACGCCACCAGGCGCTTCTCACAACATAACTCGCCTCCAACCCAACCGACCCCACGCGTAGACCTCCAGCCACCCTCGCCATACCCTCCCATAGCTTTCCTCGCCAACACAACCATCGGTGAGAAACCGCGCCAAGCCGTTGCTCCCTCCACTTCCCTCTACACATACCGCTCACCCAACTACTGCAAACACACCGCGGCGCCGATCACCGTCTCCCAGGAGTCCCCCGTTCGCACTCCCATACCAGTCGCCCCGACCCAACCTACGTCACCCAATCTCCGCAATGCCGGTCCCAAACCCTAGACACCCTTCAACCCAACGCCAGCCCCCCCTCAACCCCACCCCCACCGCCCACCACCAACCCCCGCCCCCACCGAACGCTGAGAACTCCCACTCGCCAGTGCCGCGCCGCTCACCCCATCCTTTCACAACGCCCCACTCACCTTCCGCTCTGTAATAAGTATGCAACAAGCCAAGTATCTAACGGTAGCAGACTAATAACTCAACACGCCAGCTCCTCCCCCATCCTCCACCCAACTTACACGCACTTCTCCCCGACTGTCGCCCCGACCCCGACTCGAACCTACCTCCTCCCAACACCACCCTTTCGACTGCATTCATGCTCCCCCTCCTCACGATCCGAGGAAGACCACCTCTCCTTCCCCATACCCCTCCAAACTCGCCCCTCAAAGGCTTCCAACTTCACCCCATTCCCGGCACCCCCCCCTCTAGCCCCCGCCCCCCCCACTCCCACTCCACCGCCAGCCCAGACCACCCGCCCTAACCCCCCCTACGCCCGGCGCTTCCACCTCTCCCCAACCCGCCCCGACACCTCCCTTCCTCCCCGCCCGCCCCCGACTATCCCCCCGCCCAAACTTCCTCCCACTCCTCAACTCTTCCTTAACCCCTAACTCCCCCCGCATCACAGCACCCCGTCGTACTTCAATTAAACCCCATACTCCCACCGTGCCAGTCAAAATCTCTCCCCCCCACTTCCACCGCCTCCCCCGCCCCCACCTCCACACCCACCCCCTTTTTTTTTTTTTTCTCTCACCTCCTACCCTCACGAAAAAACCGCCTGCCTCGCCCCCCAAAACATTTTCAAAGCCAACCTCCCCGCGCGGGTACCCCCCCGTACCTGACCTCCCCCCACCTCACCCCCACACGGCCCCCATCCTCACTCAGCCCATCCACGACACCCCCCCCCTACCCCCCTCCCCTGCCCACTCAATCCCTCTACAGCGGCACCTCCCAACCCCCTCCTCCCCCCACCCCTCCCTCCCCACCCGAATTACCACACACACCCACCTCCTCCTCCCACCCCCTCACACCACCCTCACGACAACTCACCTCCTCAACCACCCACTACCACTTACCGCCCTCCGCCCCTCGCTAATCCCCCACTCCAAACCCGCCTCATTTCACCCCCATCGCACGAATGCCCCCTCCTCTCCAACTCAGCCCCTAACACGTCCTCAACCTCATCATCCCCTAAAAGCCACCAACCTCTCCACAACCCAGCTAATAAACCACCTCCTCCTGCACCATCCACCCACTCCGCCTCCGCCCCGCCGGACTGTCACCCTCCCACGTCTCCACCCACTAGTACCCCCTCCCGTCTCTGCCCCTCGACGGTCCCACGAATCACACGCACTCCAAGGCCCCGAACAACCCACCCCCCCATCCCACCCTCACGCATCTCACCCACCTCTCGCTCCCCCCCTGGACCCACACCTCGCACCCTCGCTTTCCCAGCGCTCCGCCCGCCCCTCACCTGCCCCCTAACCCACCCCCTCCCTCCCGATCTCCCGTTTACACACCCAAAAAGATCCCCCCACTCTCCCCCCACTCTCCCCTACACTACCCCCGCTAGCCCCCCTCCGCCCCATCATTTACGCCCCGCATCCCATCCGCGCCCCCCCAACTTCCCAACATCCGACACCACCGCACACCGCGACTACCGTGCCCCCCAAACCACGCCCCCACATGACCTCCCCGCTAACCCCCCCGCCCATCTGACCCACGACACTACTCGAGCCCGCTCTTACCCCCCGTACTCCCCCCCCCCCCCCCCCATCCCGGCACACCCCCCGACCGGCCTCACCCTGCGACCGACCGACAACCCCACATGGCCATCTCCTGCTCTTCGTCTCCCGTCCATCACCTCCCCCACCCCCCACTCCACGACTCACTCCGGCCCACATCCCCGTCCCCCCCACATCCACTCGCCGGTACCCTCCCACATGGGATAGAGCGCCCTCCCCACCACGTCTAAACCCCGCCGCAGCTCCACCCTCACAGTCGCCTCCCACCATCAGTCCCCCGCAACCTCCCTCTATCCCCTCTTCCTCTCCCGCCACGCACCCAGCACACTGGCTCCCTCACCCCACCTCACCCCTCGGCACAGCCCCACTACCCCTACACGACATACGCCACCCCCCTACACCCCACAGCCCGACGCCCCAGCCGACCACCGCACGGCCCCCTACTAGAATCCACGCAACCCACCGAAGCCTCTCCTCTACCCCCACGTGAAGCCCTGCTCACCCTTTCTCGCACCACCACACCCCCGTGCCGATTAAGCTACATAAACACACCGTCCTCCCAAACCCTGTCCGACCGCTCACCTCTCTCCACTCCTCCCCCTCCTTACTTCTTCTCCCCCTTCTACGGCCTTCACGTCGCCACACCTCATACCCCTTCCTCTTACCTACCTCGCCCCCACCCTCGCTCTCCTCGCTCCGATAACCTCGACCACTCCGCCTCCCTTCCCTGACCGTCGCTTACCACCCTCATCCTCTTTCCCCCCGCCACCCCCCACAACCCTCATACCCTGCAACGCCCATCCCCACCTCCCCCTCCGACAACCTACCCCACCCATCTTCAGCTACTTCCACCCGCCAGCTCCTCTCTCTCTCAGCCCCACTGACACACCCCCCTCTCCTCCCCGTTCACCCCCTAAACCACTCCACCCTCCCTCTGCCCGACACTCTCCCGCCGCCTCCTCAACCACCACCATCTGAGCACCCCCTCTACCTTCCTACACACTACCCCCCACTCCCCCCCCCCGCAACGCTTCGCCTCCCGCTCCGAACAACACACCCATCCGTACACTTCGCCACCCACCCCACACCACATCCCTCCCCGGACCCCCCGCCTACCACCAACCATCGACCGCCTAGGCCTCCAGACCGCGGCCCGAACTACCGTTCCCACACCGTCCCACCTTGATTTGACCTGGATCTGCTCCCTAAGCCGCCTTCCTAACTCCTCTCCACCCTCTCGCTGCCCCTCAGCACACACACGACCCTCCCACCTCTCTTTCCCCTTCATGTGCCCCTTCCGCCCACGTAACGTTCCCCCCAGCCGCGTCACCTGCTCCCACACCTTCTGGAAACGCCTCCGCATTGACCATCAGCCCTCCCGCACGCACACCCTCCGACTGAAACTTGACAACCCTCCCATTGCCTACTTCTCCACAGGGCCTCGTACACCATCCACTTCTTCTCCACACCTCGCCCATACCAACAAGTCCCTACACAACTTAACGCCCACCACGCTCGTCCGACCTACACCCCGCCCCGTCTCCCCACATACCCACCCCCTTCCCCCTCCCGGACTCCCCCCAACACACAACCCCAGCCACCATACTCCCATAACCCTATTACACGCACCTCAATCCTAAACTCACCTCCTGACCCCCACATCCTCTCCCTTAACTCTCCGTCCTCCCCTCCACACCCCCCTGAAACCCAATACCACCCCACATCCGCGACTCCCCCCAGCCCACCACAGCAGCACTCACCTACAACCAGACCCCCATGCCGCCTGCATAAAATCTACCCATCCCTTCCGCCTCCCCCGCATCCATTTCTCGCCCAACGTCCAGCCCACCAACTCATACCTCACAGCTCCACACTTTCCCTCCACTCCGCTCCCCCTTCCGTCCGCTCTGCACTACCCTACCTCACTCACACTCCGCACCCCCTCTCGCGCCGTCACTCCCACAACCCTCAACATACCCTACATCCTTCCTCCAACCACCCTCCCCCCGAAAATGCCCACCTATACACCACATCCCACTCACCCCTCCGACAATCCCCGCCACACACTCTCCCCCCCCCGGCCCGAAACTCTTACGATCAACCCACCATCCCCCTACCCCAACCCACTCCCATTGCTCCACCGTCCACGTCCATCCTCCTTGCCACCCCCCCCCCCCCCCCTCCGCCCCCCTCCTCTCCGCAATCCATAACATTCCTCCCCCTCATACGCAACCACACCTACCTCCTCTCAACCCGACCGCCACCCTCCTGGCACCCTCATACTGCATAACAGTCACAGCTACCCTAACGCACCCTCTACCACCCACTCTCTAGCCACCCACCTGTACTTCATTACCAATAGGAAAGCCAACACCAATACGCCCTCACAAACACCCCCCCATCTACAACCTCTCCTTCACCATCTCGCCCTTCCGCACCCCGCCAACGGCCCCGACCCCATCTGGCACTCTACCCCACCTGGCCTCTCCCCCATCCGCACCACCCCCCATCCACGCCCACGCCACGCCGGCTCTCACTTACCCACCACCTCACCGACCACTCCCTTCTCACAAACTCACCCGTCATTCCTCGAAACTCGGGTTCCACCTATATTATCACGACCCCTGCGCACTACACCTGGGCCTTTCTCAACCCCCACCCTCCTTAACAAATTCCCCCCCAACCCCAGAAAAAATAAACGCCCCCTCCCACTCCTCAGTACCGCCTTCAAGCCTTCCTCCGCTACATTTTCACAGCGCCCCCCACTCCACCGTACCCCCCTCACGCCCACGGTCCAACCTATTAACGCTCCGCCACACCTATCGGCGCCCTCATTTCATAGCGGCACCCCACTAAGCCCCACCCTCACCGTCTACCTCTCCACGCCCCCTCGGCACCTGCCCCCGCCCTCCTCATCACCTAGACTCTGCCCACCCCTTCACTCTCCCCACCCCAACCACCCTCGGCCATCCACCCGCCCCGTTCCATAATCCACTCGTACCTCTCTCCATTGGACCCGACCGTCACGGCTCCCCACTACCGCCCTATCACCTTAGCACGCTCCATACCGCACTCCCTCACCCGCCGCCCATGCCCGTAGCCCCCCGCTCACAGCAACAATCCCGCCCCACCCCAACTACCTCCCCTCCGCGTATCCCCAACAAGCCCCCCCACTATCCCAACCACCCCTCTCCACTTACCTGTACCCATAATAGGTACGCCCCACCCCACCCGGGCCTGCCCTCGGCCGCAATCAATCTCTCACCCTTCTCGTACGCCCCGACTCAACCGCCACCTCCCTGCTAGCCACCTCAGACTCCGTCCCCCTAGACGTTTCCACCCCCCTGCCACCCTCCCCGTACGCTCCCCTGCCACTCTATCTACCGCCCCCCCCCCCCCCTTTCCTCACGACCCTCGCCCGTTACGCCCTGCAACTACCTACACACACCCCACCCCCCCTAGCCCCCCCAACCCCTAGTGTATGTCCTCCTCTCGCCTCCCCGCGTACCTTCCCCCCCACCCAGACCCCACGGCCGCCAGCCACTATCCAAACAACTCCCCCTCTCGCTCCATTCCCCACAGCCTTCGTAAGACTCTCCTCCCCCCGTCCTGCCCCTCCCTCTCCCACCCCCCCACATCCCTACTCACGCCTCCCCGTCTGTCAACCTCGACCTCCACTCCCGCCACGTTGCCACTCCACTCTCACCACACCCCCCAGCCACCCTGCCCCTAATCGCGGGCCATCAACACATCCGCGCAGGCACAACAACCCACCTCCCACCCTCACCATAAAACCCCCTAACCCCCACACCCTCCCCCCACAACAATCCCCCCCTACTTCACTTCCTCTCAAACGACCCCCCCTCCCACCCACCCTCTCCCAGGCAGACACTACATCCAACCTGCCACCCGCGACTCCCACCAAGCACACGCCCTCCCCACACCGCCTCACCCCCCACCCCCCCTCTGCCTATCACCCTTCGCATGCGTCCACTCCTACCCGCCCCACAGCCTTCACTGCCTGCCGTGTACTACGCCCCTCCCAACCCTCTGCCCCAGCTCCCCACCCGCTTCCCACCACCCCCCTCCACCCTCCCGCCATCCGGTGCCTTCATTGCAAGCTCCAGCACCACCCCCCCCCCGTCTCCACTCTTCATCACCCCCCCCCCGACCCACACGCTCCCAAACTCACTCCTCACCGCCCCCTACTCTCACCCCCATTATACCACTCCATTCGTAGCCCCATTACCTACCTCGCTCTTCACCCCTCCCCTCCGACCCTCGCCACACCCACTGATCACACGCCACCCCACCCAATTGCCCATATACCAGACAACCCGCCAACTGCCAGTATCCCAACTACTCAACGCCGTCACTACGCTCGAAAAGACTACCCCGCCCGCCCCTCAAGCGACCCCCCCCAGACCTTCCACCCTCACCCGTTCCTACCTATGCACCCGCCCCACTCCCGCTCTCTCACACACTCACCCACCCGACTCCCCCTTCCCCCGACTCCGTGCCCGCGCCGCTCGCACTCCCCCACCCGCCCCATACCTCCCTCCCTGCACTCACCCCCACACCCGACCCCATAGACCCCCCCCACACCGTAATACGCCTCCCTCCCCACACCCGCCCTTCGCATATAGAACATAAACTATGCAAACCTGCTGGACGCGCTCCCATCCCGCTCCCTCCGCCGCCACCCCCCTCACCCGGCCCCCATGCCTCGATACCTCCTGCAACTTCCCCAATCACCCCTTCCTCCGGGGCCCCGACAGCCTTCCTCCCTCAACCCCCCCATTCCCCCTACACTAGCGCTCCTGCTGCCTCTCATCAATCCACCCACCCGGTCTACGCCTGCGCCACCCCTCCGTATCACGAACTCGGTTCTTCCCACCTCCCAAATACCCCACCTACCCCCCCTCTCCTGCCAGCCCCTTCCGTCCCACCCGCGCCCTCTCCCCCCCCCGCACACCGGACACGCGCCTCGCGTTCCACGCCTGCGACCCCTAACCTCTCTCACCACCCCCCGCACGCTTCCATCTCACCCTTTCCCCTGCTAACACCTCCCGTCCGCGATCTCGCCTCCTTCACCCCCAAGCGCCCTCCGCCCTCGCCCTCTTCCAAACCCTGCCCTCCCTCCCCCACCCTCCCCCCCATCACACACCATCTCTCCCGGGCTTTTACCACACAAACCCGCAACCCCGTCTCCGAACACTCCCTATTCACGCTCACTCAATGCCTCGCCCCCACACTCCTCCCCCCAAGGTCCCCCCGCACCCCACCCCCTAAACCCCGACGCACACCCGAATACTCCTAAGTAGACGTGTGACTAGTGCTAGATACTTACCACGCTTGTTGGATCAGCCTCCACCATTCACATCAACCCATGACGGCAACACCAAGCCCGCCTAACGCCCTAGCACACCAACCTAAACCCCCCCCTACCCCCCCCCCGGCTTGCCTCCCGCACCTCTCACACCACTCCACATACACGCCTACGCCGCCCCCACACTAAGACGCAAAGTACCCATCCCCTTCGAATCCCTCCCCCCCTCCAGCCTCCCCTATATACCTCCGCTCCCGCCCCCGCACCACCGCCTTCACCCAGGTCCCTCACTCCCACAACGCTATCCACGTCGTCCGTCCCGCTTCCCAACACCCTCTTCCTCCCATTGCCGTCCACGCCCACTTCGCCCCGACCCCCCCTCCACTCCTCATCCCCACCTTAACGTGGCAACCCACCCATAATAAGAGTTCACTTGTTCTCCTCAAAACACCAACTCCCCACCCCCCTCCCGACCTCCCACACTCTCTCTCAGCCTCCGGATCTCACCCAGCACTAAACCTCTCCACTCCTACCCATCATCCCCGGCGGTCAATCCCGCCCCGACGATACCCGACCCCGTCACCCGATCCCCCCCCCCACCCTCCGAACCACCGCACCTTCCCCGACCGGCTATTCCACTGCCATACCCAACGCTCCGCACCCCCCCCCATTTCGTCCCATCCCCTTCGGCGCCCCAAAACCCCGGCCCCGATCCCCATATTTCCACCCCTCACCCCCTCCCCTCCCCCCCCCACTACCCCCTTCGCACCCCGCCCCTCACTCCCGCACCCACTCTCTAACCCCTAATACCCCGCCACCACACCGACAAACCCCCCCCGATCAACAGCACCACAGGGCCCGCTCTACCACAGCCCCCCACACCGCCGTCAAATACGCCACCCCGTCCCCCTCGCCAGTCTCGTACCAGCTACAAAATCGACCCCTCGTCCCAAGCCACCCACCCCCTTACCGCCCTTCTACCACTCTCCACCCCCCCTCCTCCAATCGCTAACCGGACCCTCCCCCATCCTCACCAAACGCACTCTCCACCACCTTCCGTAACCGTCCAAATGCACAGCCCATCTTCCCCCCTAACTAACGATTCCTCAATAATGCCTCCTCAACCTCCTCCTATGGAGCGCCCCCACCACCCTCCACCCCCGCGCCCAACAAACGCGCCCCCCACACTACGACTCCCCCGGTTCGAGATTACCCCAAAAACATAACCTGCCTGCCTTAAAACGGCCACACTGCCCAACGTCCTCCCATCTCCCCCCCCACATACTCCATTGGGGGGTGGGGAACACCACCCTCCATACAATGCCACCGACCTGACCCATCTACCCTGCCCTCCCTCCTCCTGCGCCCCTACACACCTCCCCCTACGCACCACCTTAGCTCCCCCTCGCACGCCACCCCCCCTAACCATCGATCACCCACCTCCCCACGTCTGCAATACTCCCAGAACTGCACCCCTCCCCCACCCTTTCTCCCCCCGCTATACTGGACCGGCCCCCTCCAATCTAAGTACAACACCATCCTCCCCTACCTCCCCGCACCAACCCTCCCACCCATACCCCCTCCTCACATTACACCCCGCCCCCCAGTACAGACATAGATAAATGTTGCCCTTCCATGCTCGCTCCTACTAAGCATCCACCCCCCCCCTCTCCTATCCCTCTCGCCCTTTCGGTCGCTTCTGCGCCGCCTACCCCTACACAAAGCGCGCCCACCGCCCCTTGCTACACCCTCCATCCCCTCACACCACCCTCGTGCAGCGCCAACACCGCCGCCCCTACCACAAACAGCCGAATGCTCTTGCACCCCCCACGACGTATCAACAACTCCTCCTCCCACCTCCCCGAAAACTCCACATCCATCCATCCTGAAAATCTCACACTCGATACCAATTCATCGACCCAACCGCCTCATCCGGCCCGCTCCCCACACTCACCGCTCATCATCCACCACAAACCCTCCCCCCAGCCCAGATCCCTTATCACTCTACGCGCCGCCGGGGCACGCGGGAGATCAGAGAAAAACTCAAGCCACAGCGACCCCCCACCGTCCCCCCTCCCTCACAACTCACACCCCTCCGCTCACGTCCCACCCCGTTGCCACTACGCACACCACCGTCAGCCTTAATCACCCCCCCAGCTAGAGCCCCGGGCCCACCCCTACTCCCCGTCACCATCCTCGTATCACGATCCCCAGTCACTCAGGACCCACCCCACCCCCCCTCCTCACCTCTCCGTCCCGCTATACACCACTCAATTGCAGACTATGACACCAATCCCACTCCCCCACTCCTGCCCCCACCCTTCCTCCCGAACACACTCCAACCCCCAGCCCTCTCCTTCGCCCCCCCACCCCGGTTCCCCAACCCACGCTCCCCCGACTCCCCGCCTCCTCAGCCCCAACTCACGCACCCTACTTATCCCCACAGCCCGCCTTCCCTTCTTCTCAAGCGAATCTCCCCATACAAACAGCCCGCGCCGCCCCCCCGCCTCTACTCCATCCCTAGATCCTCCCGCTCCCTGACTCACCGCACGCTATCTCCCTCCAACCCCGCGCCAATTACCCACACCAGCCCCCTCCTCATCGCCCCACCTCATTACACACCCAGACCCCCACCGCTCTATCGCCTTCGCACCTCCGGCACCAACTCCTTCTCTCCCGCCCCCCCGATGTCATATGAAAAGACGCGTAACTTCCTCTCCAAACACCACCACTTCCCACCCTCCCCCACGCGAACCCCTTACCTTCCACTGCCAAGCCCCTTACCCCGCACTCCGCTCATACCCACTTGTTCCCCCCCCCCTACCCCCTCCCCCACGTCCTCACTCCCCCCCCTCCACTCCTACGCCCCCTACACCCCTAATAGCACCCAACACAACCACAGCCGCTCCCCCTACCGATCAAACCACTCCTATACCTTACAAACCCCTGATCCTCCCCTAACCGCCTCTCCCACCCGATCCAGAACCAGAAATATACGCTCCCCTCCCCTACCTGGGTCGCCACCCCCCCCCTCCCGCACAACCCACCGACCCCCCCCCCGACCAGCGTCCCCAACCTCTCACTATGACCCCCTCGGACCCCCCCTCTTACACCCAAACATGCCAACCCCAGACCACAACCCAGCTCGTTCCCTCTGCCATCCCGGCCCCGACCTCCCTACCCACGGCCTCTCCTCATCCCTCGCCACCCTCCTAAGAGCATCTCACACTACTACTCTTATCTCTCTCCTCCTCCTCCCACACCCCCCTACCTCATCTACTCCCCCTTCCCTCACCATGACATCCCCCATCACAAGTGCAGCCCGCAACCCCCCATCAAGACCCCTCCGGCCCCTAAGACCCCCTTCTCCAGCACCAGCCACCAATCTCCCCACACCGCGTCTTACCCCTGCCCCCGCCACCCCTCCCTTCCCCTCTGCACCCTCTTCCTGCGCCACCCCTCCCCCTCCCCCAGTGACCGCCGCAAGCCTCACCCCCCCCCTCCACCCCCCCTCTTCCCGTCGCCCCCCCTACCCCTTGACCCCCTCCGACTCGGCTCCTCCTACCCGCCCCAGTCCAACTACCCTTACCCGGAACCCCTCGTCACCCTCAACGCTCCCGCCATAACCACAAGATTTCCACCCATCGCGCCACGACTCACTCCACATCCCCACCTCTCTCTCCAAGCCTGACCACGCCCACCCCCCACCACCCTACCCCCCCTCCTTGACGCGCCAGACATCCCCCCCTAACCGTCACTACCCCCCTCGTACCCCCTAGCCTCACTATGACAACTGTCACCGCAACCACACCCCACCCCTCACCCGCACCTAAACCATACACCCCCTCTCAGCAAGCCCTCCCTTCACCATAGGGGACCAGTACACCCCCATCTCTCGTCTCAACTTACTCGTCCTCTACTCCATCGCTCCCGCTCCCGCGAGCACATCAGCATGGGTTTTCCGCCCCTACCCCACACTCCATCCTGCCCCACCATAGCCTGCCACAATTTTACCCGCATCCGCATCTCACGCCCACACCAACCGCCCTTCCCTCACCCCCTTCCGCCCCACCGCGCGTTCACACACCAAACACCCGCACAATCACGCTCGCAAAGGCCACCATCCCCCACGCCACACACCCCCTTTCTCTCCACTCCTCCTACATACACTATCCCCCCCAACACCAACCCCTACCTGCCACATCTTCCCACTCCACTCACCCGCCTCCCCTTCAAACTCCCACTCACTCTACTCCCCTCAACCCCTCACATCAACAAATACCCCACCCCACTCCCCTCACCAACCCTTCCCCCAGCCCCGCCACACAGACCACCCGCGAACCTCATGCCCCATGCCGCCACCACCCCCCCTAACGCCCTCCCCACTCCTTACACACTCCCTCCCTCATTAAACTCACCATCATCCCCCCCACATCTCCATATGCCACACTCCCTCCCTCCCCTTTCTCCCCCTTCTCCCCCCACCCCCCCCTCCACTCCCTGCCCCCTCACACAACCCTCCCCGCCCTACACCCCCCCGCCTCCCCTCCCACCACCCCTCCCCACCAACAC